>CM040406.1:62815572-63018072 GCA_022702515.1 Ilyophis sp. 1 JC-2022
GAGCATGCGTAGAAAATGTGAAGCAGTTTAATCCAAAGCACTGTGCCGACGCTTGTTTCGTATGACCAGAAGCACGTAATTAATGACGTCTGAAGCTTCGTTTCTTCAGACAAACACGTCACTGGTTTGGTTTTGGTGTTAGATTGTGGTATTGGGTTTGAAGCAAGCTGTATATTTGAAGACGTGGTGTGCTAAAGGACATTCGCTGTTCAGTAATAAAAACACTTCACTGCCGAATTGAAACTGTCGTCTATGTGTATTTCACTCTTAGTGAGTCTTCATACATTTTCTGGCAACATACTTAAACAGAAAAACGTTTATATACTTAATACTTATATACTTGTATATAATATACAATATAAAATTAGACTAAACTTTTGCTACAGAAATAAACCAGGGATCTAACCCCGATCTTTCCGTGCTTATTGCAGTGCGCTAACCTCTCACCAATATTATTCTACGGTGGTAGTTGTAGGTTTAATTAGTTTAATTAAATGTGTATATACACATGGTACATATAATTTTTTGTTAGGGTGTGTGTTCACTGGCTGTATGACTATGCTTATTTGAGAATTATTCATGCCCCCAAAATAATAAAAATATCCTAATTTGGCTAGGTGTCATTACATTACAGAACATTCATAAAAATATTGAGTTACAGTACGGTCATTGGTTAAGCTACAAGATTAATAGCCTATAATGTTAGTAGGCTATATTATTATATTAATAAATTATATAATATTAGTATATTATACTGTGTGTATTTGCTGGGCAACATTTAACGTTAATGTGCACGCTGCTTCCATAGACTGCTTCACATCTAACTTTGATGTGCTAAATTCTTCTGACCAGCAGATGTCACTAGCGCGCACTGTTTTAATCAAAGTTCTTGAATAATTAACCCATTTTCAACACAATGTTGCTTCAGAAAGCTTTGGTTCCCCATCACTACAGTGCAGTTGTCCAGCTGACTGCTTTGTTGTTACAGGCCGCAGGTATCAATGTGCCCAAGCAGGGCATCTGCTTCAGCTGCTGGGGTTCTATTGGTCTCACCCAGGGCATTCATTCTTCTGTCCGAATGTACCGTGTACAAGAGTTTTCATGGTTATGTTTGGCTCAAACGAGGCTGTCATTCACTCATGGCATCGGCCTGTCTGGTGTACATGCAGTGTTTCCAAATTGGATAGAAGAAGAAGGGGGTGGGGGCGGTTGTTAAAAAGATTGTTAAAACTCAAACATAGTAACTTGTCCCTAAAACCGATTAATACCCCGCCTGGCCCAATCCCTTCCCATCATCACTGTAGTTCCATCCCATCTTCTCCGACCTGAGATCAGTGTTGCCACGGAGACTGTGCTGTGATCCCTTGCTCTGTTCTGTGCAGGGCTCCAGAGCAGTGGACCCCTGATATTCGCCTCTCTGAACCCAGAACCCAAAATAAGCACAACCCCGGTACTCCACAGACGAGGGGAAGCGGTCTGGTCCAACAGCGGACTGGAGGAGGAGGAGGAGGAGGAGGAGGAGGAGTTGCAGGACTTTGAGGACTTTGAGGAATCAGAGTGGCCGGGGGATTATGAATATGCAAGTATGTACGAGGAGGACCATTACCGAGGTGAAGGGAGCCACGCCCACTCCGTAGGCGACGCCCTGCAGTCAGGGGATGGGGAGGGGCCGGCTGGGGAGAATATCGGATCAACACTTCAGAAGGAAGTGATGGAGATAAGGGAGGAGACTGGGGGGAAAGAGGAGGGGCCTATGTTTGGAGAGGAGGAGCCAACATTTAAGGCAGTGATGGGGATGGAGAAGATTGAGGAGAGGCCAGTGTTTGGGGAGGAGATTGAGGATGGGCCAGTGTTTGGGGAGGAGATTGAGGAGGGGCCAGTGTTTGAGGAGGAGACTGAGGAGGGGCCAGTGTTTGGGGAGGAGATTGAGGAGGGGCCAGTGTTTGGGGAGGAGATTGAGGAGGGGCCAGTGTTTGGGGAGGAGATTGAGGAGGGGCCAGTGTTTGGGGAGGAGATTGAGGAGGGGCCAGTGTTTGAGGAGGAGACTGAGGAGGGGCCAGTGTTTGGGGAGGAGACTGAGGAGGGGCCAGTGTTTGGGGAGGAGATTGAGGAGGGGCCAGTGATTGGAGAGGAGATTGAGGAGGGGCCAGTGTTTGGGGAGGAGATTGAGGAGGGGCCAGTGTTTGGGGAGGAGATTGAGGAGGGGCCAGTGTTTGGGGAGGAGATTGAGGAGGGGCCAGTGTTTGGGGAGGAGATTGAGGAGGGTCCAGTGTTTGGGGAGGAGATTGAGGAGGGGCCAGTGTTTGAGGAAGGGGAGTGGCCAGCTTTTGGTGACTGGGTGTGGTCAGTGTTTACGGATAAGATGGGGGAGGGGCCGGTGTTTGAGGAGAAGGAGCTTGGTGGGGAGGTGACATTGAAGGCAGTGAGCATTGGGGAAAAGACGGAGGACGAGGAGCCAGTGTTTGGGGAGGAGATTGGGGAGTGGCCAGTCTTTGAGGGGACGTGGTCAGTGTTTGGGGGGGATGAGGAGGCAGTGATGACGAGAGTAGAGAAGACTAGGAAGGATGAGGATTGGCCAGTGTTTGAGTTGGGGGAGTGGCCAATGCTGAGAGAGGAAGAGTTTCATGGGGAGGATGAGGGGCAAACATGGAAGGCAGTAATGGGGATGGAGGAAGAGATGGGGAAGGGAGTGGTAAGAGTATTTGGGAAGGGGGATGAGACCAGGATAGGGGAGGGGTCAAAGATTAAGGACGGAGAGAATGTTGGGGTGGCAGTGGGGGAGGGGCCAACATTTTGGAAGGAGGAGGAGACTATGGGACAAGCAAACGTGCACTATGGTCTCTCCTCTGGGATTGGTAATGCTAAATTCCTGGATGTGTTTGGCTGGCAGTGATTGGCTGGCCAATGGACCTTGGGATGACTGAATGGATCTGATTGGCCAGGCTTTGACAGGCTGTGATCTATTTTATTGATGTTATCTGGTGAATTAAAAATAAAAATCTTTTGGGCAATAGGTGATGTTAGTTTATCTTTATTTTGTCACACAGAAATGTCATGTGTTGTGTTGGATGAGTAACCCTGTTCCTGGAGTTCCTGAGATGGTCCTGGTTTTTGCCTTTATCCAAACCTTTTAACTACGCAATTGTAGTTGATGGCGATATGTGGTCTTAAAGAAACCCTGGATTTTGGTGAAAATAATTTGAAGTTACTTTTTAATATTTCTTTTCAAAAGAAGGATAGTTGAATGTAAATATAATGTATTTTGAAATCACTTCATTCCGAATTCCTACAGTACAATTTTATGAAATTCAGTTCAATTTTAGCTGGTTATGTGGTCTTCAAGTTTACACTGTAGGGCAGGGGTGGCCAATTCCAGGCCTCGCGGGCCGGTGTGTATGCAGGTTTTTACTGCCACCAGTTACCACGGTTCAATCAGCTAATTAGTCATACACACAATCACCGATTCACTTGTAAATTACAGAACGATAAAATGCTACAATACATGCATTGACGCATACCGGCACAAGAACATTCATCAGCTGCTTTTCATATCGCGGATATGTAGATTAAAATATCAGATCGTGTAAACGATTGGGCTAATTAAATAATTGTTAACTGGCGGCAGCAAAAACCTGCATACACACCGGCCCGCGAGGCCTGGAATTGGCCACCCCTGCTGTAGGGCAAAATATTTAGAAAGCATTTTTAAAGTGATAAAATATGGCAATATGGTGGGTTTCTGAATCCCATAATTTGAAATTGGTCGAAATGCTTTAACTCTTTCTCTAGCAGCACCTTTTTTGAACAAAAAAATAAAATGGTGACTGTTCTTGAACCCTTTTGACTACAGGCATAATCCTGGTCTCTTTGGTAACTCTTGGGAGTTTGTTTTCCAAGTGTCAGAATTACTGAAACAAAGAAATAGAAGCTCAAACACTGACAGTTTATTTATTTATTTTTTCCTCGCCTAAAAGATTATTTTATTAATTTTTGCCTGGATAAGAATCCAAACTTTATCATTATTTGTGTCATCTGTGGATTTCTGTGGAACACACAGAACGTTGTCATTTTGATTGAGCCTGGGGCTCCCCCCCCGATCTGCTGACCGCTCCAGTCCTGTCCCTCGCCCTGATCTACCGACCGCTCCAGTCCCGTCCGTCGCCCTGATCTACCGACCGCTCCAGTCCTGTCCCTCGCCCTGATCTACTGACCACTCCAGTCCTGTCTCTCGCCCTGATCTACCGACCGCTCAAGTCCTGTCCCTCGCCCTGATCTACCGACCGCTCCAGTCCTGTCCCTCGCCCTGATCTACCGACCGCTCAAGTCCTGTCTCTCGCCCTGATCTACTGACCGCTCCAGTCCTGTCCCTCGCCCCTGATCTACCGACCGCTCCAGTCCTGTCCCTCGCCCTGATCTACCGACCGCTCCAGTCCTGTCCCTCGCCCCTGATCTACCGACCGCTCCAGTCCTGTCCCTCGCCCCTGATCTACCGACCACTCCAGTCCTGTCCCTCGCCCTGATCTACCGACCGCTCAAGTCCTGTCTCTCGCCCTGATCTACCGACCGCTCCAGTCCTGTCCCTCGCCCCTGATCTACCGACTGCTCCAGTCCTGTCCCTCGCCCCTGATCTACCGACCGCTCCAGTCCTGTCCCTCGCCCTGATCTACCGACCGCTCCAGTCCCGTCCCTCGCCCTGATCTACCGACCGCTCCAGTCCTGTCCCTCGCCCTGATCTACCGACCGCTCCAGTCCTGTCCCTCGCCCTGATCTACTGACCACTCCAGTCCTGTCTCTCGCCCTGATCTACCGACCGCTCAAGTCCTGTCCCTCCCTGGTTTATGCCCCCACCTTCACGTAACCGGAGTCCCAGATGCACCACCCCGCCCCTTTTGAGTTGAACATTTTACATCCTTTTCTTTGGACTTAATACTTACCAGCTAGTTGTATTAGATCCCTCATTACAGTTTAATACCATCCATTCCACCTTTAGTTTAAACCGGGCCGGCCCTCTCTAGCCAGGTTCCTCCAACTACCGGGGAGTTTTTACCTCGTTTTGCAGGTTGGGGTGTCGGGCCTGGTTTTTGCCCAATTTTCCTTCTGTTTCTCTATACAGCATCTTTGTGACAGTTCTCTGTAAAAAGTGCTATACAAATAAAATTGAATTGAATTGTTCTGTCATATTATAAAATAAGGAACCATTGTTGCTATAACAATAGGATCTTAAATAGTTTATAGAGATAGAATGGTGAGTTTTAACAGTGTATGACCCTAAGATTTCACCATAAAAATAATGCAAATCAATGAAAGCAATGCTAGTGAAGGGTTTCAATTAATACCTGGCGTTTTCTTGTCAGGAATCCATTAGACTAATGAAAATGAATTAAAATAGTTAAAAATAGGGACTTGTTCACTTCAGTCAGTATAAAGGATTCTGGACTACCTGCAGTAGAATGGTTGAAATTCATGCCAGGTCTGGCTGGCTATGTAGTCTTCAAAAAAACTTCTGTAATTCAGTAAAAACAATTTGAAATGGTAAATTATACTGGTAATTCCAAACTCTAAATTATAGAATTGATATTCTTCTCCCAATGATTGATTATGGTGATGTTCTTTACATGCCTCTTCTTTCACACTACAGGCTATAGACACAGGCGGTGACCGAATGCGACCCCTGTTCCCTGTTCCCTGTCCCCTGTCCCCTGTCCCCTGTCCCCTGTCCCTATGTGCCCTGTCTCTTCACTTTGCAAGCAGTGTGCGAAAGAAATCCCGCAAAACTCTTTCCAAACTAGTGAGGAAGCATATTTATTTTAAAAAATCTTAATAGAGAATATCAGTTTACACTTTGTAACAATCATAATATGTTGATTATGAATGAAGATAGAATTAACAATTCTGTGTATTTTGTAATATTAACCTATTTTATACCATTGATATACATATACGCTCTATGGCTTTTACTTCCGGGTTACTTACTGAAATTGTCAGATGAGTGCACCGTTCTGCAGATGAGTGTGCTCCTGAATTCCCTCAACAAAACCCCGTAAATAAGGGGTTCATCCTGGTATTTTAAGTGCCCCCATTTGTGAGAAAAGGTCGCCCATTCAAAAGCTTTTTGAAGTGGACTCAAAAATGGGCCCTCAAAAGGGTGTAGGGGTCATATTTGGACACGGCCACAGTGTATCTTGGTGCCTTACGTTTCATTATAAATGCCAAATCACTTAATTGTTTTTTATATGAAAGAGCAGGCAGCCATCTTTAGTTTGCCATGGATGATTTCATTGGCATATTTATACTTATAGAAATTATAGGTAAACTCCCTAATTATTTAAATTGCCTTTTTAAATGGAACCCACAGCCTACCTTGTTTTATTGTGCCTCGCCCCCTTCCACAGAAGTTGGAAAGACGGCTGTTAGTTATTACACCCCGTGGCCCTGGAACCAGCTCCAGAAGGAAACTAAAATTGACGCCTCCTCTCTAGCCAGGTTCCTTCCGAGATTTCTTCCCACTGGGGAGTTTTTTTATCACCACCGTTGAGTGTTTTTTTTTTAATAATAAAAGACCTGACGTTTGTAATTGTATTATCAGAAATGTGTAATTGCATAATTCATGTTTTATCTGAAATATGAACTGTGTAATTTGTGGTTTTATTGATGTTGTTTGGTGTTTTATGTTTGGTGTTTTATGTTTTTCTTTGAAAAAGAAATGGATATCTCAATGGGACTCACCTGGTCTTGGTCTTAAAGAATCCACTGGACTTTAGCACGAGGAAACGAACGCCTTGCTCACAATGCTCTGGTGATTTTATGAATCAGCCATCGCGTGCGTATCTGTGGAATGTGTGTGCTTTTGTCACATGGAAGATGGAATCTTGATCTCCACTCCACTATTTTTTAAAGTGATAAAATATGGCGGGTTTTCAAATCCCATAATTTGAAACGAGTAAATGCTTTAACTTTTTTTCGAGCAGCACCTTTTTTGAACACGAGCCCAAAAATAAAATGGTTACTGTTCTTGAACACAGGCATAATCCTGGTCTCTTCTGTAAGGACCTATATAATCCTGGTCTCTTCTGTAAGGACCCATATAATCCTGGTCTCTTCTGTAAGGACCCATATAATCCTGGTCTCTTCTGTAAGGACCTATATAATCCTGGTCTCTTCTGTAAGGACCCGTATAATCCTGGTCTCTTCTGTAAGGACCCGTATAATCCTGGTCTCTTCTGTAAGGACCCGTATAATCCTGGTCTCTTCTGTAAGGACCCGTATAATCCTGGTCTCTTCTTTAAGGACCCGTATAATCCTGGTCTCTTCTGTAAGGACCCGTATAATCCTGGTCTCTTCTGTAAGGACCCGTATAATCCTGGTCTCTTCTGTAAGGACCTGTATAATCCTGGTCTCTTCTGTAAGGACCCGTATAATCCTGGTCTCTTCTTTAAGGACCTATATAATCCTGGTCTCTTCTGTAAGGACCCGTATAATCCTGGTCTCTTCTGTAAGGACCCGTATAATCCTGGTCTCTTCTGTAAGGACCTATATAATCCTGGTCTCTTCTTTAAGGACCCATATAATCCTGGTCTCTTCTGTAAGGACCCATATAATCCTGGTCTCTTCTGTAAGGACCCATATAATCCTGGTCTCTTCTGTAAGGACCCATATAATCCTGGTCTCTTCTGTAAGGACCCATATAATCCTGGTCTCTTCTGTAAGGACCCATATAATCCTGGTCTCTTCTGTAAGGACCCGTATAATCCTGGTCTCTTCTGTAAGGACCCGTATAATCCTGGTCTCTTCTGTAAGGACCCGTATAATCCTGGTCTCTTCTGTAAGGACCCGTATAATCCTGGTCTCTTCTGTAAGGACCCGTATAATCCTGGTCTCTTCTGTAAGGACCTGTATAATCCTGGTCTCTTCTGTAAGGACCCGTATAATCCTGGTCTCTTCTTTAAGGACCTATATAATCCTGGTCTCTTCTGTAAGGACCTATATAATCCTGATCTCTTCTGTAAGGACCCGTATAATCCTGGTCTCTTCTGTAAGGACCCGTATAATCCTGGTCTCTTCTGTAAGGACCCGTATAATCCTGGTCTCTTCTGTAAGGACCCGTATAATCCTGGTCTCTTCTGTAAGGACCCGTATAATCCTGGTCTCTTCTGTAAGGACCCATATAATCCTGGTCTCTTCTGTAAGGACCTATATAATCCTGGTCTCTTCTGTAAGGACCCATATAATCCTGGTCTCTTCTGTAAGGACCCGTATAATCCTGGTCTCTTCTGTAAGGACCCGTATAATCCTGGTCTCTTCTGTAATATTTTAGTTTTTTCCTCGCCTAAAATATAATTGTATTTATTTATTTTTGCCAGGATAAGAATACTAACTTAACTGTTATTTGTGTCATCTGTGGATTTCTGTGGAACACAGAGCGTACGGAGTCGTCATTTTGATTGAGCCTGTTTTGTGTCGTTATAAAATAAGGAACCATTGTTGCTATAACATCGGGGTCTTAAATAGTTTATACACATAGAATCGTGAGTTTTAACACTGTCAAACGGTATATTGTATGACCTATTTTAAAATTAAAATCAAAATTTCACCATAAAAAGAATGCAATGAAAGCAAATAAATGTAATTACTGGTAGTTAAGGGGTTAAATAAATACCTGGCGTTTACTTTCATAATCTGGCTGGATGATGAGCTTCGTTTTAAAGTGCGCATTGACAACCTCGTTAGAAAGCTGATGGTTAACCTGGGGTTTTATTTTAGAAACAGACAATGCTTCAATTTTGCAGAGACAAAGAAATTGGTCCGAGCCACCTTTCTTCCAATGATTGATTATGGTGATATTCTTCTCCCAATGATTGATTATGGTGATGCTCTTTACATGCCTCTGCTTCCACACTACAGGCTATAGACAGTGTGTCATGGTGCCTTTTTATTATAAATGCCAAATCACTTCAATGGAATCCACAGCCTACCTTGTGTAACTGTGACTCGCCCTTCCACAGAAGTTGGAAAGACGGCTGTTAATTATTACACCCTGTGGTCTTGGAACCAGCTCCAGAAGGAAACTAAAATGGATTACTTAATCCCTTTTGATGATTTTAAGATTAAGTGTAACGTTACAGTTTCCCTCCAGTCCACCTTCTTTTCGTTTCTTGTTTCCCCATTCCTCTTGCTCCATGTCACATTTTTTCCATTCATCCTGTCTGCCTGTACCGTGTTGTGCAGGCTGGGTGTGGTTTCCCCACTTTAGTTCCTCATTTTCTCCCCATGACCATTTAGCCAATCACTCGCCTTCCCCCGCTCGCATTCCGCACTCGCTCATTAGCTCATTAGCTCTTGCACACATTCCTCACGCCTTTTTGATTTACCCCCAGCGCATTCTCATCTGTTTTCCCGCTACTTAAGTTTTCCTCTTTGTTGGTTTTTTTGCCAGTTCGTACCGTCTGTTTGCTGTGTGTTAGATGTGTCTTTTGGCCATTGTTTGTTCTAACCTTGTCTCAGTCTTGTTCTCAGTTCGCCAGTTTATCCGTTCCTGCCCTGTCATCTGTCTTAAGTCGATTGTGTAATTGACTTGGTGTTATACAGTGTTGATTAAGTGTAATTGACTTGGTGTTATACTGTGTTGATTAAGTGTAATTGACTTGGTGTTATACTGTGTTGATTAAGTGTAATTGACTTGGTGTTATACTGTGTTGATTAAGTGTAATTGACTTGGTGTTATACTGTGTTGATTAAGTGTAATTGACTTAGTGTTATACTGTGTTGATTAAGTGTAATTGACTTAGTGTTATACTGTGTTGATTAAGTGTAATTGACTTAGTGTTATACTGTGTTGATTAAGTGTTCCTTTAATTTTTTTGAGCAGTGTATGTTGTATTTAAGATATTTATGTATTTTACATACAAATAGTCATCATCCGAAGCAAATTAAAGATGATATACTTTATGGACACTTTGTACGTCTGAAACGGATATGCAGTAGTGACACTGATTTATAATTGAAGGCGAAGGACATGCACATATGCTTTTTACAAAGGGGTTATAAAAATTGAGTCATTGCAAAGGCTCTAGATATATCGACAGAAATAATTTATTGAGTTCTGATACTCGTCTAGACTTTTTAAATTTCTCAATACAGTCATGTGAGTTGTGACTCACAGTTACAAGCATTGTCCTCCTCTCCACCCAGGGTTGTGTTTTAAAACAGGTAAAAAGCCTGAAAGACTTCCTGGTAACATCAAGTCCCAGGGTTCAAACATGAACTGACTGGTAACTATCGTTGTGGAAAATGCACACATTGTGCCAATGCAACCAATTTTAAAGCTTTTAACCACCCCCAGAATGGTCATCAATATCCCATTAAACAATTTATTAATTGTAATTCGACATGTTTATTTACTCGAGTGCCCCTTGTGGAATGATGTATGTTTATTTACTCGAGTGCCCTTGTGGAATGATGTATGTTTATTTACTCGAGTGCCCTTGTGGAATGATGTATGTTTATTTACTCGAGTGCCCTTGTGGAATGATGTATGTTTATTTACTCGAGTGCCCTTGTGGAATGATGTATGTTTATTTACTCGAGTGCCCTTGTGGAATGATGTATGTTTATTTACTCGAGTGCCCTTGTGGAATGATGTATGTTTATTTACTCGAGTGCCCTTGTGGAATGATGTATGTTTATTTACTCGAGTGCCCTTGTGGAATGATGTATGTTTATTTACTCGAGTGCCCTTGTGGAATGATGTATGTTGGCCAAACTAAACGTAATTTAAAATTGCGTATTGCAGAACATAAATCAGCAATTCAAAATGGCAACATGGAATAGCCAATAGTGAGACATTATAAAGAAAGGGATCATGGCTCTGTTGCCACTTTTAGATTCATAAGGATCGAGAGAATCATGCGATCAATTAGAGGTGGCGATTTAAAGAAACTGCTCTTACAGCGAGAGTCTTATGGGATCTTCACTTTAAACTCAATGGAACCAAATGGCTTAAATAAAAGTTTGGATTTCAGCCCGCATCTGTAAATGTTTTTAATTTAATGTATTGGTCTCCTCTGTTGTAAGGGGTAATCCACCTCGATTGCTATGATTGAATTGAATTTTTTTTTGCAATGTGTAGAACTCTCTAGTAATGTGTTATGATTGATAGACTTAACTGTATTGATATTTTGTCTTTTCCACTAATTGACCATTTGTCTAATATAGACCATGGTGTCATATGGGTCAGCTTGTGATGAATTGCTTATGTAGACCTTTTAATCAATCATTTAAATATTGCTTTGTTCCCTATTGTGTAATTACACTAAGTCAGTGGACAGTATCCCTGAATCTGTTAATTGTATTTATTGGAGAACGATGCAGGCGCTCCAATTTTGATCACCTATTTTGTATAACCTGTTTCTTAATAGACTAATGAATTGTCATTTATCAATTTGATTCTATTGAAGATGTTTTGTCTATTCGTGTTTGATATAATTGATGTATTAACATAGAACACAGGTGTGTATTCCATGGGTGTGTGTGTAATGTTTTTACTATGTAGACCTGTGAATTCTGGTTACGGATCGCTTTGCTCTCCGTTTAGTTATATAATAATGATGCTTGAGTCAACCACTAATTGTACTAATTATAGAACACCTGTGCCAGCTTAATTGATGTGTATACCATAATGATCTGGAGCAGACTATATGTGTCACCTGTTTTGCACCTAGAAGAGCGAACCTGAAGAAGGGGTGCCGAAACGCGTTGTTCGGCTCTCTTGTTAGAAGCACATATTTAATTTTGATAAAATAATATATTTATAATAAGGTTGTTACCATGTTGAGTGTGCGGTTTACACTGAACCAGCTATTATTGGACAAAGCTCAGTGTGCCACTATTGCTGCAACCTGCACCTCTATTGAAGAAGCACGTGTGCATTGATCTATTTTTCTGTTGGTAGCATATTAATGTCTCAACGCAAACCGCAATGTCAGGTACATTGTATACTGTACGGACTGTTTTTCATACTTCCTTGTAGGAGATGAGTGGAGGAAAGAAGTGAGAAGTGAAGAATATTAGGACACACCCAAGGAAGCAGGAAATGGTAGCCACATGATTCAGGAGCCACACAGGAAGCAGGAAGCAGGAAATGGTGTCAGCATGCTATCAGCATGACACAGTGGTTTAGAAGGCTGGCTAATAGTTTTTTTTCTGTGGGTTATTTATTTTAAGCATCAAGTATGCACACGTC
Source organism: Ilyophis sp. 1 JC-2022 (assembly GCA_022702515.1). NCBI lineage: Eukaryota > Metazoa > Chordata > Actinopteri > Anguilliformes > Synaphobranchidae > Ilyophis > Ilyophis sp. 1 JC-2022. The sequence goes on from CM040406.1 coordinate 62,827,811, forward strand.
ATGCATGTTTTATTTTTAAACCCACACTGCAAACTTTAATAATGACTGAAGGTAGTAGATTAGAGGTGTGGCCTGTTGGAAAGAGTGATGGAGAGAGTTAAATGGGTGTATCTGAGGTTGAGCTGAGCTTGGAAGAAAAGTGGCAGTAACATTTACTATGAAACCAAAATGTGGTTAAATTAAATGACTTACTCAACTTGGCTCTTAACCTGCAGGTTATCAGTGGTTTAAAATAATGGACTGACTCATAGCTCATAGCAGTACATTAGTCATCTATCAGATACTCGTTCCAGAGAAAATTAAAGTTTATTCAACTGAATAACTGAGTCAGGCCTGAGAGAGAACATTCCCAGACCAACGAGGAAAGTGAGCACAAAAACCAAAGTACAAATTCTGAATAAATACGCACTACATTCTTAACACACCCTATAATAAAATATTATCTTCAGCCATAAAAATGGCATTCTCTTAATTGATGATAAGGCCTGGAGGGCTTGTGGGTGGGGAGCAGAACCAAGAGGCATCCTGAAGGGGAGGATCGTCTTCAGCTTGTGTCAGAAGATGGCTGATAATTCTGCTGTCCTCCAGGGGGGGTATTCCACAAAGCAGAATAAGCAAGTTAGCAATAATATTTGTGTGCGTTTTCATCGACTGCAGCAGCCTTATCCTTCCCCTGGTTATCTGGATAAATTTATCATCTTTAGCTTCTGGTTATCAATGGAATTAATCAGTCGTATGACAGTTTTTCTTTTTTGTTCACCTCGCTGTTTTTTGGGCGATTCAGGTCAGAGAGGCTAGACTACAAAGCAGGATTACTGAGTTAGCTGGATAACTGCACTGAGTAAAACCCGGAACAGCTCTTTTTACTTCCGTCCGTGTTCCGGATTTGGGAAGGTTCCAGGTTTTACTCAGTGTAGTTATCCAGCTATCTCAGTAATCCTGCTGCATCACATCGCCCTCCTGGTCCATTTTTCTGTTTTTATGAAGTGTCTTTATGATAGTTTAAAAAAATAATTTCTTAATGTGGCCAAAATTGGGGGCCAAGTTGCTAATTACTACCGTTTACATTAGGCTTAAAGTTACTTTGAGACTAGCCCACATCTCTCTGAGCTGTAACATGAAAAACACACCAGCCAGGGGGGTATACTATGAAGCAGGCTTATGGAGTTAGCTGGATAACTGCCCTGAGTAAAACCCAGAACCCTCCCAAATCTGGAACACGAACTGAAGTGAAAAGAGCTGTTCCAGGCTTTACTCCATGCAGTTATCCAGCTAACTCAGTAATCCTGCTTTACTCAGTGCAGTTATCCATCTAACTCAGTAATCCTGCTTTACTCAGTGCAGTTATCCAGCTAACTAAGTAATCCTGCTTTGTAGTCTAGCCCGCAGGTCCAGTGTGTTTTTTTATTATTAAGTAAAGCATAAATTCATGTCAATGTATTTTACATAAATAGGTGTCTATTTGGATAAATGTAATATATGAAATAGGGGAATATGTGTATTGTATAAGAATCATTTTAGTTCTATTTCAACCATAACTAACACTGTAATAACACTGCAAAGATGTGCGCTGGATAAATTATTTATTGGAACATCAATACTGATTAACATCAACATCTTTAATGGCAGTAAAAAAAAAAAAATTCTCTTATTTTAAATAAATAAATACTGTAAAAAATTTTTTTTAAAACAATCAGAATTTCAAAAAACTATTACATATAACTTTAGAATACCAATACAAAAATAGCAGGTGGTGACTTAATCAAAGATATAAAATTGTACAAAATATATTTCTGTTGTATCACGCATGTTCAAATTTCAAAACATAATTTTAAAATGAACCTGTTTTTAAGAGGCATGAAAATATGCCTTAGATAATATTATCTATTATTATTAGAACGCCTCTGTGACAAATCCTGACACCTGTTATGGTTTGACTGAATACTTGCTCACCGTTTCATGTATAAATTTTGTGAGTTTCGTCGGCTCAACTTTGTGTATTTTTCCCACGATGTAGATGTACGCTATCATTAGGCCTGACTCTATATTTCACATGTCAGGGAGGGATTTCAACATTAAGCACACAGTGCAGCATTATATTACATCACATTCATTTCACACAGACAGACATTGTAAGATAACAAACGTGCATTCACCTGAGTTACAGTGAGTGACAGAGCTAGATATGACTAGCAACATTCCCGGACCAGCCAGTGTGTACAAAACATTGATAGAGCACTAAATGGAGGTTAACTGGTTCATCTATGTACAGTTGTCTCATTCATGAGCTTCTGTTCACCGCTTGCTTCTTCCTGGTCGGCTTGAGTAACAGGTCTGTGAAAACATCTCCTCTTCCTTAGGAACATCAATATTCCCAATATTCCCAGTATTCCCAGCATAAGGAATGCTGATAAGCACATGGCCAGGACAGCATTCGGACCGGACCTCGATATGCTGCCAGCTTCTGAAAGCAAACAGAGGGCGTTCAGACTTCTCAACACTGCACACACTATAAAAAGGCCTGTCTTAACAAGTGTTTTAGTCTTGTGATGAGACTTAACATCTTATTTCTTTTCCCTCAAGTAGAAAATAATATCTTGTTTTAAGTTACTTTTTGAATTTTTTTTACCCCACTGGCAAATATTGAAATGAGTGAAACTATCTTAGCAAAAAAAGTAATAGAAGTAAGATTTTACGTCTAGTTAAGGCATATTATTAGGTTTTTGCATTGCACTGCAACTACTGTCCACCGTCTACTAGCAGTCACAATATTAACCATTTCTTAAAACATTTTTAACTTTAATTTCCCCCCAGGTGTATTTACCTGTCTGAGCTCCCTCCCCAGGTGTATTTACCTGCCTGAGCTCCCTCCCCAGGTGTATTTACCTGCCTGAGCTCCCTCCCCAGGTGTATTTACCTGCCTGAGCTCCCTCCCCAGGTGTATTTACCTGCCTGAGCTCCCTCCCCAGGTGTATTTACCTGACTGCAGGCTGAATTCCCTCCTGATCTCCTGTCCCAGGTCTTTGTTCTGCAGGATGAAGATGAGAGTAGAGTTGGTTCCTCTCTCCTGGGTCAGGGAGCTGGAGACCTCGTAGAGCCCCTGTGCGTCCCTCAGGACCACTGTCTGCATTTCGTTAGAGAGCTCCGCCCCCGTCCCATCCAGCCAGCGCACCTTTGGGGTGGGGTATCCCCGTGAGGTCAGCTTCAGCTCCACTCCTTCGGGTGACGTGGTCACCTGCAGGTGGGGCTCCGTGTAGAATGCTGAAAAAACACCTGAGTTCACCCCATTGCCACGAAACCACGCACATTTTGCCAAAACCATGCACACTACACACACACACACACACACACACGTTTGACACCATAGATATAGAACCATAGATTAGTCATACATTATAGTTTAGTGGCACAATTTTTGATGCTGTACCCAGCTAAGATGGTGGCCAGTAACCATGGAACTATATCTATGAGCCAATCATCAGCTATCTGGCTTCTGAGACCCGATTATGACATCACAGTGGATTAGAAAGAAAGACAGTAAATTACTATTTTCTCCATAGGTTCCTATTATAGCTAGCTAGGAACTGTACCCAGGTAAGATGGCTGCCAAATTGTTCCATTTCAGAATACAAATCTATGGTTCTTTATTCATGATAGACACCCCCAGACGTAAGACTATTAAATACCTGCAATCTTCAAAGGGAAGCTTTTCTTCTGGCTGCCGGTCAGCGTGTTGATGGAGCAGGTGTACTCCCCTGCATCCTCCGGATTGGTACGATCCAGCCAGAGAGAGGCGTTACCCTGCCCCAGCTCTGAGTGGTACAGGCTGGTGCGGTTGGCATAGCGAGGGCTCTGCAGGTCCAGCTGGTCCCGTCCGTGGTAGAAGCTGTGGACCACCTCCAGGTGGCGCTGCCACGTGATGACGCTGCTGACCAGGTCAAAGGCTCCGCCCACGGGGAAGGTGCAGCTTAAAACTGTGCTGTGCCCATAGATGGCCACCAGAGGAACGCTGGGCACCCTTATTTCAAATTCAGCTGTAGGGGGAAGAGCCACAACGATGAGGTCACACTTTTATAATCACATTAATGTTTTAAACTGTCTGCATTGTATGTCACAGATACCTGCCATTGTATATTCCATGTTCTGTGTGTGTTGTGCTCTTGTGTGTGTGTGTTGTGCTCTTGTGTGTGTATGTTCTGTTCTTGTGTGTGTATGTTCTGTGTGTGTTGTGCTCTTGTGTGTGTATGTTCTGTGTGTGTGTTGCACTCTTGTGTGTGTATGTTCTGTCTGTGTTGTGCTCTTGTGTGTGTATGTTCTGTGTGTTGTGCTCTTGTGTGTGTATGTTCTGTGTGTGTTGTGCTCTTGTGTGTGTATGTTCTGTGTGTTGTGCTCTTGTGTGTGTATGTTCTGTGTGTGTTGTGCTCTTGTGTGTGTATGTTCTGTGTGTGTTGTGCTCTTGTGTGTGTATGTTCTGTGTGTGTTGTGCTCTTGTGTGTGTATGTTCTGTGTGTGTTGTGCTCTTGTGTGTGTATGTTCTGTGTGTGTTGTGCTCATAAAAAATATGTAGCCAGTACACACAGGCACTCTGGGACTGACTCACTGACTCACTAGCATGAATGAATGAATGAATGAATGAATGAATGAATGCTCTGTGACCAGGGTTGAAAATCCCTATTACAGGTGATCAGCCAGGTAGGATGGAATAAAACACCAAAGAATTAGCATTCACACCAGTTACAGTGAGCGGCAGTGCTATTCCCGGACCAACCAGTGTATATGAAACATCGATAAAAGCACTACATGTTTTAAACTGAACAGGCAGATTAAACTGTGTCCGTGCTCAGCATGTTTCTGCTTAGTGTAGCAGAGTCCAGAGATGGGAGTTGGCGTGTGAACTTTGGCTACACAATATGACAACTCCACCCGTATGAAACCATAAGGGTGTGATTAGCTTCCATAGCTGTGGACCTTCGTCTTTCGCTCAGCGGGCTAATCGTATCGCTCGTACGGAGCAGCCAACCGGGGGCCACGGCTCGAAACACCTGCCCCCGTTACATCACCAGATGGCCCTTATCCGTTACAATCCACTCATTTAGCAAATACTGCTATCTACGTGTTAATATAATTACACACATTAACCTAGAATGCGAGAGCATAGGTGCCTCCACCTGAGATATAAAGCACTGGTGATATAAACCAGGCTAACAGCCGTCCTGGGCCAGACACAGGTCACATGTGACATCACTAGATCACTAATGTAGGTTAACTATGGCAAGTGAGGTACTGCCAGCAGAAATGTGCACAACAGAATAAGCCTTCAGAGTGAACACAGCACCTCAGTATTTCAACTGCCTTTATGAGAAACAAATACATCAAGGGCTTTGAATGATGTCGTTCCATCTGCAGGTAGTATATAGATTCTGAGATAAAGTCATATACCAGAGCATTGCATTTTGATGCATCCCTGTTAGATTTGTTTTAAAAGTAATTTCAGGTGTTTCATCTGAACGCAATAGGACATGACAAAGAGAATTCGCATTCTTGTAACTCGTCTTTGAAATATAACTGTCAGCTCGATCCCAATAAGTCAAATATTCTGACGGAATGAGGCTCCCGGTGAAACCTGATTGGATTTTAATTTCCCATTACAGACTGCGGTTGTCCTGTGGACATTTTCTAAAGACATATTTAAGCATAAGTCCTATTATAAGTACTTAAAAGGCATTCCTACTCTCAGTCCCTCAGGAATATCAAATTACGACTAGTCCTGTTTATAATCAATAACCTTATACCAAGTTTATTAATGTAGAAATGGTTTTATACATTATAACGTGTTAAAGAACATGCTTGTGAAGTTGACTCACCGTTGCAGAAGCAGAATTCCAAAAGGGGGAAAATGAAAGATAAGATCGCTCTCCTTGGGGTCCAGTTCATATCAGGGTTTCGGTGTTTCAGCAAGTTTAAACTCCCACGGCAGCTCCAGCAGAGATGTGGCAAACCTGCCGTTGGAAATCAGACACGGAATACACAGTGAGTGCCTTACAAGTGCCTTGGAATTAAACCTGCAGACACAGCGCCCCCTCCAGGACTGGAATTAAACCTGCAGACACTGCGGCCCTCCAGGACTGGAGTTAAACCTGCAGGCACTGCGGCCCTCCAGGACTGGAGTTAAACCTGCAGACACTGCGGCCCTCCAGGACTGGAGTTAAACCTGCAGACACTGCGGCCCTCCAGGACTGGAGTTAAACCTGCAGGCGCTGCGGCTCTCCAGGACTGGAGTTAAACCTGCAGACACTGCGGCCCTCCAGGACTGGAGTTAAACCTGCAGACACTGCGGCCCTCCAGGACTGGAGTTAAACCTGCAGGCACTGCGGCTCTCCAGGACTGGAGTTAAACCTGCAGACACTGCGGCCCTCCAGGACTGGAGTTAAACCTGCAGACACTGCGGCCCTCCAGGACTGGAGTTAAACCTGCAGGCACTGCGGCCCTCCAGGACTGGAGTTAAACCGGCAGTGTACACTGCCTGCATAATTCTTACTCAGAACTTAATTGATCAATTAAAGCTGTTAAGTTCATTAACTAAATCCACCTGATTATTGCATCTGAATTGGTTTTCAAAAAATGTCAGTGTTAATTCAACTATAACAAAGCTTATATTATGAGTACAATGGGGACCACATGTACACTGTAAAAGTTAATTTAACACTAAACATTCTAATGTGCACGCACCAGGGTTGGATATCTCTGATAAAGATACCAATCTGTCACAGCTAAATTATGACAAACTGACAATTTGGCCAAATTAATTAAAGCCAGAGTGAAAGTTATGTTTAAAGGTTATGATTTTTTTTTTTAAACAGAAAAAAGATAATTATTGGTAGCCTACTGACAATAGATTTGTCAAAAAGTAATTTTTAAAAATAAAATATGCAGGCTTAAAACGCTTATGTATTTGAAAAGGGAGTTTTGAAATAGATCTAAAAAAAAAAAAATGTACTAATGATAGAACTGCTTAGATTAGTCTTTTTTGGTTAAAAAAAAAAAAGACTGGCAGAAAAATCGGAATAAAGAGAGAACTTTTATAATGGCTAATACATTACCCACAGAGTGCTCAACTATTCCTTAAAACTTTCTGATTTCATTCATGAAATCCGTTAAATACTCTTCCTCTGTAGTATTTACATGAGACACTAAGTCCTGATTTGTACAACGTAGGCCAATCGTACTAAAACCGCAAATTCTCCAACTCCATAGTGCGTTCTGTTGTGTGTCAATTTAAATGACAACTTGGCTTATATTATCATTTATCATCATCAGTCTGAAATCATACAGGGAAATATCTGTCACTATGCTAAGCCATGCCATTTTGCTATAGTTCCGTCGGTGAGCCCAAAACAGTCAAATCGCAAATTTGAGCGAATTATTGGGATATTGTATAGGCTTCTGTTTCAACAGGTAATATGATGTTTATTATTATTGTTGTTATAAGCACATGCATATACACACACTCAAAACAGATGCGGTAAAAACAAGTAACGTGTCATTTTTAACACACCTCTGAGTCTGTGTTAAAAGTCAATTTTTAACACATAAATTGCATAATTTGATACAAAATGTGTTGAAAATGACAAAAAAAAAGTGTGTTAGATATTAACACATCCTTTTTGAGAGTGACATATGTTAAACAAATCGCAATAGGCGCGGATTGACTACCTATACTATTTTATATATGCTTCCGTAAAAATAGCCTATGTTTACATAATTATGATTTAATTATGGTTAAATCATATTTATACAAGCATGTTTAAATTAATTGAATTATTTGGCTATACCTGTAAAAAGTAGACTAAGTTTGTTAATTGGTTTTAATATGTTTAAAAGTAATGTCCGGTGTGTAACCGAACGTAGTAACCCGTGCCTTTTCACTGTTCGCCTATAGCACTGTTTTAGAGCGAAAAGGCACAGCGCCGGATAACATGCACATGTTAGTAACTGATTCTGGGCAAAAACGACAGATGGAACTCCAAGGTTTCGAAATGTCCTTAGAAGGTTATGTTATTTAACCCCTTCAGCAGTAGGGTAAATGTATAAAGTGAACACAAATGTACAGTACCTGCTTCTGAGATTGATCCTTCTCCTCGCGTGCTGCGATGCTGCTTCCAGTTGCACTGTGTCTCCATTGAACAGGGAATAGGCTTATATTTACAAACGGCATTACGTAATGGGCGTTACGTAATGGCGTCTATTGTTTCGGTGATGACATAAGATATTTATCATAATAACCTGCACATTACTCATTGAATAACGATTAAATAACATATTACCTTATTTGTAGCACACATGTCAATGATAATGATGGCCATAATATTTCATACTGTTCCAAATCACACCAGTGTAATTTACAGATAAATCAGGTCCCACCCCCCGATTCCCATAGAGACCCATTCAAATGCAGAGACATTATAGTATCGCTTGCCAGAAAATAAAATATCAACAGTATTTTGATGTTGTTGGGGCACAAACATCAGGAAGTCATGGCATGCAAAGGATATGGACCAAATATAAAGAATTATTACTTTATTCTATATATAAATGCAGGGGTGCCAATAATTGTGGCACACATGGTTTTGTTAAAAATAATTATTTCTTGATGAGGGATTTTATTTTCTCATAATAAATTCACGACAAGTAAAGGTTGAATCTTTCTAATTTTTTCAGTGTGACATTAAGCTAATTCACCAAACGGTAATTTTTTAATAATCATTTTTACTCATCTTTACCAGGGGTGCCACTAATAGTGGAGGGCACAATACAGGTGCAGCTCAAAAAATTTGAATATTGTGAAAAAGTTCAATATTTTTTGTCACTCATTTCAGAAAGTGAAACTCATATATTATATAGATTCATTACACATAGAGTGAAATATTTCAAGCCTTTATTTATTGTAATTTTGATGATTATGGCTTACAGCTAATGAAACCCAAAATTCAGTGTCTCAGAAAATTAGAATATTTTGCTTTAACATATTCTTAAAGTATCATATTTAATATTTGGTCGCATATCCTTTGCATGCTGTTACTTCCTGAAGTCTGTGACCAATCAACATCAAAAGACTCTCGATATCTTATTTTTAGGTACTGTCACCTGTATATGACGTGAGGCTTCGTTTAAAAAAAATGAGGTGCAGCTTCACTGACGTTTACCTTCGAATACAACAAAAACAACACGTGACATGGCAGCGCAAGGCTGGGGCAAAGGGTTGCCAGATCTTGCAACACTTTCCAGCCAAATGGCGACTCAAAACTAGCCTAAAATATATTTTTAACCGAAACCAATGTATTTGAAGTAGAAATAATCATATTTTTACTTTTTAAAATACGTGCGAGCTTTGCGACTTTTAATTTTTACCCGTGACTGCACTTTGAAAGTATTCCAATTTATCTGTAAAACCGTGGATATGGCAACTCTGGTGGGACGTCTAAGGACCTGCTTACGACACTTCCACAGTGCGGTTGGAAAATAGTATGGCGGATATTTTTCGCGGACTGCTAAACAGTGCACATTAAACAGCACACTTCGGCCAGTGCACTGTACGCAGGAGACAGGGCGCAGTAGATAGGGATCTGATTCGGACACAGCCATGAACTACAGGCACCTGCTCGAATTTTCCAGAATGACAACACGTGAGAGCCCGGTGACCAACCCCGCCTTTGTGCCAGTATGTAGGTGAAAGTGTAGCCTACTTAAGTCTGACGTTTTCCATGATTGTCGAAAATCGCTGCCTGTACTACTGTCACCAACAGCAACTACATAAATAACAACAATAACAATAATAATATTTAAGACATTAACAGTACCATATCATAGTATTTTAAATGAGCGAATGAATACCAATGGAATACGAGTATAGCGCAATGTAGATATAAATAGCTCCATTTATGGTGATATAATTATGAGGTTGACGATAATTATTCTCGACACCAAGTGCGTTATATTTTATTGTACGTTTTCCCATGAATTATTGTCCCTTTTTTGGCTCCAGTGACATGCCATTGGTACGTCAAAATTCTGCCTGAAGTTACTCGTTCCGATCTCATTGTTGTATAATTTAGTGCAATTTTAGTGTACGCTTTTCCAGGCATTATTGCCGCTGTTTGGGCTCCAGTGACACACTTCAGGTAATAGAGTTAGCGCATGCGTGTTGTCTTCGTCCCAGCAGTCACTCTGAACTCGTTAAAACCGGAAAGTGCTGAATGATCAGTTTAAACAGTGTGTCGTTTCCATGACTCCCAAAGTACAATAGTAAATACCTGTTTTTTTGTATCCCATAATGTTTAGTTATACAAGCCAAGGCTTGCCAAAGATAACTATTCTATACATGCCAAATAGGTTCTATTACCACGCCCTAGTCTTAGATTTAATTTAGCCTACATTCTCTCTCAAACTTATATAAAAACACATACAAGTCAGACCAGTTGTAAGACATTTTATTTATTTATTTCATTTTTAAACAAAGGAATAATAAACTGTACATTATTGGCACTATTCAATCAATATTAATATTATATTTTGTTCATTTCCAAGGCAGAATTTTCAGACAGTGGTTGAGAGTTTGTTTCTATTTCCCTGATTATAGCAAGGACAGCTGTGCCGTGTACCATTTATTTTAATTATAGGACAAAAGCAAAGCAGAAAAGAGACTTTAGGTTTAATCATATGTACAGAAGGTGAACCCAGCACAGACACTCATCAACGCAGAGCTGCTCTTCCTGGTCTGCTCTGTTTGGGGTGAATCTGGGGTTAAACCTGCTATGGTCACCTGTCCCCCGGCTCCTTGATGCCACAGTTCCACAGGAAGGGGTGTGGCTAAAACAGAAGTGCACCTGTCCACCCTTGGCTCCACGCACATGTCTTGTGACCACACACTCTGAACTGGGCAACACTGTTGCCATGTTTCTTTTTTTAATTTACAAGAAAAAACAACTATAAAAAAAAAAATAACAAAGGTCACCACACACATATGGTATCTTACTTAGTTTGCAAAAAGAAAATTTTATATATTTTTTTTTACCAACGGGAACAAAAGAATTAAATGAAATTTCAGAATCGATTCTAAAATTATTCTTTATATAATTTAAGTTTCTGTCTGCACTTAACACTTCCTGTTCAGAGAGCACAGCGCCTTTCAATGCACACCTGTGGTGGGGGGGGGGGGCGCTGTTCAGGGAGACGGGTTCCAAGGGGGCGTGGTTCGCCCACCTAACAAAAAGTTATCCAATCAGGTGTACACACAGAATAAAACCATGTTTGTTTCCAATCAGATAGTGTAACAGACCTGTTTAAAGCAGGTGTGTACTTACTACATCACCTGTAAAGGTAAACATTCTGAGCCACGATGTCTATCCCTGTACCCTACTGTACCCTACTGTACCCTAGCAGTTTAGATAAACAGGAGCTCCAGCCCACATTTAATATAATATATCCTTGCAGAGTTACAAAAAACAACAATAAAAGAACAAGGTACCGCTTATTTACCTTGCAAAGTGCTTTTTTTTGTTAGATTAGCTTTCTAAATATACTCATCTCTTTATAGCGAATGCAGGCTTCCCGAGCAGTAACAGGTTACACATTCCTACACAAAAACAGAGGACTAAAATATAAAATACAATAATGAAACCACGTTAAAATAAGAAAGAAAATACTAATTTTGTTTCCACATGGAGCGGATGGCTGATGTGATATATTTGGGGAAAAACGTTTAATTTGTGTTGACAGTGGATGAATTCTAAATTAACAGAACTAGATTGTACGTGATTCTTAATCTTTGGCTACACTAAATTAAAGAATAGTGCATATTCGAAGTGATATCTCATATCCATATATATATATACTCCAAAGTCTCCAGTTTTTATACACATAAACCAACCACAAACTTATTTCAGTAACAGGCACACCTGAACCTAGTTTTTGGTGGTCATTCCCATCTTGTACCACTAGAGGGAAACCTTTTGCCCAACCTCTTTACCAAACTGCCTGTGAATTCAGCAAAAACTCCTCAGAAACAAAACGCTTTATCCACCGTGTGCACGGGGATACGGCTTTTGGCAGCAGCCAGAGAAAAAAGTCTTTCTGGAATTAAGAAAAATATTCAACAAAAAAAAAGCTGTAACTTTAAAAGAAATTAAAGACCAACACCTTTCTTGCATAAACGCAAAGGCCGTTATAAGGGTACCGAGTCTTCTCAAGACTTCGTTCTCTCTTCCAGTGGTTCCACTTCTTTTCTTTTGCAGATTCTCTCTCTCTCTCTTTCTTTCTCTTTCTCTCTCACTTTCTTTTTCTCTCACGCTCCTTCTCTCTCTCTCTCTCCCTCTTGCTAACTCAAATCAATTCACCTTCGAATGGCCAGTGAGAGGCCAGGTCCCACAGTTCTGATTGGTCAGTCCACTGATCAAGAGGGCGGAGATAAGGACACTTGGCCTGTACTCGCAGGCTGGGCGCCACCTGCAGGAGGAAAGAGGAACTGTTCAGAGAGCCAGCTGGAAGCATGGGACAGATGAATTAAGCGTCATAGCATGGGTGCATCATTGCGTCCCAATATTCACTCCTCTCCTCCTTTCCTCCACTGCCCCACTACCACTCATCTTCTACCCGGAAGTATGCAAAACTGTCTGAACGTTTTGAGTACAAGTAGTTGCATGTACAGTATACAATGTACCTGACATTGCGGTTTGTGTCGAAAAATATTGGACCGTTTAACAATGTAGAATAAAGTCATAATTTTAAATATTTGGTGACATATCCTTTGCATGCCATGACTTCCTGATGCCTGTGACCTAAAATTATCAAAAGACTCTTGATATCTTATTTTCTGGTACTCTTACAAGCGATACTATAACCTCTCTGCATTTGAATGGATCTCTATGGGAATGGGACTAGATTTAGCTGTAAATTACACTGGAGCAGTACAGAACAATGGTTGGCTAAATGGTTCTAAATCATCAAGGGTCTGACGTATCAAACCAGCCATAAACCATCACTCTGCTGCCAGATATGCAGTAGATATGGATGGATAACTTCAATTAAATTTTATTTTGTTTGAAGGATTTCTTCTCCTGACTTATTTTTCAATAGGAAATTTGTCAGGAGAAACAACCCTTAAAGTGATCCATCCATATCTACTGCATATCTGGCAGCAGAGTGATGGTTTGAGGTTCGTTTGATACCTCAGACCCATGATGACTTACAGCCGCACATCCCACTCCCTTCTCCAAACCCAGTAAATTACAGTTTATATCCTCCTCTTAGTAGGTTCCAGAACATTCTCGGTTTTCTACCTGTTTGAATAAAGCACAGCGAATAGAAAAGGAGGGCAGACTTTCCGCTCTATTGAAAAATTTAATAAAAAGTATAAAATGTTTGTTCGCTGGCGTTCACAGACCTGGATTGGCGGTCAGTGATTGGGGGTTCTCCTTTGGTTGAGCTTGCTCTGTGGACGTCTCCTTCGCGGGAGCGGTCACTCCGCCATTTTCGGCCACCATGACAGGTAAACCGTCCGGGGTAGAGGGCGGGGTCTGGTCAGTGGGCGTGTGCTGCAAGGGCTTTTTGGCCACGGGGGGCGGGACCTTGGCGGGCTTTTTCTGCGCAGCAGCGATCCACGCCAGCTCGGATGCAAGATTGGCCTTCAGCCCTGCCTGTGCCTCGGGGGACGAGTGCGTTTCTATGACAACCTTTTTGGTGCTCTTGGCGAAGATGAAGCTGGCCGTGGAGGCGGGGGAGGGGGAGGAGGGGGACGGGGACGGGGACGGGGACGGGGAGCGGGTTGGACGGGGCCCCAGGCGGGACATGGCCGCCGTCTTCATGCGGATAGCCTCCTGGAGCCTCATGGAGGGGGCGGAGCCAGTGGTGGGAGGCGGGGACTTCACAGTGGGGGGCGGAGCTGTTACAGGCAGGGTCTTGGGCCTCTGAGGAGCACTCTGTTGGTGGTTCTGGCCCGATTTCTCCACAACGTCCTGGGCGGGGGTCACAGCGTTGTCGCCCGCTCGCTTACGTATCCTCTGCAGCAGGGACTGTGCGGTCAGGGGGACCCTGACTTCCTGCTTCGCTGTGGGGCTGATCTTCGGCTGTGGCTCTCTGCTCAGAGCCTCCTGATTGGCCGGGCCAGGTTCTGCTGGACAGGTGGGAAGGGTCTGCTCTTCCACAGGCTGGGGGGGAGGTGGTGGGGGCAGAGTGGGCACTCTGAGAGTGGGGAGTGAAGCTGGGACCTCCTCTGGAGCAGGTGAGACTTCCTGTGTGTGCAGAAGGACTTCCTTTGGTACAAGTGGAGCTTCCTGTGGAAGAGGCGGGACTTCTTGTGATACACGTGGAGCTTCCTGTAGAGGGGGCGGGACTTCCTGTGGTACAGCTGGAGCTTTCTGTGGAGGGGGCGGGTCTTCCTGAGGAGGAGGTGGAGCTTCGTTTGGCACGGGTAAAACTTCCTGTGAAGGGAGCATGACTTCCTGTGGTGCAGGTGGAGCTTCTTGTGGAGGAGGTGGGGCTTCTTTTGGTACAGACGTGGCTTCCTGTGGAGGGGGCGGGACTTCCTGTGATACAAGTGGAACTTCCTGTGGAGGGGGCGGGACTTCCTGTGGTACAGGTGGCGCTTCCTGTGGAGGAAGCGGGACTTTCTGTGGTACAGGTGGAGCTTCCTGTGGAGGGGGCGGGACTTCCTGTGATACAAGTGGAACTTCCTGTGGAGGGGGCGGGACTTCCTGTGGTACAGGTGGCGCTTCCTGTGGAGGAAGCGGGACTTTCTGTGGTACAGGTGGAGCTTCTTGTGGAAGGGGTGGGACTTCCTGTGGTACAGGTGGAGCTTCCTGTGGAAGGGGTGGGACTTCCTGTGGTACAGCTGGAGCTTCCTGTGGAGGAGGCGGGACTTCCTCTGGTACAGGTGGAGCTTCCTGTGGAGGGGGTGGCGCTTCCTGAGGAAGAAGTGTAGCTTTGTTTGGCACAGGTAGGACTTCCTGTGAAGGGAGCAAGACTTCCTGTGGTGCAGGTGGAGCTTCCTGTGGAGGGGGCGGGACTTCCTTTGATACAGATTTAGCTTCCTGGGTAGGAAGTGGAGTTTCTTTTGGTACAGATGTGGCTTCCTGTTGAGGGGGCGGGACTTCCTGTGGTACAGGTGGAGCTCCCTGTGGAGGTGGTACAATTGGAGCTTCCTGTGGAGGGGGTGGGACTTCCTTTGATACAGGTGGAGCTTCCTGTGGAGGGGGCGGGAGTTCCTGTGATACAGTAGGAGCTTCCTGTGGAGGGGGTGGAGCTTCTATTGATATAGACAGGGCTTCCTGTGGAAGGAGTGGGACTTGTTGTGGTATAGCTGGAGCTTCCTGGAGAGGGGGAAGGGCTTGTTTTGATACAGGCGGGGCTTCTGGTGGAGGAGGCGGAGCTTCCTGTGGAGGAGGCGGGATTCCCTGTAGTACAAACAGGACTTCTTGTGGAGGGAGCGGGGCTTCTGGTGGAGGAGGCGGGGCTTTCTGTGGAGGGGGCGGGATTCCCTCTGGTACAGTCAGAACGTCCTGTGGATGGTGTGGGACTTCCGTTAGCGAAGGTGTTCTATTGGACAGAGATGGATCTGGCTGAACCAATCCCTGGGACATCTTTGTGGTGTCATTGGGCTCGGTCACCATGGCAGCGGTCACCATGGCAGCTGGTGCCGTCACTTTCTGACTTGGCTTGTGCGCAGCCAGGGGCACGGACTCCATGGTAACGAAGGTGGGGGATGCCGTTACCGTAGTTACCGTCGTTACCACGCCGCTATGTGCCATTTCCAGCGGCGTAGTTCTCACGGGGGGCACATTGCCCGGGATGGGGGGGCTCCCCGCTCCGTCCAGCAGAGGGGGGGGCGGCAGGAAGTCGGGCTCATTCTGTCCGTCAAACACGGACACCACCAGGAGCTCTACTGCGGGCGGAGGCGGGAGGGGCCAGGCAGAGTCCAATTCGGATACCGAGGAGGGGGGCGTCAGCTTGGTTGTCGGTGGCGGAGGGTGATGGGAGGGGGGAGGGGACGGAGAGGTCTGCATATTTTGGCTTCTCTTCAACATCACTGCGGGACTGGCCTTTTTCCTGACCGGTGGCGGATATTTCTTCTGGACTGCAGCCGAAGGTTCCCCCCCGGTCACCAGGGGGCACTGTGACTGCGCCGGGACAGGCTTCCGTTGCCTCTCCAGCCTGATCTTTTGCAGAGCCACAAACAGGTTCCTCTGTACCGATAAGGGGCCGCACAGCAGGTCGAAGCTCCGCTGGTCATGGATCCAGGTCTCGGGGGGCGGGGGGGTGGGCGCCTTCACTTTAGGAGGCGGAGGAATGTCCAGGGGGGCCCCCAAATTAAGGATGGCAGCCGTGAGAAAAGAGGCTTTGGGCAGGGTGGGCGGGGCTCCCTGCTGGTCATGGCCTGTGGGGGAGGGGGGACTCTGGCTGCAGTAGCCGCTGGAAGGGGACATGGCCTGCACTCCGACCGGCTGGGTAGGAGCGGGCGCCCCGGTCACTGTGGAGGAAGAGGAAGAGGAGGAGATTTCTGATTGGTCGGCGGAGTAGGCGGGGCTCGGGGACTGGACATGTGCGTCCAGCAGCTCTCGAGAGCGGCGCCTCTGCTTACTGGGGTGCAGGGAGTTGGTGCGGCGAGGCGGGGCCGGCGGATTCTTCTTAGACTTTGTCACTGACAGGCTCCGCCCGAATGGGCTGTTGCCGTGGCGATCATCGCCGTGGCGATCATCGCCGTGGCGATAGTCGCCGTGGCGATAGTCCCCGTGGCGATCGTCGCCGTGGCGATCCATCTGTTGGCTGACGGAGGTGATGTCACTCGCGCAGCTGACGGAGCTGTGGATGCTCATCTGATCCGGGCTGGTGGGGTGCGGCACCGCCCGTTCACGCTCCGCCTTCACCCGCCGCCCTCGCCCGCCTCCCGAGGATATGGTGGAGGAGTCGGAGACGACGGTGTGGGAGGAGTCGGAGTCGCTCCAGTCGACGGACGCACGGGAGAGGGCGGGGCTCGGCGCGGTCAGGCTGCTCTTGCTGAGCGTGCGCACGGTGCCTCGGTTCCGCCCCTTCCTGTTTATCTCGATCACGTCCACCTCCCCCGGCAGCACCGCGTTCGGGATGATTTTGGACAGATAGGTGGCCTGGGGGCTGATGTACATGACCGGGCTGGACGGGTGTGTTTCAATGGGGATACTGGACGGGGCGTGCCCCTCGAAACGGCTGGTAACCCTCCGCGGGCCGGACACAGATTTGGGCCGGCGGCCGGGGGAGAGGCGGGGCCCGGCGGAGCGAGCGATCGCCAGGTCGTCGCGGTACAGCGACTGCATGTGGTGCCGCAGCAGCTGTTGCTTTTCGGTCGATTCCAGAACCTCCAGCGCCGCCAGGTGCTCCCGCACCCCCTCGGGAGTGCCGCCGGGATCGGGCAGGGCGTCGCCCTCCTCCGGCAGCATGACCACGCCCTCTCCATTGGGAAGCCACGCCTCTGTGGGCGATGTGTGCCACGGCCCTCTGTCCAACCCTAAATTTAGAGGAACAGAAGAGACCCATTAAGCTCAGCCATAATCTGGGGACCTGTTCTGAGGCAATAATACCATCAGGATACAAACATAAGCACCCCAAAGAGTCCTGCTGCGATAGAAGGAAATAAAATGCACTTGAAAATGTGATCGTATTATTCGGGCAAGCGATGGCCGAACTGTAGTGTAATGGTTAGGGAGTGGTTTGGGGTAAAGTTTTGGCGTGCGTACCCAGCTCCCTCTGGACGTGCTGAGGGATCCCCGCCACCGTGGATCTCTTGCTGCGCCTCCTCTTCTCGGGCCTCCTGCTGTTACTGAGGGGTTTGAAGGTAGAACCTGCGGGGGGGTTAAGAGGTTTTTAACCCTTTTAGAACCTGCGGGGGTTAAGAGGTTTTTAACCCTTTTAGAACCTGCGGGGGTTAAGAGGTTTTTAACCCTTTGAAGAGTAGGTTCTTTGTAATGTTTTAAAAAAAAAAATGTTCTAGAATTCTGTTGCATGCAGTTACCAGTAGTGATTGTTACATCAGCATTAGAATGTTCAGTTATAAGAAGCATGTGGAACATGTGGGCGGGGCATGCAGAGTACATGGGCGGGGCCTGAGGGCAGAGTATGACAGTGTGTAAAAACGTATGGGCAGAACATGTGGGCAGAGCCTGTAGGAGGAGCATGTGGGCGGAGCAGACATACCTTGTCGTGTCAGCCCAGACCGTGTGGAGCGTGAGGACCGTGTAGAAGCAGTAGACACAGCCGAGACGTCAGAAACAGCGGAAACGGCGGAAACAGCGGAAACCATGGAGACAGTTGACATGGCATCGGTGCCCCCGGACCCCATTGTTCTCATGCTGTCAGTCTCATCCCCCGTCTGCAGGGTCGCCGTCGACTACGGGAACCAGAGAGACGCTTGCAATCACTCACCTGCGTGTGTGTGTGTGTGTGTTTCTGTGTGTGTGTGTGTGTGCGTGTGCGTGTGTGCGTGTGCGTCTGTGTGTGAGTGCACACGTTTGTTTTTTGTAGTGTGTGTGTTTTGTAGTGTGTGCATCTACACACAGTTTTTTCATGGCCTACCCAGAATGCATTCCTGCTTTCCAGTGTAAAAACATCATTAACACTCACAGTCACACTCATGGTGGTGATGCTCTCGTAGTCCATTCCATTTTCTGTAAGAGAAAAAAAGACAACTGATGAACAGCACGTCTCTCTTTGATCAACAGCACGTCTCTCTTTGATGAACAGCACGTCTCTCTTTGATCAACAGCACGTCTCTCTTTCATGAACATCACGTCTCTTTCATGAACAGCACGTCTCTCTTTGATCAACAGCACGTCTCTCTTTGATCAACAGCACGTCTCTCTTTGATGAACAGCACGTCTCTCTTTGATCAACAGCACGTCTCTCTTTGATCAACAGCACGTCTCTCTTTGATCAACAGCACGTCTCTCTTTGATGAACAGCACGTCTCTTTGATCAACAGCACGTCTCTCTTTGATCAACAGCACGTCTCTCTTTGATCAACAGCACGTCTCTCTTTGATCAACAGCACGGCTCTCTTTGATCAACAGCACGGCTCTCTCTCTCTCTCAGTGAGGGATGTGAAGGGTTAAGCCCTGGATGGCAGAAAGAAGGGTGGAGAAAGGGGTCAAAGGTCAAATCCTGAGCTCTGACCCCTTTCTCCACCCTTCTTTCTGCATGAAGGACTTCTGCAGGATTAGGAATAAGGCTGTGAGCTGCAGTATTAGGGGTCAGGTGAAAGGTCAGGGGTCATACACTGCTTTGCATTATTAGGAGATCAGTAGTAGGGAGAGTTGCAATGTAAGGGGGTTTATAGGTCAGAGGTCAAAGGTCTGATTAGCATCCAGCATGATTAGGGGGGAGTGATAGAGTAAAGATAGAGTAAAGGTCATACCCTCCGGCTGCAGTATTAGGAGTGAGAGGTCAGAGATCAGGGGTCATATCCCTACTGAAGGATTACTGGTGAGCGGTAAGGTAAAGAGGTGCAGTATTAGGGGTGAGAGGTCAGAGTTCAGAGATCATACCCTACTGAAGGATTAGGGGTGAGCAGTAAGGTACAGACCTTCAGTATTAGGGGTGAGAGGTCAGAGTTTAGAGATCATACCCTCCTGCAGCTGAATTTTGAGACCCTCCTGCGCCTCCATGTCCAGGTCCTGCAGGAACTGTGGCCGGTCTCCCTCGATGAAAACATTCTCTGGGTAAAGCGGAGAGAGAGTGGGCCTATCTTCCGAATGTTGCTTAGGTAGACCTGAGAGAGAGAGGGAGGGAGGGAGAGGGAGGGGGGGAGAGAGAGAGGGAGGGAGGGAGAGGGGGGGGGAGAGAGGGAGGGGGGGAGAGGGAGAGAGGGAGAGAGAGAGGGAGAGGGGGGGGGGGAGAGAGGGAGAGGGAGGGGGGAGAGAGGGAGGGGGGGAGAGAGGGAGGGGGGAGAGGGAGAGAGAGGGAGAGGGGGGAGGAGAGAGGGAGGGGGAGTGGAGGAGGGGAGGGAGGGAGAGAGAGAGGGGGAGAGGGAGGGGGAGTGGAGGAGGGGAGGGAGGGAGAGAGAGAAGGGGAGAGTGAGGGGAGGGAGCGACAGAGAGAGGGAGGGAGAAGATAGAGAGGGGGATGATTGAGAGAGAAAGAGAGAGCATATGTGAGTATAAGTATTAATTTACACACTTGCCAATGAGCCAGACACAAACTCACTGGTAAACAATGTGAAGTATAGCTGATCATAAACAGATGGATGAGGGTTCAAATCCCAGACTGCAGAGTCCTCAGACACCCCCCACTTTCTGTTGTCCCCTTTAAACAACTGCTGCTAGGTGATGATGACATCGCCAAGGGGAGGGGCTTACAGGTGTCATTTAAAGGTTTCCGTAGAGATGGGAGAGTGAGGTGTAATGAACCTCCCCCAGAATGGGCGGAGCTACAAGCTGTTCATCATTTACATTTTTTTTAAGCAGTTCCAGGTTCTCTCTCCACAATCTGGAACTGGATCAAAAAAATCAGTTTCTCAAAAAAAAGAAAAATCACTCCCAGCATAACTTCATTCCCTTGCACACACACACACACACACACACACGCACACACACACACACACACGCACACACGCACACTCACACGCACACACACATGCACGCACACTCACACGCACACTCACACGCACACACACAGGTACGCACTCTGACAAGCGTGTATCTGGTAGTGAGGGGGTTAATGTCCTCTCCCAGTTTTGGAAGCAGTAACACCTCAGTCGATCATTAACCCCCCACCCCCACCCCCCACCCTTTCCCCCTCTCTGCCAAATGCTTAACACACCCCGTAGGTTCACTGAGCGTGCATGTGTGTGTGTATGGCTGTGCGTGTGTGTGTGTGTGTGTGTGTGTGTGAGAGAGAGAAGCCACCTGAGCTATTAAATCCAAACAACTGCAGCCTGGACTTGAAACAACTTCAGAATTAAAAGGCATGCTGAGCACACCTGAGACAGGTAAACATGCTGAGCACACCTGAGACAGGTAAACGCACTTTATCATTAAAAAATACAAACATAAAAGGAACAGCTGGTGTAAAATGCCGCTCCTCACAGGTAAAAATTAAACTGTTGAGGTAGCTCTGGCCTTGGGAAAAGTGGGAGCAGTGACCACAGGTAACATTCCTTCTGCAGAGGAGAGGGGCTGGGCTTAATCCAGGTGACAGTGGTCACCTGGGCGGGACTGCAAAGGTAGCAGCATCAAAATGTCACCTTGCACAGAGCTCATGTGCCACATCGCTGTTTTAGGGCAGCGGTGTAGTACAGCGAACGCAGAACTGGGCTTGTCACTCCCAGGTGAGCTTGCAAAATCCCAGGTGGGGCACCCTGGAGCAAAGCTAGAAAACCTGAGCTTCACTCCAGCACACCTGAGCTGCAGAGCAGCGCCTGCTACACGCCCCAACGCCACCTTAAAAATCTGCAGTTTTGAACCTCAGCCTTACAGTCAGGTGCCTGTGACACAAACACTGCAATTTACCGTGTAAAAGAAACCATGGCAACTCCACTTCTGTAACCAGAATACAACCATATTGCAACCATACTGCAACGTAGCATAGCTACCTGTGACAGAAACTACAAGCTTGTGCTCCAACCATAATTCTGTACAACACAAACTATCACAACTTGGTAACAACAGCAGAATAGAAATGGCTACACACATACAAGTGACTATAAGAGCACTTCGGTGGTTATAAACGATTTCCCCGCTGTCCTGCCTGTAAGCGATTTCCCCCGCTGTCCTGCCTGTAGACTCCTGTCATTAGAAAAAGCCAATTGCGGGAAAAAACGCTTTTTACGAACGAAAGCTTGCGACTCTGACCTGATCTTTTTTTGCCTTTTTGAACATTTGCTCCCCTCGGTAGGCGATGAAACGCCATCGGAGTCTCTCCGCAAGTGGAGGCAAAGCCCGGAACTACTGCGCCTTTCCGCCAAACCGCCCAGCTTTCTGCACTGCATCTTTAAGCCCCCCGTGACATCACAGCTCAGGTATGCCAGACAGGTAGGGACCTGAGAGGTGCTGAGCCCCGCCCCTCATCCCCTCTGCTGTTTATCTCTGAGGAGAAGCCTTCTAACAGGGAGCTACTCAACCCCACAGTGGCTATAGAGCCACTCAACCCCACTATTGCAGGGACACTCAACCCCACAATGGCTATAGAGCCACTCAACCCCACTACTGCAGGGTCACTCAACCCCACAGTGACTATAGAGCCACTCAACCCCACTACTGCAGGAACACTCAACCCCACAGTGGCTATAGAACCACTCAACCCCACTATTGCAGGGTCACTCAACCCCACAGTGGCTATAGAGCCACTCAACCCCACTACTGCAGGAACACTCAACCCCACAGTGGCTATAGAACCACTAAACCCCACTACAGCAGGGACACTCAACCCCACAATGGCTATAGAGCCACTCAACCCCACTACTGCAGGGCCACTCAACCCCACAGTGGCTATAGAACCACTCAACCCCACAGTGGCTATAGAACCACTCAACCCCACTACAGCAGGGACACTTAACCCCACAGTGACTATAGAGTCACTCAACCCCACTACTGCAGGGCCACTCAACCCCACAGTGACTATAGAGCCACTCAACCCCACTACTGCAGGGACACTCAACCCCACAGTCACTATAGAGCCACTCAACCCCACTACTGCAGGGCCACTCAACCCCACAGTAACTATAGAGCCACTCAAACCCGGTACTGCATGGCCACTCAACCCCAGTGTCGTTTATCTTCTGACTCATTTTACTATTGAACTCTATGGGAAAATAAGTCAGGAGAAACAACCCTTCAAGTGATCCATCCATATCTACTGCATATCTGGCAGCAGAGTGATGGTTTGAGGCTCTTTTGATACCTCAGACCCTTGATGACTTACAGCAATTTCGCCAACCATGTATTCCATACTGTTCCAGCATAATTTACAGCTAAATCTAGTCCCACCCCCCAATTCCCATTCAAATGCAGAAAGGTTATAGTATCGCTTGTAAGAGTAACTGAAAATAAGATATCAAGAGTCTTTTGATGTTGTTGGGTCACAGACATCAGGAATTCATGGCAAGCAAAGGATATGCAACCAAATATTAAATATGATAACTTTATTATAGTTTATGTTAATTTGTCCAATTACTTTTGGTCCCCTAAAATGGGGGGGGGGGGGGGACTATGCAAAAATAG
This sequence comes from Ilyophis sp. 1 JC-2022, assembly GCA_022702515.1. Classification (NCBI taxonomy): domain Eukaryota; kingdom Metazoa; phylum Chordata; class Actinopteri; order Anguilliformes; family Synaphobranchidae; genus Ilyophis; species Ilyophis sp. 1 JC-2022. The sequence continues at coordinate 62,851,045 of CM040406.1, forward strand.
CTACAATTGCTACACTGTTCACCCGATATGTATGTAAAAACCCTCAAATTAAAGCTGAAAGTCTGCACTTTAGCCTCATAGTCATTGTTCCATTTCAAATCCAATGTGCTGGAGTACAGAGCCAAAACAACACAAATGTCACTGTCCAAATACTTATGGACTGCAGTGTGTGAGTGTGAGTGTGTGTGCGTGCGTGTCATATATGTCCAGTTCCGGCCACTATTATTAGCACTATTACAGCTAAATCTAGTCCCACCCCCCAATTCCCATAGAGATCCATTCAAATGCAGAGACGTTATAGTATCGTTTGTAAGAGTACCAGAAAATAAGTTTTTTGATGTTGTTGGGTCACAAACATCAGGAAGTCATGGTATGAAAAGGATGTGCGACCAAATATAAAAGATTATGACATTTTATATATAAATGCAGGGGTGCCAATAATTGTGGCACACATGGTTTTGTTAAAAATAAGTATTTCTTGATGAGCAATAAATTAACTTAATTTAAAGGTTGAATTTTTCTCATTTTTTCAGTGTGAGATTAAGCTAATTCACCAAATGGTGAATTTTTTATAACGCTTTTTACTCATCTTTTCCAGGGGTGACAATAATAGTGGAGGGCCCTGTATGTAAAGCATGTGTGCGGAATCCAGCTAATTTTAAAGTACAAGAGACCTGACACAAGGTCAAATTTACCTAACCTTTACGCAACCTTACCCAACCAAACCTTAGCCTAACCAGTCTGACTCCCTACTGAGTGCACAAAAAGCTATCTAACATGAGTAAACTGTTACACCTATGACTCCATTAGGGCTCAGGAATCTCTGTGCTCTTTCCTGTTGAATCAACCCACTTCCACTGGGGATATCAAGTGACAAAGCAACAGCAAGGACACCACAGAAGAAGACTCATACAGTTACAAGTACAAACCAGTCTCCAAATACGTAATACTAGGCACGTATGTGTTTAAATACCAATGGAGCCACAGTTATAACTTTCCCCTGTAAAAGATGGTTCCACTCTGACATGGAGAAACATCCTGTTTCCTGTACAGTAAACCAGAACCTTTGCAACGTCACCGTTCCCCTTTCCAGGTGAAGGGAACACGGGTTCCACATGACCTATCACTGAAAGAGCCACTCTTCCTTTCAGTGCAGCCCACCAATTGTAGCCTCGCTCAAGCGTGTCGTGCACCAATCAGATTCTCTCTCAAGCATGCAATGCACCAATCAGAGCCTCGCTCAAGCGTACAGCTCAACAATCGTAGCCTCGCTCAAGCATGCAGTGCACCAAACAGAGCCTCCCTCAAGCATGCAGTCAACCAATCAGAGCCTCCTTCAAGCATGCAGTACACCAATCAGAGCTTCCCTCATGCGTGCAGTAGAAGTTTCTAATCAACATCCGCACCATATTTGTGCCAGAACAGGCAACTGGGCCACGAGGAAGACGAAGGGTGAAAAGAAAGGATGACAAGACAATGAAGAAGAAAAAAAAAAAAAAGCATGAAAAGACAAGACAACTAAAATTAAAAAGAGGAGAGTCTGGTTAAAAAGAAACAATCAAATCAACACAAAACACACAACAGGCCCTGCTCTGACTGGCCCAGAGGAGACAGCAGGCCCTGCTCTGATGGGCCCAGAGGAGACAGCAGGCCCTGCTCTGATTGGCCCAGAGGAGACAGCAAGGATAGGGAGCTAATTCAACCCCCGCCCCCTTATCTGATTACTGTTTGTCTGTCTTATGTCTTTCTGTCTTTACTAAACTCCTCTCTCATTCCCTGTACACACTGGTCAAGTCTTCTCACAAGAACCAAACCTTAATATATTTTATTATAGTCATTATTATCCTCATTTATTCATATTTTTGAGCTTTCTAATGTGCGTTGAAACTATGATTGTGCAACTCAACTACAGAAAACACACACAGTCCACCCCATACAGCCATAAAGAAGGTAGCACAGAGCAATCTTATCAAATCAAAAAGCAAAATCCACATGTGTTACAAATTAGCCTTGGCTACACACAATTTATAGTGCACCAGACACTTGATTTTGTCAATGTGTCAAAGCATTATTCAACATACCAACAAAAGAACACATTAATAACTACAAATGCCCATTAACTAAATGTCAACTCCGCTGTAGACTGCAATTAACATTACTGTCAGTATGTATGACTAAAAAACAAACCACAGCCTGTTTTAGGCCTCATATCGGGCAGTAGTGCTGATGTATATTTATTGAGGCAACTGGCTTTTCTTCGGTGTGAACCTCTGGTTCCGACTTGCAGACACCGAGCTGCAATTCCACCGAGCAGCCTCACGAGGGCGCCACAATGTTCCAACCTCAGGCTAGAGACCGACAATTTGTGAGATCATGGGTCCCAATACGAAATACTTGAACGCCGACCAAATTAAAATAGTAAAAATGAAGACATTTGGGTCCTCGAGACCCCCCCCCCCCAAGGGGAGAATGGGAGGAAGGCCATGAGAGAAACAAAGAGAGAGAAAGAAAGAAAGAAAAAAAGACAGACCCCTGAAGCCAGAATGAGTCGCTTCCTCTTCCCAAACGGTGATCCCTTTCTTTTCACACACTTCTGGAGCTGTTACATACAACACAACATAAAGGAGAAGTGTGTGTGTGTGTGTGTGTGTGTGTGTGTGTTGGGGTTGAGGGTGTGCGCATGTGTTTGTGCCCGCGTGTGTGAGTATGTGCGTGTGTGCACATAGGTGTGTGTCTGTGTGCGTGAGTGTGAGTGTGAGTGTGTGTGTGCACGTGTGTCCACAGGTGTCAGCTTCCACCCCAGAGCCTCACTCTGCACCAATAGCGTGGCCCGATAGAGTGTGTGTGTGTGTGTGTGTTGGGGGGGCGTCCCACAGGTGCGAGTGAGAGCACGTCCGTCAGCTTCTCTCGAGTGTATAAACAGTGCATACGTACAAAAAAATATGCATACGCCACTTTCCCCACGGATTTGGCATTTTTAAAAACAAACTTGATGTAAAAACATGCACACATCAGTATGACTCATGCATTTAACTGAAGTTTAAAGAGTGTGTGAGACTTATAGAATGTCTTAGTGACTTACTCAGGCCTTACTGTCCTCCAAGATTGTTTCGTTCACAAGCTGCTGGCTATCTGAAAATTCCTAGTATACATAAGATTACAATGTGAGGCAGAGCCTCCTCTTACATAACCTCCTCTTACAGAGCTCCTCTAACAGAGCCTCCTCTTCCTCCTACAGAGCCTCCTCTTACAGAGCCTCCTCTTACAGAGCTCCTCTTACAGAACCTCCTCTTACAGAACCTCCTCTTACAGAGCCTCCTCTTACAGAGCTCCTCTTACAGAACCTCCTCTTACAGAACCTCCTCTTACAGAGCCTCCTCTTACAGACCCTCCTCTTACAGAGCTCCTCTTACAGAACCTCCTCTTACAGAACCTCCTCTTACAGAACCTCCTCTTACAGAACCTCCTCTTACAGAACCTCCTCTTACAGAACCTCCTCTTACAGAACCTCCTCTTACAGAACCTCCTCTTACAGAACCTCCTCTTACAGAACCTCCTCTTACAGAACCTCTTCTTACAGAGCTCCTCATACAGAACCTCCTCTCTTATGGAATAATCTCCTTTTGCATGTTCTGGTTTCAGACACACTCTCTGTTTTTAAGTGTAGGCTCAAATTAAAGCTGTCTGGGAGGGTAAGTCAGGACAATAGAGCTGTTTTGTGAGCTGGGCTGACTGTGCTGTTGCCCTGCCGCTGCATGCTAACGCTCTGGTTTGCTGTTCTGTGCCGTGTTGGGATGTCACTCCAGGATCACTTCATGGTTGTGTGCACCCCTCTCTTCACATCTTTTAGATATGCTGCTATAGCATAATGTCCTGGGGCTTTCCATATTACACTCCGGCCTCCCCATTTGCAATTGCTAATCAACATTTTATAAGTGCCTAACCCTCTCCTGTTTCTTTTCTCTGCCCTGTCCCTCACCCTGAAAAAACCTGTCATGCTCCTCGCCCTGAGTCTGCACACTGCTCCAGTCCTGTCCCTCACCCTGAGTCTGCACACTACTCCAGTCCTGTCCCTCACCCTGAGTCTGCACACTGCTCCAGTCCTGTCCCTCACCCTGAGTCTGCACACTGCTCCAGTCCTGTCCCTCACCCTGAGTCTGCACACTGCTCCAGTCCTGTCCCTCACCCTGAGTCTGCACACTGCTCCAGTCCTGTCCCTCACCCTGAGTCTGCACACTGCTCCAGCCCTGCCCCTCACCCTGAGTCTGCACACTGCTCCAGTCCTGTCCCTCACCCTGAGTCTGCACACTGCTCCAGCCCTGCCCCTCACCCTGAGTCTGCACACTGCTCCAGTCCTGTCCCTCACCCTGAGTCTGCACACTGCTCCAGTCCTGTCCCTCACCCTGAGTCTGCACACTGCTCCAGCCCTGCCCCTCACCCTGAGTCTGCACACTGCTCCAGTCCTGTCCCTCACCCTGAGTCTGCACACTGCTCCAGTCCTGTCCCTCACCCTGAGTCTGCACACTGCTCCAGTCCTGTCCCTCACCCTGAGTCTGCACACTGCTCCAGTCCTGTCCCTCACCCTGCACCCTGCTCCAGTCCTGTTCCTCTGGTTTATGGCCACACCTTAACACAACCGGAGTCCCAGATGTACCAAACCACCCCTCTGATTTGCATGTTATACTTCTTTTCATTGGACCTTCTTCTACCAGCTAGTGTACTACCTCAGACTAGTGTACTACCTCAGACGAGTGTACTACCTCAGACGAGTGTACTACCTCAGACTAGTGTACTACCTCAGACGAGTGTACTACCTCAGACGAGTGTACTACCTCAGACTAGTGTACTACCTCAGACGAGTGTACTACCTCAGACGAGTGTACTACCTCAGACGAGTGTACTACCTCAGACTAGTGTACTACCTCAGACTAGTGTACTACCTCAGACTAGTGTACTATCTCAGACTAGTGTGCTACCTCAGACTAGTGTACTATCTCAGACTAGTGTACTACCTCAGACTATGATCAACCCACTTGATTATTTACTGTGTTAGATCCCTCATTACATTCTGTTACCATCCATTCTACCTTTAGTTTAAACTCGGGTCGGCCAGTGAAGGATGGGCTCCCCCTCTCTAGCCAGATTCCTTCAGAGTTTTCTTTCCATCAGGGAGTTTTCACCTCGTCACCGTTTCAGTGTTTTCTTCCCACTGGGGAGTTTTTACCTTGTTTGCTTGTTTTTGCCCAATTCTCCTTCTGTTTCTCTGCACAGCGTCTTTGTGACAGTTCTCAGTAAAAAGCGCTATACAAAATTAATTGAATTGAAAAGTTAACACGTACACACATTTGGCGACTCCGGTGGCAGGGAAACGCATACATATCGGACCTTTTATACGGGGCCCCTGTTCCCTGGCATTGCTCTCATGATCTGAGCGGACCAGATAAAGCGCAACAGCGGCCTGAGGATGTTTGCAGTCCACAGCGCACAAAAATAAACACTTTTCACAACACAGGAAAAAAAAAACAAGAGGCACTACTTAAGCACAAAGCAGCCCTTGTATTGAGTAACCAAACTTGCAGAGCTACCACACTACAGGAAGGCGTGATTGAGCTTGCACACACCCGCAGGGCTCTCAGAGACAGACAGACAGACAGACACTCCCACGCCCTGATCCCAGATCAGCTTCAGTTGCGAAGGCCCAAGCTGTTTGTTATGCTGTGGTTTGGACACACATACACACACCTAACCTAAACACACATACACACACCTAACCTAAACACACATACACACACCTAACCTAAACACACATACACACACCTAACCTAAACACACATACACACACCTAACCTAAACACACATACACACACCTAACCTAAACACACATATACACTCATCTACCTAAACATACACACATACACACACCTAACCTAAACACACATATACACTCATCTACCTAAACATACACACATACACACACCTAACCTAAACACACATATACACTCATCTACCTAAACATACACACATACACACACCTAACCTAAACACACATACACACACCTAACCTAAACACACATACACACACCTAACCTAAACACACATACACACACCTAACCTAAACACACATACACACACCTAACCTAAACACACATACACACACCTAACCTAAACACACATACACACACCTAACCTAAACACACATACACACACCTAACCTAAACACACACACACACACCTAACCTAAACACACACCTAACCTAAACACACACACACACACCTAACCTAAACACACATACACACACCTAACCTAAACACACATATACACTCATCTACCTAAACATACACACAGACCCACACACATACAGACACACACACACACTCATCTACCTAGACATACACACGGACACACATACAAAAACACAGACACACACACATAGACACACACACTCATCTACCTAAACATACAGACACACACACACACTCATCTACCTAGACATACACACGGACACACATACAAAAACACAGACACACACACATAGACACACACACTCATCTACCTAGACAAAAACACAGACACACACACATAGATACAGACCCACACAGATACAGACACACACACATACTCACTCATCTACCTAGACAAAAACACAGACACACACACATAGACACACATACACACTCATCTACCTAAACATACACACAGACACACAACAACACTAACTCTCAGTTTGAGAACTGTTCCTCTCAGACATTTAGAGATTACAGCAGAAACTTCAGCCATTCACCCTGTCTTACCAAAAAAAAGATCAACTATTAACCAAGAGAATATATCCACTCCTTAAAAGCATAATATCAGAGACCCCATCATCAAGACTGTCTACTGTAAAAGATCACAATATCCACACATCATCAGTGTGGTATCAGATACTCATCAGTGCTCATCTGAGCCGAGTACTTCCTGAATTATTACCGTTTATTTACGGCTTCACAATGTTCACCGTTAACACCATGGCAACTGCAGTTTGATAAAACGGCATAAAGCAGGGAGACGGCAAACAAACACTTCCACAGAAGACGTCATGAGAAATTACTTTGAAGTAAATCCCAGTGCGTCCCAATACTCGAAAAAATGGATCCTCCTCTCCTCCACTACCACCTCCTCTCCTCCATGCCGCGGAAACCGATCTTTGCGTTTTAATCTAATGTTGCTGATTACATATTAATTACCTATTAATGGTTACATATCAATTAATATCTCAACGGAAACCACAATATCAGGTGCATTGTATACTGTACATGCAAACCCTAGTACTTTAAACATACAGGCAGTTTTAATACTTACATGTAGGAGATGAGTGGTGAGGAAAGGAGGTGAGGAGTGATAAATATTCGGATGCACCCAGAGAGAGTTTGGGGCCTGCTGGGCTGAACGGAACCATTCTGTCAGGAGCAGAGTTTCCAGAGAGCCTCTTTTTGAGGCAGACAGGGCATTGTGACATCACCACAGAAACAAAGGAGACCCCTACAGACCATTAGCTGACATGGCGACAGTTTGAAAACTTTTTATAAAGAGAGGATATGTGCGTGCACACAACCACACACACGTTTATATATATATATATATATATATACACACACACACACACAGACACACAGACCTCAAACACACCACACAGATGTGCTATGCGCACACACACACACAAACAGAGACCTCAAACACACCACACACACAGAGACCTCAAACACACCACACAGATGTGCTATGCGCACACACACACACACAAACAGAGACCTCAAACACACCACACACACAGAGACCTCAAACACACCACACAGATGTGCTATGCGCACACACACACACATCACAGATGTGCTATGCGCACACACACACACATATATACACACACACACACACAGACCTCAAACACACCACACAGATGTGCTATGCGCACACACACACACAAACAGAGACCTCAAACACACCACACACACAGAGACCTCAAACACACCACACAGATGTGCTATGCGCACACACACACATATATACACACACACACACACATACACAGACCTCAAACACACCACACAGATGTGCTATGCGCGCACACACACACACACACCACACAGATGTGCTATGCGCACACACACACACATATATACACACACACACACACACACAGACCTCAAACACACCACACAGATGTGCTATACACACACACACACACACACACACAGAAAGACACATTCCCACACATAGACAAGCAAACACATGCACACAGACCTACCCACACTCGCGGGCAGATGCACACGCATCGCACACGCACAACCAAATACTCACTGACACGTGTGTGCACACGCATGCACATTAATTCACTCTCTCTCTCACACACACACACACTCTCTCACACACACACTCTCACACACACACACACACACACACACACATACACACACACACTCTCACACACACACACACACACACACACACACCACTGCAAGCGGACAGCACTACCCTATTCACGGTGCAAGACAGAGACGGTGCACTTAAATTCCACACACAGCCAATGTGGACTTTGAAAGAACAGGCTCATCTCTGCAAACGGATCTGCAGCTGGGCTGTATAGACTTAAGGGCAGAGTTCAGGAGGTCAAAAGTCACGGGTTAAAACGCCACATCAGACAACTAAACGCTACGCTTGAGTAATCTGCCATACCAGGCATGTCTGAGCAGACACAGCTGATTAAAAAAGGGTCTAGCTGCGATAGAACTCCTAAAATATGGATACAACTAAATCTGATTAAAAAGGTGTGGTGGAAATGCTTCAAACAAACACAGGGTTGGGGTCTCCTGCTCTTCTTCCCTATGTCCCCCCCCCCCCCATGACCCGGTTCAGTTGCCATGTAGAGTAGGGAGTCTCACCTCTCACCTCTCACCTCCCCCCCCCCCTCCGCGTCATTAATCAGCAGGTGCACATGGGTACAGTACCCATAACTGTCCAGCAGGTGGCGCCTGAGACGCATCTGGGTTACTCCACGCTTACGGCCAGCAATTCAGGAGCATAACTGCAGCGAGATCAGAACAGCACTCTATAAAGCAGGGCTGCTGACAGCCCGACAAAACCGCAATGTGCGAATGTACATTAGCAACCGCTTCAACCGCTTTCAGTCTGCTCCTCTGAGCCACAGCAAGATGCACCTCTCCTTCTGTCCAGCAGGGGACAGCACCTAGTGGGGTTACCTGTATTAGAGTGAACGGGTATTATTTTATTATGTCTCAAAATCGGACCCAGGTCACCAGCAGGACCTTTCCAGGACGGAACTTTGCGAAGGACCGTCGCCATGGGAGACTGTCCAGCTGTCTTCTGGCCAAGGATAACACAGAGTTAAACAGAGATAAGGCTTCCTGCTCCCAAATTGATTTCTAAATTAACCAGGTGCCTGATAAGGCCATAGCAGTGGAGTGTTAGCATTTCCACAGAATTCTGTGATGTAAGCAGCTTCCCAAACATAATCGCCTCCCCCACTGCATAAGTAGCCTGCAGTATTATAAATGACTTTATGATAAATTTATAAGACTGAACAGGTACGGTGTAATACTGGTGGGCGGTGGGATTATGTACTGCCATAAAATAGACTAAGGAAGATAAATAGACCAGCCGCCCGGCTTAAACATTAAACTTAAACATTCTGGAGTAGCGAAACACTGCCTCAGATATTCAGCCACACAGGACTAGCCCGCTTCACTCTGGACTAGCCCGCTTCACACTGGACTAGCCCGCTTCACTCTGGACTAGCCCGCTTCACTCTGGACTAGCCCGCTTCACTCTGGACTAGCCCGCTTCACACTGGACTAGCCCGCTTCACACTGGACTAGCCCGTTTCACTCTGGACTAGCCCGCTTCACTCTGGACTAGCCCGCTTCACTCTGGACTAGCCCGCTTCACTCTGGACTAGCCCGCTTCACACTGGACTAGCCCGCTTCACACTGGACTAGCCCGTTTCACTCTGAACTAGCCCGCTTCACTCTGGACTAGCCCGTTTCACACTGGACTAGCCCGTTTCACTCTGGACTAGCCCGCTTCACTCTGGACTAGCCCGCTTCACTCTGGACTAGCCCGCTTCACACTGGACTAGCCCGCTTCACACTGGACTAGCCCGTTTCACTCTGGACTAGCCCGCTTCACTCTGGACTAGCCCGCTTCACTCTGGACTAGCCCGCTTCACTCTGGACTAACCCGTTTCACTTTGGACTAGCCCGCTTCACACTGGACTAGCCCGTTTCACTCTGGACTAGCCCGCTTCACTCTGGACTAGCCCGTTTTACTCTGGACTAGCCCGTTTCACTCTGGACTAGCCCGCTTCACTCTGGACTAGCCCGTTTGACTCTGGACTAGCCCGTTTCACAATGGACTAGCCCGTTTGACTCTGGACTAGCCCGTTTCACAATGGACTAGCCCGTTTCACACAGGACTAGCCCGTTTCAGACAGGACTAGCCCGTTTCACTCAGTCATACATTATTCGCCACCATGCTGGATGTTAAAACTCCTCCACCTCCCGCTGTCGAGGATATGGGGCTGTGGATCAAGCATTGATCAAAGACACGATAACCACAGCAACTCACGCAAACATCCCCGGGCCGTCACTGAACGATTTAGACAAGGTAAATTTACATTTATAACAAAACAAAAAAAAACGATCTCCCAGGGATAATAACTGATATGATTTCATTAAATTCATAGTTCACAGCCATGTTGTCGTATTTTTCTCGCTCCAGAACCCAGTGATTACGAGAGACGGTCTTAAGAGATAGACGTCTGAAGAAAAGCAAACAAAAAAAAGTTTACTGAATCACCAACCAGAAACGAAGGAGTCATAGATATGTGTGTGTGTGTATGGCTGAATATCTATACGTTTATAATTTATGAGAAATAATGAACATCACTAAAGGTGGAGACGTTGTTACAGTTCAGTCATTTTTAGGCTACCAGACGCTTTTAGCCAAAGCGGCGAAAAGTCTATTTAACGGACATCAGAAACGAGCGCTTGCATAACCCCCACCCTGTACGGACGAGCAGTTGGTGAAAGGTCTCTGTTGCAGTTTGACTCATTTAAGAGAGAAAGTGGGGCAATTATCTCATCGGATAATTTCAGTCTGGCCGGTGACTCAGCGGCAGCGTGACCGATTGCAGAACAGGAACGGAGTCACAGGAAGCGCCCGCACCGCGCAGGCGCAGTGATGGGAAACCGCCACCTGTGTACCAGTAGCAAAGGAGGAGAACGCGCACAGCTGAGCAGAACATGAACAATGACAGAAATGTGTTCTGAGCTTGAACAGACTAACAGGGTCATTATACTCTTTAAACCAAATGCACAGTAAAACAAACGCACACAGTTACAGACACACACAGACAGACAGACAGACACATAGCCTACATGCAAACACAGACATAGTACTGCACACACACCCACATACACATGCATACACCCACACATAAACACACACACACTGATTTTGAAGTTATTGCTTTGATAACTTCAAAATCTTATCAGGCAGTGGAGCTGAGGTTGTGTTATAATCACGGGGGGAGTGGGGTGCTGATTGTTCAGGCGCTGTGAATCCATCCTCATGCAGATCCCAGCTCACTAAATCACCAGTACCCCGTGTCTGAACTCAGTGTGGAAGCTGACATGCTTTAAAAAAGGCTAATATTTGCTAACTGTAGTGAACAAATTAACTTCTTTCTGTTAGTCATGAACAGAAAAAAAAGGAGGAAAGCCTGAAAGTAAGAAGCAAATGGACACTCGTTTAGCTCTTTTACGTCGTTTTAATAAATGCTATATTTGTATACTTACATCTATTCTTATAATACTTTTAAAAACAGTTTAAAAACTACTTGCTTCTCCATGCTCTTCTCTTTTAAATCAAAGGCATCAGCCAACAAAATGTAGTTTTTAATTTTAAACGGTGACCATAAACTACAAGAGGACATACAGCAGTTTGCCGTAAACAACTTCCTTGTTGAACGCACATTATCTGCGAAGACGCTAGACCATAATGGGCCACGCCCGAGATCAGACAGCTTTCCATAAACCGTGAAATAGGTGGAGCTCTAAATATGCTTTGTTTACTCCCCGGTTTTTACCAATCAAAACATGATGCTGCAGATCTAGGGTCTTTTCATTGGTCCAAACAAGTGACTGACAGTAGGTTATAGTAACTCCACCCATTATGGGGTCATTGATGTGTAGGCCTTTCTGCATGCTTTACTCAAAGCCACACACTTATATTTGAATAGAAGTTGCTTTAACATTAATTCACTGTTATTCTAACCATAGTGTGACGATCATGAATAGCAGTGGCATAAAATACACTGTCAGACAGAATCGATTTTTCATTTGGTCATTTTGCCAGCAGTCAACCAGAATGCTAAGCTAAGCTTTTATCTCAAGCTAGTGAGACTTGAGCACGAGACAGAGCCGGGTAACTACAGTAAAGCTTTTATCTTAAACTAGTGAGACTTGAGCACGAGACAGAGCTGGGTAACTACAGTAAAGCTTTTATCTCAAGCTAGTGAGACTTGAGCTCGAGACAGAGCCGGGTAACTACAGTAAAGCTTTTATCTCAAGCTAGTGAGACTTGAGCACGAGACAGAGCCGGGTAACTACAGTAAAGCTTTTAGCTCAAGCTAGTGAGACTTGAGCACGAGACAGAGCCGGGTAACTACAGTAAAGCTTTTAGCTCAAGCTAGTGAGACTTGAGCACGAGACAGAGCCGGGTAACTACAGTAAAGCTTTTAGCTCAAGCTAGTGAGACTTGAGCACGAGACAGAGCTGGGTAACTACAGTAAAGCTTTTATCTCAAGCTAGTGAGACTTGAGCACGAGACAGAGCCGGGTAACTACAGTAAAGCTTTTATCTCAAGCTAGTGAGACTTGAGCACGAGACAGAGCCGGGTAACTACAGTAAAGCTTTTATCTCAAGCTAGTGAGACTTGAGCACGAGACAGAGCCGGGTAACTACAGTAAAGCTTTTATCTCAAGCTAGTGAGACTTGAGCACGAGACAGAGCCGGGTAACTACAGTAAAGCTTTTATCTCAAGCTAGTGAGACTTGAGCACGAGACAGAGCTGGGTAACTACAGTAAAGCTTTTAGCTCAAGCTAGTGAGACTTGAGCACGAGACAGAGCCGGGTAACTACAGTAAAGCTTTTAGCTCAAGCTAGTGAGACTTGAGCACGAGACAGAGCCAGGTAACTACAGTAAAGCTTTTATCTCAAGCTAGTGAGACTTGAGCACGAGACAGAGCCGGGTAACTACAGTAAAGCTTTTATCTCAAGCTAGTGAGACTTGAGCACGAGACAGAGCCGGGTAACTACAGTAAAGCTTTTATCTCAAGCTAGTGAGACTTGAGCACGAGACAGAGCCGGGTAACTACAGTAAAGCTTTAATCTCAAGCTAGTGAGACTTGAGCACGAGACAGAGCCGGGTAACTACAGTAAAGCTTTTAGCTCAAGCTAGTGAGACTTGAGCACGAGACAGAGCCGGGTAACTACAGTAAAGCTTTTATCTCAAGCTAGTGAGACTTGAGCACGAGACAGAGCTGGGTAACTACAGTAAAGCTTTTAGCTCAAGCTAGTGAGACTTGAGCACGAGACAGAGCCGGGTAACTACAGTAAAGCTTTTATCTCAAGCTAGTGAGACTTGAGCACGAGACAGAGCCGGGTAACTACAGTAAAGCTTTTATCTCAAGCTAGTGAGACTTGAGCACGAGACAGAGCCGGGTAACTACAGTAAAGCTTTTATCTCAAGCTAGTGAGACTTCAGCACGAGACAGAGCCGGGTAACTACAGTAAAGCTTTTATCTTAAACTAGTGAGACTTGAGCACGAGACAGAGCCGGGTAACTACAGTAAAGCTTTTATCTCAAGCTAGTGAGACTTCAGCACGAGACAGAGCCGGGTAACTACAGTAAAGCTTTTATCTTAAACTAGTGAGACTTGAGCACGAGACAGAGCCGGGTAACTACAGTAAAGCTTTTATCTCAAGCTAGTGAGACTTGAGCACGAGACAGAGCTGGGTAACTACAGTAAAGCTTTTATCTCAAGCTAGTGAGACTTGAGCACGAGACAGAGCCGGGTAACTACAGTAAAGCTTTTATCTCAAGCTAGTGAGACTTCAGCACGAGACAGAGCCGGGTAACTACAGTAAAGCTTTTATCTTAAACTAGTGAGACTTGAGCACGAGACAGAGCCGGGTAACTACAGTAAAGCTCTTATCTCAAGCTAGTGAGACTTCAGCACGAGACAGAGCCGGGTAACTACAGTAAAGCTTTTATCTTAAACTAGTGAGACTTGAGCACGAGACAGAGCCGGGTAACTACAGTAAAGCTTTTATATCAAGCTAGTGAGACTTCAGCACGAGACAGAGCCAGGTAACTACAGTAAAGCTTTTATCTCAAGCTAGCGAGACTTGAGCACGAGACAGAGCCGGGTAACTACAGTAAAGCTTTTAGCTCAAGCTAGTGAGACTTGAGCACGAGACAGAGCCGGGTAACTACAGTAAAGCTTTTATCTCAAGCTAGTGAGACTTGAGCACGAGACAGAGCTGGGTAACTACAGTAAAGCTTTTATCTCAAGCTAGTGAGACTTGAGCACGAGACAGAGCTGGGTAACTACAGTAAAGCTTTTAGCTCAAGCTAGTGAGACTTGAGCACGAGACAGAGCTGGATAACTACAGTAAAGCTTTTAGCTCAAGCTAGTGAGACTTGAGCACGAGACAGAGCTGGATAACTACAGTAAAGCTTTTATCTCAAGCTAGTGAGACTTGAGCACGAGACAGAGTTGGGTAACTACAGTAAAGTCCGGAACAGGTCGTTTTGCTTCAATCCGTGTACCAGACGGGTTTTTACTAAGCACAGTTATCCAGCTAACTCCGTAATCCTGCTTCTCTTACTCAGTGCAGTTATCCAGCTAACTCCGTAATCCTGCTTCTCTGACTAAGCACAGTTATCCAGCTAACTCCGTAATCCTGCTTCTCTTACTCGGTGCAGTTATCCAGCTAACTCTGTAATCCTGCTTTGTGGAATATCCCACTGGTCAGTAAGCATTAGAGCACTGGTCTACTTTTCTCACAACAGAAAACAAAGAACAGGAAGTGACATCGACTTTAGCTCCGGTGTGGCTGTGAAACATGCAAGTATTCCACCAATGAAAACACGGATCTGCAGACAGCCACTGTCATACAGTATAACACCCATCTTTATTTCTCAAATTCAAATTAAAAAAATGCTTTATTGAGATAATAATAACAATAATAAAGGAAAAAAAAGTATTTAGTACATATTTTTGAATTTAATCTTTATCTCTCGCTCTCCCTCCCTCCGCTCTCTTTATATGTCTATCTTTCTCTCATTATCTCTCTCGCTCTCGCTCTGCACTGAATCAAGGGTGTAAACTATGATGGGTACATATAATCCTTTAAATATTCATGCGCCAATGTGCTGTAATTGTGGGGCAGAAACGTACAGGCTAGTTCATATCAGACCCTGTAGAGAATTAGAGGGTAAAGCTAAAGAGTGGGATTTCGACTTTCTCCAAACACACAAACATCCCTTTATACTGTGTGTGTGTGTATGTGTGTGCGCACGTGCACATGTGGGTGTGCAGGTGTGTATGTGTGTGTGTGGGGGGCGTTTTAACTCTGGATCTCACTCTAAACTTCACTCTTAATGATGAGACATGGAACTAAAGCACACACACACCCGAAGCTCCAAACAACCTCCACGCTAACCGAGTGCAATAAGCTCCTCCCCCATTTTAACTTCCTGCTTGGAGGCAGGTGGCGCAATAGGTTATTTCAAATTAAGTAGAAAATATTTGGAAAAGAGAACTGTGTTGTGATACTGTATCCTCCCTGCTTGCTGGCATGTGGTGTTCTGTTATTTTACTCTGACCTTTGATCTCTGACCTGTTCTGAGAGCTGCCATTTCACAGCAGAGTGAGCAGCGTCAGACTCCACGACCCCTCACCTCTAAACATGGCCATGTGATGTCAAACACACACACACACACACACACACACACACACAGAATGTGTTTTCTTTTTTATGACTCAGGACTTTCAACATTTTAGCCAGAAACAACAGTACAGTACGGTAGTGCTATCACATGGCTGCTGAAACTGGAAAGATGTGCTGTCTTTGTGGAGAGCAATAGAGAGGACAGGAGGATAGAGGGAGAGAAGGACAGGGGGAAAGAGAGAGCGAGAAGGAGAGGGGAATAGTGGGAGAGTAGGACAGGGGGATAGAAAAAGAGGAGGACAGGGGGATAGAAAAAGAGAAGAACAGGGGAATAGAGGGAGAGAAGGACAGGGGATAGATGAAGAGAGGGAGAGAAGGACAGGGGGATAGAGGGAGAGAGGGAGAGAAGGACAGGGGGATAGAGGGAGAGAGGGAGAGAAAGACAGGGGGAAAGAGGGAGAGAGGGAGAGAATGACAGGGGGATAGAGGGAGAGAATGACAGGGGGAGAGAGGGAGAGAAAAGACAGGGGGAAAGAGGGAGAAAAGGACAGGGGGAAAGAGAGAGAGAAAGACAGGGAGAAAGAGGGAGAGAAAGACAGGGAGAAAGAGGGAGAGAAAGACAGGGGGAAAGAGGGAGAGAAGACAGGGGGAAAGAGGGAGAAAAGGACAGGGGGAAAGAGAGAGAGAAAGACAGGGGGAAAGAGGGAGAGAAAGACAGGGGGAAAGAGGGAGAGAAAGACAGGGGGAAAGAGGGAGAGAAAGACAGGGGGAAAGAGGGAGAGAAAGACAGGGGAAGAGGGAGAGAAAGACAGGGGGAAGAGGGAGAGAAGGACAGAGGGAAAGAGGGAGAGAAGGACAGTTGTAGCGTGAGAAAGAAGAGAGAATAGAAGAGGGAGGGGTAGTAAGAGGGAAGAGAATAAGACAGTAGCTATTGTGGGTGTGTAAATGGGAACTTCCCCTAGTTAGAGAGGATTAATTCAAACAATCATCAATTTCATACCAGTTACCCAGAATGCTTTGAGGAAGTGCTGAAAACTTTCCCTGTCTGTCATTAAGCACAGCTTTTTTTATTCCTCGAGTCGCTGTGGTTCTCCTGCAGCTAAAAAAGCTTTGAGTTCCACAGTGCCCAGGGTGTCCACCCCCCCCCCCCCCCTAAAAAAAAACCCTAAATGATTCAACCCCAATTCAGACCCACTAACATCCCATAAGCCCACTTAAGAAGGTCAGAAAGATCACATGCCCACTTGTTGAAAAATTCCCTCCCAGTTATAGAATTACCTCATATCATAGTTCTAGAATGAAGAGGTCACAAACATGCTTCTAGAATTATTTTCCTCACAGTTATAGAATTACCTCATCTCATAGTTCTAGATTGAAGAGGTCACAAACATGCTTCTAGAATTATTTTCCTCACAGTTAAAGAATGACCTCATCTCACAGTTCTAGAAGGAAGAATGTGCTTCTAGAATGTTCTCTCCCACAGTTTTAAAATGGCCATGAGTGTTCTGGACTATACCTGCCTCCATTTGATCTCTGCTCTAAAACTGTGGTGTCAATACTCACTGTATTACATGGTTAAGACACTAGCACATACATTAAATGCTGTCAGATTACAAATCCATGCTAATAAATGGGATATGTAGTTATTTGGTATGTGGATGTCTCACAGCCTGTCCTGACCCTGTTTTCATAACGCGTGCGTGTTCTGGAACTACTCAATTAGTGCCGTGTCAGACACCTGTGAGACATCAAAGTGTCCCGTGACGAGTTAGCCAGGGGCTACGTGACCTCTCCTATAGTCACTGGCCACTGTGTCATTATGAAGCTGCACTTTAAACATCAGCACAGGTCTGTCCAACTGAACTCAACAGCCCCTCTCATCTCTACACTAAATATGGGGTGCAGGTGCACACTGCAGCACACGACGCATATAGAAGCAGGTGCACACCCTTCACTACCTCCCTTCTTTTTCACTCCATCATTCCCTTTTCTTCTCTCTCTCGTTCACTCAGTCTGAAACCATTACAATGTAAGTGAAATATTGAAACGGAACAATTATTAAAATATTAAACACAAAGCAACCGCCTCTCCCAACCTACACACACCTTCCACCTCTCTCCCTCCATCTTTCTCCCCGACTCCCTTCATATCCCTCGCTCCCTCCTTCTCTCCCTCTATCACCCCTCTCAATCCCGCCCTCTTCCCTCACTTCCTCCCTCTCGCTCCCTCCCTCGATCTATCTATCTTCCCTAACTCCTCACTCCCTCCCTCCCTCCCTCTCGCTCCCTCCCTCTATCTATCTATCCCTCCCTCTTCCCTCTATCACCCCCTTTCTATTCTTCTCTCAATCCCTCCCTCTTCCCTAACTCCCTCACTCCCTCCCTCTCGCTCCCTCCCTCGATCTATCTATCCCTCCCTCCCTCCCTCTATCACCCCCTTTCTATTCTTCTCTCGATCCCTCCCTTCCTCTTCCCTCACTCCCTCTCCCTCTCCCCCTCCCTGTCTCTATCTCTCCATCCCTCCCTTGTTTGCCTCGTTTTCTCCCCCTCTCTCTATGTGTGCATCTGTGTTTAATGTTTCAACACTAGACAGCGTTTGCCACCATATTTGTTACAATTCTTATTTCCCAAACAAACAAGCCCACACACACACGCATGCACGCGCACACACTCCCGCGCACACACTCCCGCGCACACACTCACATACGAACACACTCTCACTCAAACAAACACACACACTCCCACAAACGGACACATTCACATACGGACACACTCTCTCACACACAAACACACACACATTCCCATAAACGCACATGCGCACACACACACTCCCACACACTCTCACATACGGACACACTCTCACACACATACACACATTCCCGTATACAGACACGTACACACGCGCACTACGGGCATACGGACACACACGCGTGTACACACTGCGTTTTTTCTTGCCAACGTTTCTTCCCACTGCGGAGTTTATTTTTATACCATAACTGCTCACTTTTTGGGGATTGGGGGTTAAATAACAGTGTGACAGTGTCTCAAGCGCTATACAAATAGAATAAAATTTTATTCAATTAATGACAAGCATCCAACATGCCGATGCACCAAAATGCATCGGCAAAAAAAACTAAAATGAGTGAATGTGACACGGTGAATGTGAGCTGGGAGCTGCAGGATCAGTAGGCCGTTGCCAGACTTGCCACGTTCCCGCTGTGGTTTCTCAGGAATGAAACACTTTAATCTAAATCTCACACACACACACACACACACACACACACACACACACACACACACACCTGCCTCTCTCTCTGCACACACAGACTCTGAGTCATTCATGGGCAACCACACAAACAGACACACACACTTCATGGCAGGATACACTTCATTTAATCTCAATCAGTATCTGTCATCTCCAGTGGCACACCTAGCAACCTTTTAAAGCCCCGACATATGATATTTCACACTCACAATAATGGCCTGTATGTTTATGCTCAGAATCTTCCAGAAACAAAGTCTTTTTTCAGCTATCCTCATGCAACCCCAGGCATGCCTCAGCCAGGTGAACAGGTGAGGCAGCTGATATCAGGTGCAGTCTGCAGGCTTTAATGCGCTTAGCGTTTAGGTATTCATAATTATTTTGTGCGTTGAATGAGAGATGAACCTTTGATGTCGTTTAACCCCAGCGCTGCACAGAAACACAGATGTAGAAGCATCCACCCTTAGCACCAGTCTCCACCCTTTTTCAGCTCTGACTCTGCCCAATCCTAGTCCACCCATCCATTCCCCTCCCTATCTCCCTCTACACCACCACCCAATCCCACCTTACTCTACCACCACCCAATCCTACCTTACTTTACCACCACCCAATCCTACCTTACTTTACCACCCAATCCAATCCAATCTTCCACCCACCTACATTTACCATCAAGCTGTCACTCATCCAGAGCATAACCAATAGGAAGGATGCCTTCTCTGAGGGTGGAGTTGGGGGAGGGGGGTCGAATGGGCTCAATGGGCATGGAGTCAAACTAGCAAAATAGTGGGTGTGGCCTAGTCAGCAATATTACTTTCTGGTCAACAATTCAGCCATCAATCACCCTTACACCATGCTTCTATTCTGGAGTTCGTCCAATCGGCATGTCCATACACCAAATTCACTTATTTCACTAATATAATTCACTATAAATTCAAAACCAAACACCCAGAATAAGCAATCATTGAGTGAGGTACATTGGCTTTAAAAATGACTACTCTCGGATTAAAATACTTATGCAGTATATTCCATAGGCTCAGCAATCAAAAAAGCATTTATTTTATGCCATTTTAGTCCAGAATTTTTTTTGCCATCATTGAGGCTCTCGTCTTTCCTCAAATCACTGAAAAACTAAACGAGGAAAACCTGTTTAAATCTGAAGAAGAAAATTTTGCCAGTCAAGTCATAGAACAGTTTGCATTCCCAAATCAAATGTGATTAAAGCTCCTAATAACAGGAGCAATAAAGAGAAAATGCAGAGGAATGACTCTCACACACCACATTACTCCTCAGTCACTAACTTTCTATCTGGTATCAATTTCAGGTGTTGGGTGTCCAAATTACCAGAGCACTAGAAGCTGACAGATCCTCAGACATGCTGACCTTTGACCTGATTGTTGGGGGGGTGAGAGAGAGTTCACCATTATGACATCACCACACTGAACCACTCCCATAGGGTTACAGTATAAAAAACAGAGCATTAAACCCTCTACAATACAATACCTCACAGCAATACCTCCCAATGTTGGTTGAGAGAACATTACATTCCAGGCATTTAGCACTCTTATACAGAGTGACTTGAATTTTACACAGTATCCATGTTATACAGCTGGATACATACTGAAGCCATTTAGGATAAGTACCAAGGGTACAATAGCAGTGTCCTACCTTTGAATTGAACCTGCAACTTTACAAGCCCAGTTCCCTAACCATTACACTGCACTGCTGCCTCAGTATCACATTTTAAACAGCGCACCACACTCTCCCCATATTGCAGGATAAAAGTAGAGAGCAGGTGACTGCTTACCTGGCTGCACACAGAGCTCAGCGGCCAATCAGCAAGGACAGGCTGCCCAACATTCCTTCCATATCTGCCAGAGGTCACCTGACTTCGCCATCTGACACACTGGAAACAAACTAAAGGATTTTGAAGCGAAGATAAGGTTCTGCCAGCCCCCAACCCTCAACCCTCAACCCCCAACCTTCAACCCCCAACCCTCAAACCTCAAACCCTCAACCCCCAAACCTTTAACCCTCAACCCTCAATCCCCAACCCCCAAACCTTTAACCCTCAACCCCCAACCACTACGGTGTTATTTTTTTCGGCAAGCAGTTTATTTTCCTCTAGTGGGAAACTGGGGAAATACACTCCTCATGACATCATTAGTTGTGAGCACAAACAGGGCCAGGGTGGAGCTCCTGTAGAACGTGCCTGAAGCCAGGAGGTTACCGCAATTCTGTAAGCACAGGCATTGTGCTCAGGACCGATCGCGGTTACGCGAAACCGTGGGAACGCACGTCAAGAGCCAGCCACGCATGTGCACACGCACACATACATACATGCTTCATGGAAACTGTGCACGCGGTGTCCTACATGTGATCTACACACATGGTGGCCTGTGTTCTCAGTTCCAGGCAGATCTCTCCCAAATTACCTACACACATGGTGACCCCCCCTGTCATGTTATCTACAGCATGGAGACACACAGACACCCCCGTCATGTGATCTACAGCCTGAAGGCACCCCTGTCATAACACATCCCTAGACACACCCGTCATGTGATCTCGCGGAAAGACCTTCCCCGATCAGGAAGGCAGATTCACTGGCTGTTTTCCAAAAACATCTAAAAGCTCACCATTTCAGACTACATCTTAATGCTAGCATTTAAATTAAAAAACAAGGTCTTGAGGTATACACCTCAAAAGTGGCACTCATGATTGTAGCTTGTGTATCACTAGCTCTAGTGGTGTTTGCTAACCATGCTAAAAGCACTGTTCTGAGTGGCTTTGGCTACAAGTGTCTGCTAAATTATTAAACTGTAAATAAATTGAGACTTCCCAGTCATGTGACACATGCCGAGTGATGCGTGTCACATGACTGTAGAACCCATCATGTGCTCTCAGGTCTGGAGACACTTGTCATGTGACACCCCCTCTGACACATGCATCCAGCTGCAGACCCCAGCCAATGAGGTGTCGTGTCTGAATGTCACCACCCCTCCTCCTGCAAAGACTCATGGGAACACTCCCTTTGATCAGGGATATTCAGATCTGGTCCTCGAATCCTAATCTGGCCCTGGTTTTCTTTGTCCCAGGTAATTAACTGAACAATTAGTGCTACTGATTGGCCAGATTGTCTTCATGCCTGACTCCCAGGTAAAGAGAGGGTGGAAAACCAGCAGGTCTCGGACCTCGAGGAGCGTGATTTAAACACCAGGAATCTAGACTAAGAAGCATTGCTCACGAGTCTAAAAAAAGCCTCGAAAATCACCGAAAAGAAAATGATGTGCACGCTGCTCAAAACATGACATCTTCCACAGACACTTTTGCATTTGCACATTGAGTCCATTTATACAGCTGAATGCACACTGAAGCAATGTACCTTGCTCCACAGGTGAGTACCTTGCTCCACAGGTGAGTACCTTGCTCAGTGGTAAAACAGCAGTGCCCTTTCCTGGGAATCGAACCTGCAACCTTTTAGGCCCATTCCTTACGCATTATCCTGTACCACCATTCTAAGCATGGAATTACCCCAGACACCTTCTAACCACGGGCGTGTCCTTGTGGGCTTGTTCTCACCGGTAACAGTGGGTGTGGTTTGCGGTTGATTGACAGACAGCCCGGGGATTTCTGGTCCCTTCTCGGGCACGGTGCTGAAATGGAAGGCCAGGTGAAGAACACGGATACACATCCTGCCGCTTCAACGAGGAAGCAGCCGCATAGATTCGGATTTCGGAATACCGCCTTGAAAATAAACTTGTGTCGAGGCATCGCTGTCTCGCCGTCTCGCCGTCTTATTTCAACGTGAGATCACACAAGACAGAGCACAAAGACAAACAAGCGAACGGTCGGGCGGCTGTTCACAGGGCTCGTTTAATTACTAAATGAAGAGATCAGCTGCACTCTGACCTCTGACCCCATGTGGCAATCAGAGAGGCTTCGGTGGCCCCGGCAAGACGAGGCCGTGCGCACTGTTGTTCATAAACAACTCTGTCACATGTTAAAATCACTTCCTGTTATCTTTTACGCCTTACTTGCGGTTATACACCTCCAAAGATATTTGACTACGGCTTAATATTAATGTAGGGCGGGGTTGCTGTGGATTCCACTGATGACAGAATCAGGTTTACAAGCAGCCAAACTGAATAAACAGCAATGAAATAGGTGGGGGGCAGAAGAACAGGTTGGGGGGGGGGGGGGGGGGGGGCCGGGAGGAAGGCCAACATTTGGGTGAAAGCACCATAACGGGCTAGATGTAATCAGCCAATCAGTGACAGCAGTGAGACCAGAGTCAAATACACACATTACAGTCTTTAACCCTTTACACACTGGTAGCAGGGTCAGATAAGTTTCAACAGAATCTGGCACACATTTTGGTTCATCCATCTTGTATCAGCCCAGGATCCAATCGGGATTGGAATGTTCGTTAAGACCCAATCATGCAGACGGGATGTCTGGCGTGTGTGTGGCGTGTGTGTGGGTACAGAGGTCAGACTGGGAGGTGAGGCCATTCTGGAACTCTCTCTAAACTGCAGCCATAACATCGCCGAGCCAACTCGATCCGTCCTTTAGAGAGAGGATGTCCTCAGTGTATGGATCTCTCTGGTCCTGTCCCCAGCGGACCCACAGAACCACGGTTTAGATAATGAGTGTCTGCTATGCGTCTGTGAGTCAGTCAGTACTCTATCCATTCCACCAGCCTACCAACAGGAAGTGCTAACGGTTCACCATGGTTACCATTGTTTATCCAATTGTTTTTATTGCTGCATGAAAGACGGCGTTGTGTCATTGTTCCATATCAGCACTGCACTCTGTTAGTTACAGCTCGCTTTGCCTCCTCGTTTAAGACTCAGCACTCAAAGAAAGGTCCTCATGGATTCAAACTGGTGACTCAGTGAGTGACTCCCTCTACACTCCCAATGACAGCTTTTTTCCATTTCTAATCATTTACTTTTGATTGGTTTTTGTTTGAAGATGTGTACAGTGATTCTGTTACCCCCCCCCCCCCCCCTCCCTAACTGAGATCCCCTGCATTTCCACCAGAATCATTAAGGGCCTGATAAACATTTCAGCACACACAAAACCAATAACATGACTAATGATTGGTCACGGTATTCGTTTTGCACCAATCGTTGGTTGTGTTATTAGATTGCGTCTGCTAAAAGGTTTAGTAATTCAGGCCCTAAGAGCGCCTCAGAGTGCTGGCTTTAGATAGACGTGTTCCCCTCCTCTGTCTGAACAAGATAGCGAGGCACCCAGCTAGCGAGGCACCCAGCTAGCGTGTCCCATCACGCTCTTGAGTCATAGCATTATAGCCTATCCTTTATATTTCTGGAGAACATTAAAAATGATATCATGAGAAAAGAGATCACTGCTCGGTGCGCACATGGTATCCACGATGCAAGGCTATGTTATGAAGGTTTTAAATGCACAATGGATAGGCTAAAATAATCACATTTTTTAAAGGAAAAAAAGACAAGGTTAAAAGATACAACCTCAGTTTTGGCATCATTGGTGAAACGATATATTTTTAGACAGTTTATTAAGTTGTTTTTTAGACGAGTGGTGATGTTTTTGTTTTTGCATTACGTGTTTCCAAACGTATAATGTCTGTATCATTTCCCTGCCGAAGGCAATATGCCAAAATGGTTTAATATTTTCTACCTCATCTCTATTCGAAGCAAAAAGAAGAGTTTTTCTATGAAACTGTAACTGCAGCTCTTTTGATCGAGCGAGTCCTTTCATCCCTTCGGCTTTAAAAAGTGCACAATTCACTTTCCTGAATACGTAGCAGATTCAACTATTTTTCTCTTTCACAAATCCACGCTGTTGAAATGCGTGAAGATGGAATTCTCTTGGTTGGCCAAAAATCATAAACAAGAGGCCTCGATGTTCAGTCTCAGATTTCCCTGTTACCCCCACACAGCACAGTAAATATACAGCCCCCACACAGTACAATAAATCTACAGCCCCCACACAGTACAATAAATCTACAGCCCCCACACAGCCCAGTAAATCTACAGCCCCCACACAGCCCAGTAAATCTACAGCCCCCACACAGCACAATAAATCTACAGCCCCCACACAGCCCAGTAAATCTACAGCCCCCACACAGCACAATAAATCTACAGCACAATAAATCTACAGCCCCCACACAGCACAATAAATCTACAGCCCCCACAGTACAATAAATCTACAGCCCCCACACAGTACAATAAATCTACAGCCCCCACACAGTACAATAAATCTACAGCCCCCACACAGCACAATAAATCTACAGCCCCCACACAGCACAATAAATCTACAGCCCATTCATAAAAGCAGAAAAATATCCCACAAGTGGTGGAACAGCCCACGGACTGGCTTGGAGTCAACAGGCGGCTTCACATAGCGATGCATCTGAGAGCACCAGTCAGATCATGCCCCGACGATCGCAAACCAGTTATTAACAATATATGCCAACATGAAAGCCGGCTTCTATGTCAGCCGTGCGTAATTTGAATCTTGCGAAGTGTTGTGCGCTTCGGGGCTTCATTCACCGCGTGCTTGCATACACGGTGCGGAGAGCGAACTTCAAACGCACAAATCAACCACAGAATTAAAACTCTTGATTTGCATCGCACGTTATCTCAGGTCACTTTCAATGTTCAGAGCGGTTTTTGAGAAACGGCAAGCCAAAATCTTGTGCTCTCTGATAAATAAAAGCCAATAGAACTGGCCATAAATCAGTGCGTGTGTGACTGTGAGATGGAAACTGTGTGTGACTGTGAGATGCAAACTGCCGTTTAGCAAGACCTAAAGGTGTGGTTACCTGAGCTGAAGCAGCAGGTGCGTCTAATTAAGGTAAAATAGCGGCTGTGGCGGTTTGTATTTGTGTAGCATATAGCAGTGAGAACAGTACAGAAAGGGTTAATCTACTGGAACGATTCCAAAGGCAAAGTAAGAGCGCTCTAACTGCCCCGTACCCAAGGTTGTGCCCACCCCTATCCCGTCCCATCCCGTAACCCACCCCTATCCCGTCCCATCCCGTAACCCACCCCTATCCCGTCCCATCCCGTAACCCACCCCTATCCCGTCCCATCCCGTAACCCACCCCTATCCCGTCCCATCCCGTAACACACCCCTATCCCGTCCCATCCCGTAACGTTCCGGTGGAGAGCCTCAGCTGATTGGACGCCTCAGCTGATTGGACGCCTCAGCTGATTGGACGCCTCAGCTGATTGGACGCCTCAGCGGTACACATCCCCGTGGCAGTTGTGGCAGGGCGTTTGTTTGCCCAGGTAGGCCACACCTGTTAACACAGAGACACCGTTGCCCTGGATATGGTAAGGGGGGCGTGGCTAGACTGATGTAGTGGGCTGCATGGTGAAGGAGGGAGGGAGGGGGAGAGAGAGAGAGAGAGAGAGAGAGAGAGGGAGAGAGAGAGAGCACATGCGCACATACACACACACAAAAGGTGTGTCAGTTGCAGTGAGATCTCACAGGTGTGTCAGTTGCAGTGAGATCTCCCAGGTGTGTCAGTTGCAGTGAGATCTCACAGGTGTGTCAGTTGCAGTGAGATCTCACAGGTGTGTCAGTTGCAGTGAGATCTCACAGGTGTGTCAGTAGCAGTGAGATCTCACAGGTGTGTCAGTAGCAGTGAGATCTCACAGGTGTGTCAGTAGCAGTGAGATCTCACAGGTGTGTCGGTAGCAGTGAGATCTCACAGGTGTGTCAGTTGCAGTGAGATCTCACAGGTGTGTCAGTAGCAGTGAGATCTCACAGGTGTGTCGGTAGCAGTGAGATCTCACAGATGTGTCAGTAGCAGAGAGATCTCACAGGTGTGTCGGTAGCAGTGAGATCTCACAGGTGTGTCAGTAGCAGTGAGATCTCACAGGTGTGTCAGTAGCAGTGAGATCTCACAGGTGTGTCAGTAGCAGTGAGATCTCACAGGTGTGTCGGTAGCAGTGAGATCTCACAGGTGTGTCAGTTGCAGTGAGATCTCACAGGTGTGTCAGTAGCACTGAGATCTCCCAGGTGTGTCAGTAGCAGTGAGATCTCACAGGTGTCAGTAGCAGTGAGATCTCACAGGTGTGTCGGTAGCAGTGAGATCTCACAGGTGTGTCAGCAGCAGTAACAGAGATGCAGGTGTGTCAGTAGCAGTGAGATCTCACAGGTGTGTCGGTAGCAGTGAGATCTCACAGGTGTGTCAGTTGCAGTGAGATCTCACAGGTGTGTCGGTAGCAGTGAGATCTCACAGGTGTGTCAGCAGCAGTAACAGAGATGCAGGTGTGTCAGTAGCAGTGAGATCTCACAGGTGTGTCAGTAGCAGTGAGATCTCACAGGTGTGTCAGTAGCAGTGAGATCTCACAGGTGTGTCAGTAGCAGTGAGATCTCACAGGTGTGTCAGTAGCAGTAACAGAGTTGCAGGTGTGTCGGTAGCAGTAACAGAGTTGCAGGTGTGTCAGTAGCAGTAACAGAGTTGCAGGTGTGTCGGTAGCAGTAACAGAGTTGCAGGTGTGTGAATGCTATCACAGCTCAGAAGGGACTCATTTGACTAGAAAATCCCAGAGGAAATCCTGGGCCACAGGCTATGAAGATTTGCGCTTCCAACAGCAGGTCCCAGTTTTCACAAAGCTTTTACAGCAGCTTCACAGCCAGTTTTCACAAAGCTTTTACAGCAGCTTCACAGCCAGCACATTTATACATCGACTAGCTACTGTCCCGGGCAAAGCATTAATACACCTTTTATGCAAAAGAGCAGAAATGTTCTTTTAAAAACATTTCCTTACCATTGTGCTAAATTTAGAATAGAAATATTGGCACGTGGCCCGAGTCCTAGAACAAGCTGCTACCAGGCAAAACATTTGATCTTCATGAGGACAGTGTGTTAGTGTCAGGTTAACTGCTGGTAAAACACAAAAGAGTGAAGAGTGGAGAGGAGAGGAGGATAGGTGGAGAGAGGAGGAGAGAAACAAGATCCCTCTTCATGCTCATCACGTAAGTGTGTGTGCACGTGCACGTATGCGTGCATCCGTGTGCGCAAGACGTCTGACAGAACTGCCGATAGAAAACCTGAAATGGATCAGCTGTGTCACACTGCAGGCAAACAATGACACATGGAGGGGGAGGTCAAAGTTCAGGAGGTGAGTCACCCAATAGGGTAAACAGGAATCTGTTGCATAAACACACCCAGTCACATGACCTGTACACTACGACCACATTACACTACCCTGAATCGCAGACAGAGATAAAGATCACCTGTAGATACCACTGTGACACCTATAACGGGGGTCACACCTGGTGTGAAACTATTACAAAAGGTTTAGGGTTTGAGTTAGAGTGTGTATGAGTGGGTTTGGGTTTAGAGTGTGTGTGAGTGAGTTTGGGTTTAGAGTGTGTATGAGTGAGTTTGGGTTTAGAGTGTGTATGAGTGAGTTTGGGTTTAGAGTGTGTATGAGTGAGTTTGGGTTTAGAGTGTGTGTGAGTGAGTTTGGGTTTAGAGTGTGTATGAGTGAGTTTGGGTTTAGAGTGTGTGTGAGTGAGTTTGGGTTTAGAGTGTGTGTGAGTGGGTTTGGGTTTAGAGTGTGTATGAGTGAGTTTGGGTTTAGAGTGTGTATGAGTGAGTTTGGGTTTAGAGTGTGTGTGAGTGAGTTTGGGTTTAGAGTGTGTATGAGTGAGTTTGGGTTTAGAGTGTGTATGAGTGGGGTTGGGTTTAGAGTGTGTATGAGTGGGTTTGGGTTTAGAGTGTGTATGAGTGGGTTTGGGTTTAGAGTGTGTATGAGTGGGTTTGGGTTTAGAGTGTGTGTGAGTGAGTTTGGGTTTAGAGTGTGTGTGAGTGAGTTTGGGTTTAGAGTGTGTGTGAGTGAGTTTGGGTTTAGAGTGTGTATGAGTGAGTTTGGGTTTAGAGTGTGTGTGAGTGAGTTTGGGTTTAGAGTGTGTGTGAGTGAGTTTGGGTTTAGAGTGTGTATGAGTGAGTTTGGGTTTAGAGTGTGTATGAGTGAGTTTGGGTTTAGAGTGTGTATGAGTGAGTTTGGGTTTAGAGTGTGTGTGAGTGAGTTTGGGTTTAGAGTGTGTGTGAGTGAGTTTGGGTTTAGAGTGTGTGTGAGTGGGTTTGGTTTAGAGTGTGTATGAGTGGGTTTGGGTTTAGAGTGTGTGTGAGTGAGTTTGGGTTTAGAGTGTGTGTGAGTGGGTTTGGGTTTAGAGTGTGTATGAGTGAGTTTGGGTTTAGAGTGTGTATGAGTGAGTTTGGGTTTAGAGTGTGTATGAGTGAGTTTGGGTTTAGAGTGTGTATGAGTGAGTTTGGGTTTAGAGTGTGTATGAGTGAGTTTGGGTTTAGAGTGTGTATGAGTGAGTTTGGGTTTAGAGTGTGTATGAGTGAGTTTGGGTTTAGAGTGTGTATGAGTGAGTTTGGGTTTAGAGTGTGTATGAGTGAGTTTGGGTTTAGAGTGTGTATGAGTGAGTTTGGGTTTAGAGTGTGTATGAGTGAGTTTGGGTTTAGAGTGTGTGTGAGTGAGTTTGGGTTTAGAGTGTGTGTGAGTGAGTTTGGGTTTAGAGTGTGTATGAGTGAGTTTGGGTTTAGAGTGTGCATGAGTGAGTTTGGGTTTAGAGTGTGCATGGCAAAACAAAACTAAACTTCACCATATTCATTATATCCATCTTAACATCAAATATGCAGGTGCATTCCCAAGCAGCAGATAAGCAGCCAAAAGGGTGTGGCACTAAACGGTGACATCATCATCCAGGCGGAGTCACTCGCACATACACGCAACACGCAACACGGAAAAATAGCTTGCAAACTCAAACAAAAACGAAAACACCAGGAAGTCTTCCAACATTTACCACAAACCGTTCACAGTAAAACAAACTCCGATGGGGAACTTTTATCTCTCAGAAAAACCCCACAGACTGGACTCACAAAAACTCTTACAGTTTATTTAACAGCTTTTTAAAAAATAATGGTCAGCGAATCTCGAGTCATTCCAACCCTGAATAAGGTAACAACCCTGAATAAGGTAACCGAGAGCGGGAACAAGCTGTAGCTGGTTAGCTTCTATCTGTAATCCCTCATTGGACTGTCTGCTCTTCTTTTTAAATAATAAATAAATAAAAATGCCAAAATAAAACCGTCCCAGAGGCACTCCGGGGCACAAACACAGGACAGAGAACGGCTGGAGCCCAATTTACTCCGTCTGAATGAACTGGACAGAACGCTGCAGGAATTTGAGCCCTTAACTCTCGAGTGTTTCTGGAGTGCTTGCGGAACTCTACTTGCAGCTGAGAGATGGACTCATTTATAAATGAAGGGCCCAGAAGCATGCATGGTTTTCCGCATAGATGATAGGATGTCGTTTTGGACATAATGCGGTTTTCCCCACACAGAAAACCACTCTCATCCACTGAGAATGCATCTGGCGCTCGTTTAACAAACCCTGCCCTGCATTCAGTCAACGTCTGTCCTTCATTTTGACATGCAAGTAAATACAAGCGTTACACTTTTATCTCCACACACCCAGACTGGAGGGGTAGTTTTATTTTATTTTACAACTTGTTCAAATTTATTTTGTGAAGAAGAAAAGAACCCATTCTTGCTTTGTAGTGTTAGTCAAAATTAAGGACAAATGATGGATCGATTGAATCCCAGCGATAGTCTCCCTCATGGGCCTCTTTGGGCCTCTTTGGGCCTCTTTGGGCCTCTTTGACCCTCTTGGACGCGGCAGTCTTAAACCTCTATTACTCAAATCCTTTTTCCAGGTTTTCCAGCCTCCCTTTCCCTGGGAGTCAGGCGTGAAGACAGTCTGACCAATCAGAAGCACTAATTGTTCAGTTAACTACCTGGGCGAAGGGAAAACCAGGGCCGGATTAGGATTCGAGGGCCGGATTTGCGCATCCATGTTTTTAAACAAGCCGTTACCTTTGGCATTGTTGTGGCCGTGATGGTGGCCGTGATGGTGGCCGTGTTTGCCTTCCCCGACGATCCCCATCAGCCTCAAGGGGACGTGGCCGTTACTGCTGCCGCTGGCCCCGCCCTTCTTCTTCCTCCGGGCCTTGAGCCAGCGGAAGGCGCGCCCCAGCGAGCCGCCGCGATGCTTCCGGCCCTTTCCCAGCTTTTCCCGCGCCAGGATATCCGCGATGTCCTGGGGTACCAGGTCCCCCACTGAGCGGCTTAGAGACATCCCCAAAACTCGCCCTGCGCACCCCGCCCCTTCGAACCCGAGTCCTGCGGAAGAGACGGAGGGGGGAACATTTGATTATTGTTCTGATTTAATAATCACAAACCAATGCACTTAAAATACACAGATGACCTTAACAACCCACCCCTCATGCAAATCTCTCCCTCTCCCCAAAAATGTTTATAAACTGTATTTATGAATCCCTCTTCATTCCATACACCTGGAGAAGAGGAAATGACCAGACAGCATTGATCAGATGCACTCTCACTTTCAAGTGAGACTCAGGTACAGCAGTGAGGACAGGTGAGACTCAGGTACAGCAGTGAGGACAGGTGAGACTCAGGTACAGCAGTGAGGACAGGTGAGACTCAGGTATAGCAGTGAGGACAGGTGAGACTCAGGTATAGCAGTGAGGACAGGTGAGACTCACTCAGGTGCAGCAGCGAGGACAGGTGAGACTCAGGTACAGCAGTGAGGACAGGTGAGACTCACTCAGGTGCAGCAGTGAGGACAGGTGAGACTCAGGTACAGCAGTGAGGACAGGTGAGACTCAGGTACAGCAGTGAGGACAGGTGAGACTCAGGTACAACAGTGAGGACAGGTGAGACTCAGGTACAGCAGTGAGGACAGGTGAGACTCAGGTACAACAGTGAGGACAGGTGAGACTCAGGTACAACAGTGAGGACAGGTGAGACTCAGGTACAGCAGTGAGGACAGGTGAGACTCAGGTACAACAGTGAGGACAGGTGAGACTCAGGTATAGCAGTGAGGACAGGTGAGACTCAGGTACAACAGTGAGGACAGGTGAGACTCAGGTACAACAGTGAGGACAGGTGAGACTCAGGTACAGCAGTGAGCACTGAAACCTGATACCATACCTTAGTGACTCATCTCATACGGGAGAGAGGGAGAGAATGAGAGGGGGAGACAGAGAGAGAGAAAGAGAGAAAGAGAGAAAGAGAGAAAGAGAGAGAGAGAAACATGTGTTGTGTGTCTCAGTGTGTGTGGGCATGGGTGAGTAATGCTAGAAAATGTCTGGAACTGAACAGAACTGACCCCAGGACCGACTGACTGCACAGAACTGAACAGAACTGACCCCAGGACCGACCGACTGACTGCACAGAACTGAACAGAACTGACCCCAGGACCGACTGACTGCACAGAACTGACCCCAGGACCGACTGACTGCACAGAACTGAACAGAACTGACCCCAGGACCGACTGACTGCACAGAACTGAACAGAACTGACCCCAGGACCGACTGACTACACAGAACTGAACAGAACTGACCCCAGGACCGACTGACTGCACAGAACTGGGCAGAGACCTGTTTTACCTGTCAGAATCCTACTGACACGCCTTGGGCTAACAGGAAACAGGTGCTAAAGTGCTAACGTACCGAATCATAATGAACGAGAGATTAATGGAAATCCTAAATTGGCAACTGAAGGCCATTCCAAAGCTCACACACGCTGTGCGAAATGCAAGCCGGAAATTCACTTCACAGCCGAACGCTAATCCACCAGAGCGCACCGTTTCAGTTCACCGAAATTCACAGATTCACACAGATTTATCCCCAAACCACACGACGGTCATTTGTTTTAAGGAGCCATTGTTCTCCGTTTCCGTGTCTAGGCGATGTTAGCGAGGGTGATGTTGTGCAGTTCTCTTTCTGTGTGAGCTGAGAAAATGCATCTGCTAATGATGTTAAATATAAAGCAGCCAAACAGACACGTGAGGATGACTCACACTCCACACACAGGACACAAAGTCCGTCTTCACCCCCGTTTCAAAACCCCTCGCCACCTCACTCCACCATGCCCAGAAAAAACACTGCATTCTGGGACAGGTGAATTTAACATGTCTGCGGGGATAATCTTTTTCTGAGATCATGTGACCACTGTGACCACATTGCACTGGACATCAGAAAAGGGACCTTCTCTTTCTCTCTCCCTCTCTCTCTGGCTGTGTCTGAATCAGAGCCCTATCTACTGCGCCCTGTCTCCTGCGTACAGTGCACTGTGTCTGAATCAGAGCCCTATCTACTGCACCCTGTCTCCTGTGTACAGTGCACTGTGTCTGAATCAGAGCCCTATCTACTGCGCCCTGTCTCCTGCATACAGTGCACTGTGTCTGAATCAGAGCCCTATCTACTGCGCCCTGTCTCCTGCGAACAGTGCACTGTGTCTGAATCAGAGCCCTATCTACTGCGCCCTGTCTCCTGCATACAGTGCACTGTGTCGGAATCAGAGCCCTATCTACTGCACCCTGTCTCCTGCGTACAGTGCACTGTGTCTGAATCAGAGCCCTATCTACTGCACCCTGTCTCCTGCGTACAGTGCACTGTGTCTGAATCAGAGCCCTATCTACTGCACCCTGTCTCCTGCGTACAGTGCACTGGCAGAAGTGTGCTGTTTAATGTGCACTGTTTCGCAGTCCGCGAAAAATATCCGGCAT
The DNA here is from genome assembly GCA_022702515.1 of Ilyophis sp. 1 JC-2022. Lineage (NCBI taxonomy): Eukaryota > Metazoa > Chordata > Actinopteri > Anguilliformes > Synaphobranchidae > Ilyophis > Ilyophis sp. 1 JC-2022. Next base: position 62,884,923 of record CM040406.1, read on the forward strand.
ACTATTTTCCAACTGCACTGTGGAAGTGTCGCAAGCAGGTCATAAGACGTCCCACCAGTGTTGCCATGTCCACGGTTTTACAGCTAAATTGGGATACTTTCAGTCATGGGTAAAAATGAAAAGTCACAAAGCACACACTTATTTTAAAAAGTAAAAACATGATGATTTCTATCTAAAATACATTGGTTTTGGTTAAAAATAGCCTATAATTTGGGCTCGTTTTGAGTCGCCATTTAGCTGTAAAGTCTTACAAGATCTGGCAACCTTATGCCCCACCCTTGCGCTGCCATGTCACGCGTTGTTTTGTTGTATTTGAAGGAAAACGTCAGTGAAGCTGTGCCTTTTTTTAAAATTTTTTAAACGAGGTCTCACGTCATATTTATGTGACCAAAATGTTTGTGTACTTCCTGAAAAGTGTGCTCCCGAATGTACTCAGTGAAACCCCGGAAGTAAGTGTGTCATCCAGGTGTTTGAAGTATACTGCAATTTGAAAAATGTTTGCGTAATCTTCGACTTTCTCGCCCTATCTACTCACCAAGGCTACTCAACAGCGTGGAAGAGTGCTGATTCGGACACGGCCTCTGTCTCTTCTCCTCTCTCACTCCATCTCTCTCCATCCCTCTTTCTCTCTCCCTCACTCCCTCCTTCTTTTCCCCTTTCTCTTTATGAACAGATGCATCACAGGACAGCTAGCGCATGTGTGTGTGTGTGTGGGGGGGTAACATCACAGGAAGGCTAGCGCATGTGTGTGTGTGTGGGTAACATCACAGGAAGGCTAGTGCATGTTTGTGTGTGGGGTAATATCACAGGAAGGCTAGTGCATGTGTGTGTGTGTGTGTATGGGTAACATCACAGAAAGGCTAGTGCATGTGTGTGTGTGGGGTAACATCACAGGAAGGCTAGTGCATGTGTGTGTGTGGGTAACATCACAGGAAGGCTAGTGCATGTTTGTGTGTGGGGTAATATCACAGGAAGGCTAGTGCATGTGTGTGTGTGGGTAACATCACAGGAAGGCTAGTGCATGTGTGTGTGTGGGGTAACATCACAGGAAGGCTAGTGCATGTGTGTGTGTGTGGGTAACATCACAGGAAGGCTAGTGCATGTGTGTGTGGGGTAACATCACAGGAAGGCTAGTGCATGTGTGTGTGGGGTAATATCACAGGAAGGCTAGTGCATGTGTGTGTGTGGGGTAATATCACAGGAAGGCTAGTGCATGTGTGTGTGTGGAGTAACATCACAGGAAGGCTAGTGCATGTGTGTGTGTGGAGTAGCATCACAGGAAGGCTAGTGCATGTGTGTGTGAGTAACATCACAGGAAGGCTAGTGCATGTGTGTGTGTGTGTGTGTAACATCACAGGAAGGCTAGTGCATGTGTGTGTGTGGGGTAATATCACAGGAAGGCTAGTGCATGTGTGTGGGGGGTAACATCACAGGAAGGCTAGTGCATGTGTGTGGGGGGTAACATCACAGAAAGGCTAGTGCATGTGTGTGTGTGTGTGGGGGGGGGGGGGGGGTAACATCAGGCAAAGGTGAGTCAGAGGCACAGTTTCCATGAGTGGGGGGCGGGGGGGGGGGGGTCACAGCTGGGACATTTCCCACCCGCATCACAAAGCAGTCCAGTCATGTGAAACATCACCATGGCGACGCAACAAACAAGAGGGACCCAATCGCATCTTCCCTCACATCTGATGCACAATCTCAGATCTCAGGTACACCAATCAGATTTACTTTAGAGAAACTCCGCCCTTATAAACAGGGGAACCCCAGTGCAGTTCCAGAACGCACCAGTGCTAAATAAAAATAAAATCTGACAAACCGTGTGTGTGAGTCACCGCAAAACAACACACCCCGACACAAAACCCAGCTTCTCATTCATGCTCATAATCATTAACACCTTGTCGTCATGGATACAGCTTTGTGCAAAGGATTCTGGGACCAGACCAGTATAGGAGCAATCTATAGGCTGCTTTACTCTACTGAAAACCAGCTGGTCAGAGAATAAAAAGCACATCTATAGAGGCATTCCGGCATGTGCACAGCGAGGAACAGAGGGGTATACTATGAAGCGAGATTAAAGGGATAGCGAGCTAAATTAAGCTTCAACCCTGGGTTTTCTGTATCACGAAGCCGACTCACTTTTAATCAGGGTATATTGCCACGGCAACTTACTCTGCACGGTTAACCTGCTCCGGGGCAGGTTATGTTCAGGCTATCGGATTGAAACATATAAAAGCACCGCCCTTTGACCAATCAACTCCTTGGCTTTGGAAAAAGGCCCATCTCACCCTGCGAAGAGATTCCCTCAGTATCTGCACATATCTCTACGGGATCCTTTGGAATGGAGACACCTTTTTCCAAAGCCAAAGAGTTCATTGGTCAAAGGGCGGTGCTTTTATATGTTTCAATCCGATAGCCTGAACATAACCTGCTTAATTTAGCTCGCTATCCCTTTAATCTCGCTTCGTAGTACACCCCTCAGGTCAGGTTAAATCTCTCACCTTAGTCAGGTTAAATCTCTCACCTTAGTCAGGTAAACACACTCACATCAGTCAGGTTTAAATCTCTCACTCTATCACAGTGCATGCACAAGCCTACACCACACATGCACACACACACACGCACAATGCATAATATACACTGCCAACCACACACACAGACATTGATTCACATACACACACATTCACACACACGCTTTCTCTCACACAAACAAATACATACTCAACTACACATACAGAAACACACACTCAAGCACACACGCCCATGTTTACTCTGTGACAGAATTAACTTGTCCTTGTGTGTGTATGTGTGTGTGTATGTGTGTGTGTGTGCGTGTGTGCGCGTGCGTGCACAGATAATTTGTTTCTGGTCCTGAGTGCTGTCACTCCAACCCCCCACATCACATTTAGCCCCACCCCTGCTGCCCCTCCAGCCACGCCCCCCACATCACCTAGAGCCCCGCTCCCATACATGTCCCAGCATGATGCCGGAGTCTCATTTTACAAACACATGGCTTTGCACTTCAACAGGGAAAGAGAGAGAGAATGGGAGAGAGAGAGAAAGAATGGGAGAGAGAAATAAAGAGAGAGAGAGAGGTGGAGGACAGGGAAAGACGAATAAAGAGAAAGGGGGATCTGACCTCTTGTCGGCTACAAAAGGCTTTTTAAAGAGAGGAAGATAAGGAAAGAGAGGAAGAGAAGGAAAGAGAGGAAGAGAGAGAGGAAAGGACAAAAAAAAGAAGAAAGCCGTAGAGATTGTTTATTATAGTGTGTAAGAGAGAAGACCACAGTCATTTTTTATGCAGTGTGTGTGTGTAAGAGAGCCACAGTGATTGTTTATGCAGTGTGTGTGTGCGTGTGCGTGTGTGTGTGCGTGTAAGACAGCCACAGTGTGTGGTTGTTGTTTGTTTTCCTTCTGTTTTACAGAAAGGCCTTGACTGGAAAAAATCAATGGCAACAGGGGGAAAAAAACAAAACCAAGAGTGCAAGTGGTGACTCAAGGTGGAAATCAGTCCACAGTGGAATGACCTTGTGCTCCTTGTGGTATGGAGGGGTGTGGCAGGGAATAAAACTTGCCTCAAGAAAAAAAACGGGTCTAAAATATCCTTAAGAAAGTGCTGATTTCAGCTCGCACCATCAATAACAGAATGAAAACACACTGCAGTGTGCATTCCACTCAACATCAGTAACCACACTGCAGTGTGCATTCTATTCAACATCAGTAACCACACTGCAGTGTGCATTCCACTCAACATCAGTAACCACACTGCAGTGTGCATTCTACTCAACATCAGTAACCACACTGCAGTGTGCATTCTACTCATCATTAAACATACTGCAGTGTGCATTCTACTCAACATCATTAAACACACTGCAGTGTGCATTATACTCAACATCAGTAACCACACTACAGTGTGCATTCTACTCAACATCAGTAACCACACTGCAGTGTGCATTCTATTCAACATCAGTAACCATACTGCAGTGTGCATTCCACTCAACATCAGTAACCACACTGCAGTGTGCATTATACTCAACATCAGTAACCACACTGCAGTGTGCATTCTACTCAACATCAGTAACCACACTGCAGTGTGCATTCTATTCAACATCAGTAACCACACTGCAGTGTGCATTCCACTCAACATCAGTAACCACACTGCAGTGTGCATTCTACTCAACATCAGTAACCACACTGCAGTGTGCATTCTACTCAACATCAGTAACCACACTGCAGTGTGCATTCTACTCAACATCATTAAACACACTGCAGTGTGCATTCTACTCAACATCATTAAACACATTGCGGTGTGCATTCTACTCAACATCATGAAACACATTGCAGTGTGCATTCTACTCAACATCAGTAACCACACTGCAGAGTGCATTCTACTCAACATCATTAAACACACTGCAGTGTGCATTCTACTCAACATCAGTAACCACACTGCAGTGTGCATTCTACTCAACATCAGTAACCACACTGCAGTGTGCATTCTACTCAACATCAGTAACCACACTGCAGTGTGCATTCTACTCAACATCAGTAACCATACTGCAGTGTGCATTCTACTCAACATCATTAAACACACTGCAGAGTGCATTCTACTCAACATCAGTAAACACACTGCAGTGTGCATTCTACTCAACATCAGTAACCACACTGCAGTGTGCATTCTACTTAACATCATGAAACACATTGCAGTGTGCATTCTACTCAACATCATGAAACACATTGCAGTGTGCATTCTACTCAACATCAGTAACCACACTGGTGTGCATTCTACTCAACATCAGTAACCATACTGCAGTGTGCATTCTACTCAACATCATTAAACACACTGCAGAGTGCATTCTACTCAACATCATTAAACACACTGCAGAGTGCATTCTACTCAACATCAGTAAACACACTGCAGTGTGCATTCTACTCAACATCAGTAACCACACTGCAGTGTGCATTCTACTCATCAGTAACCACACTGCAGTGTGCATTCTACTCAACATCATGAAACACATTGCAGTGTGCATTCTACTCAACATCAGTAACCACACTGCAGAGTGCATTCTACTCAACATCATTAAACACACTGCAGAGTGCATTCTACTCAACATCAGTAAACACACTGCAGTGTGCATTCTACTCAACATCAGTAACCACACTGGTGTGCATTCTACTCAACATCAGTAACCATACTGCAGTGTGCATTCTACTCAACATCAGTAACCACACTGCAGTGTGCATTCTACTCAACATCAGTAACCATACTGCAGTGTGCATTCTACTCAACATCATTAAACACACTGCAGAGTGCATTCTACTCAACATCAGTAACCACACTGCAGTGTGCATTCTACTCAACATCAGTAACCACACTGCAGTGTGCATTCTACTCAACATCATGAAACACATTGCAGTGTGCATTCTACTCAACATCAGTAGCCACACTGCAGTGTGCATTCTACTCAACATCAGTAACCATACTGCAGTGTGCATTCTACTCAACATCAGTAACCATACTGCAGTGTGCATTCTACTCAACATCATTAAACACACTGCAGTGTGCATTCTACTCAACATCAGTAAACACACTGCAGTCAACATCAGTTAAATAACCCAGCGTTTCCCCCCAGTGTAACCAAAAACCTAACCCAGTGGCTGTGGAAGGCTCTCAGGTTACTCACACACAGTTTTATAAACATTGTCTTGACACAAGAGCCGTGACGGGCGCAGTGTGGTTTCAGTTTGCATTTGGATTCTAAGATAACCAATCTGACACTAACAATGCTCCTCAGCCACTCGCTACAAATGCTACCGCTAACCCAGGGATACACAATTCCAGTCCTGGTTTTTGTTCCAATCAATTATTCTGGCATAATTTTCTTCACAGCTGTGTACACCAGTACTGGTTTACACTGAGATCGAACCACAGTACAAAACCTTTTCAGCAAAGATGCTTCTGCAAACCTTTTGCAAAGAATTATAATTAATAATAATTAATTAAATTATTAAGAACGGTTGGAACGAAAACATGAAATGACTTCAGCCCGCGGTGGGCACTCCTGCTCGAGAGACGTGTGAATTTGTTGGGAGTTACTGTGAAACTGGTTATCCAGCCAAATGTGGAAAGTGCTAGTGTAAGTTTTAAGAGTTACCACGTGTATTAGTGAAGAAGACGTTCTACAGGAAAAGGTGTTAGTGTGAAACTTCTTGTCTAAATTGTTAGAGTGGGATCTGGTCTAGAACAAAGAGGTGAGTGAGTGCGTGCGTGCGTGCGTGCGTGCGTGCGAAAGCTGTTCTACTCTGCAAGTTTCTGGTGTGCGAGTTGTAGTTTTAAAGGAGTTAGCCTAGAAGTTGTAGTGTAGGACTGACATGGGACTAGTAGTTTGCAAGGGGTTAGTGTGGGAATTGTCGTTTGCAAGGGGTTGGTATGAGAGTTGTAGTTTGTTTAGTGGTTAGTATTTTGTGAGCATTCTGGCACAAAATGGCTGCCAATCATTACCAAAGTGAGCGCTAACATGTTGATTATTATTATTATTATTATTATTATTATTACAGAGCATTCTAGGTAAGACAGATGAGGGTGATAGTGTCTTGGAAAAGGCAGTGTTAGGGGCAGAGTACAAGCCTTTGGCAGTGGTTTGGGTACGGAGGGTGTGGTGGCGATTGGGCCTTTGTTTTGGGCAGGGTGTGGCTGTAGTTCCTCAGTCCATTCAAACCCCCTGATCTGCGTGCTATAACAGGACGGTGAGGCACGGGGCATTAGCTGCGTGCTATAACAGGACGGTGAGGCACGGGGCATTAGCTGCGTGCTATAACAGGACGGTGAGGCACGGGGCATTAGCTGCGTGCTATAACAGGACGGTGAGGCACGGGGCATTAGCTGCGTGCTATAACAGGACGGTGAGGCACGGGGCATTAGCTGCGTGCTATAACAGGACGGTGAGGCACGGAACGCCGTCGTCTAACTGTTCCCCTGAAGCAGAAAACACCCGAAATCAAACCCTCACCCTGGCATTACCTCACCTCATTACCTCACCCTGGCACCTTTCAACACACACTCCGTGTACCTCACCCTGGCATTACCTCACCTCATTACCTCACCCTGGCACCTTTCAACACACACTCAGTGTACCTCACCCTGGCATTACCTCACCCTGGCACCTTTCAACACACACTCAGTGTACCTCACCCTGGCATTACCTCACCTCATTACCTCACCCTGGCACCTTTCAACACACACTCCGTGTACCTCACCCTGGCATTACCTCACCTCATTACCTCACCCTGGCACCTTTCAACACACACTCCATGTACAGATTCCTTCTGACTCCGCAGAATTGCTTCCGCACTGAGTATGTCGGCATGGCAGGTTGCCACGGTCACCAGGACATCCTGCTTTACGGCCCATAATGGGCTGCCCTTTGGAGAAGAGTTTAAAAAAACTCAGGATGCTAATGTGCATTGCAAAAGTAGTTAATTTGCTGAATAACCAGCATTAAGTAGCATCAACACCGAGTAGCATCAACACCGAGTAGGCATCAATGCGTTGCATCTCGTATTTGGCACAGGGGTATTAGCAGCCCTTTTACACATAGTACATATATTTTGTTAGAACAAAATGTTTGTTCTTTTTTCACTGCCTGCGTCTCCATAACCACACGTGGCATCCATTACATAAGGATATTTATCCCACACGCATTGAGCGTGCTGAAACAGAGCCGTTCCGTCAGGTAAGGGCGTGGCACGTTGGCGCTCACCTGTAACAGGAGCGCTGAGGAAGGCAAGCCGGTACAGTGTTGAGCTGTGAGGTGCTGTAGCACACCTTCATTATCTCACACCTGTAAATGCAGCGTTGACTAAAGAGGCGAAGTGGCGATGCCCTACTCTGTGAAGTTAGCATCGCGCACATGTTCATTACCGAACACCTGTGGCACACACATGGAATAAAGGCAACCTGGTGCCGCTTCGTATTGTGGGGTCCTGCCGAAACGTGTCAATTACCACAGGGATAGAACACAGGTATATCCCAACCTCCAACCTGCGCATCACACCTGCTCCTTCCCAGAATGCACGGGGACAAAGGTTCACAGCAACGGTCACAACCCAGAGGGAAGTATTTCAGTCAAGGATTAATTTATAATTTTATCATGTTACACCTTATATTTCAGGTTATTCATAGAACAGTGTTGCGTTTTAAACTTGAGAGGGGTACATAATATATATATTTTTTATTTTAAAGCTGAGTGGGATTATAAAGTATTGTGCAATAAAATTGAGAGGGCTGTAAAGCCTTTTATTAACCTGACTGGGTTTGAAAAGGGCTGTTTCCGGGGCTTCTTACTGGGTTTGAAAAGGGCTGTTTCCGGGGCTTCTTACTGGGTTAGAAAAGGGCTGTTTCCGGGGCTTCTTAATGGGTTTGAAAAGGGCTGTTTCCGGGGCTTCTTAGACTGCGTTGTATAATTCTGGGTGCAGCTGGCCTGGCTGATGTGATGTGTGGGGTGCAGTGGAAGATTTTAGTCAATGGACCTTAAAGTTTACATGAATGAAAATGTGTGTGTGTGTGTGTGTGTGTGTGTGTGTCTGTCTGTCTGTGGGAGTGTGTGTGTGTGTGGGAGTGTGTGTGTATCCTATTGTCAAAAACGCACTGTTGATGGTATAGATATCAGATATAAAAAAATATAAAAAATAAAACTTATTTTTGCCATCACCTGAAGTAAATTTTCTATGCAGCCAATCTCCTAGCCAATCAGGAGTCAATCACATGTGTGGGCATGTGACAGCTTGTGTTAAACCAGCATGCACAGTAATTCAGGAGTGTACTGATATGCGGAATTTCACTGCAGTTATATTCGCTCTGAATAAAAATCTCAGAGAGTGTGCACAGAGGCACGATCAAAACGGGAGGGAAATGCTCTTCAAGGACATTTCCTTTTTTTTAATAATCAAAGGTAGAGGTCACACACTGCACATGAGCGGTAGCAATGACTCAGCCCTCCAGAGAAGCCTTTACCATTTTACCCCTCAAACAAAGGTTTCTTTATGAAAGCCCAGGGTTTTACAAACACTCCTGTTTAATTGTTGTGCTGTGGATTCGTCCCGTGTGGAAGTCGTCTGGTTGACATTCTCAGTCCAAATAAACAAAAAAAACAAAAACATTTTTCTTTAACTATTGGCTGCTGGCCCAGACTGACATAAGAGTTTCATACAACATTCAACTATTTTTATACGCCATTTTAAAACTGACGGGCGTTTTAATAGCTGGAGCACTGTAATGAATGCCTGACATGCCTCAGGTGGCTGGATTCCCTGGAGGACCGTGTACATAATGCAATGAAGAATAATGGCGATTGCAGTCAGAAAAACCATTGAAATATGATACAACTGAAATATGGAACAAATCAAGATTTTCCCATCAGAATAAAGCAGGGGCTCATGAAGAGGCTGGAACACGAGGCTGTCACCCGAGACATACCTGGCAGATCATAAAGATCTCACACTGTGGGTTACACACATCTCAGGTTTTAACCACTTTGTGAGGACTCTGGTCTGAAAGTGACTGTGCCACTGCAGAAACCAAAAGATTTCACTGGGATCTGGGTTTGGGATCGGCCCAGGGAGCTCGTTATAAAGGGGAGACGTTAAGATGGAGGAGTTAAAACCTATAACAACTCCCTATCACATCCAGAGACTCGACAAGTAGGTGTAGTCTATATGTAGAGCGCCAGCCCTGACTCTCCACAAACAGGCACCATGGTACTCTGAGGCAAAGCATCTCCCCCCCCCCCCCCCCCAGACATGCCAGAACACCAATAAACGCTGTGGCAGAGCTTCAGAGCGCTGGCTGGGCTGTAAACTGAGGGTCCACATTCTCAATCCCCATCACACAGAAACGCCCAACACTGAAGTCTGACGCATTCTGCTTCCTGCAAAATACTGTATGGAACTGGCCAGAGATCTGCCCCCCGCCCCCCACCGCCCACCCCTAGCCTTTATTTGGAGTCTAAAGGCAAGAAAATATTTAATCCAGGCCAAGAGAGTTTGAATACAAAAAAGAATGAAAGTTGCAGACAGCACATGTATCCTAAACATTTCAATGTTGTCTCATACAGGAGTTAATACACTGGAATATACAGCTGTTTACACACAGCTTGATTATGCTGAGCAGAGGCCGTTTTACCGGCACTTCCAGTTGGACTCCCTCATACTGTAATCTCTGCATGTTAGAGCCGTAATGGACACTAAAATCTTACTGTGATCTGTACGTTTCAGAGCCACAATGGACACTAAAATCGTACTGTGATCTGTAAGTTTCAGAGCCACAATGGACACAAAGTGCACTGTAATCTGTGTCTGTCAGAGCCATAATGGACACTAAAATCTTACTGTGATCCGTACGTTTCAGAGCCGTAATGAACACTAAAATCGTACTGTGATCTGTACATTTCAGAGCCACAATGGACACTAAATTCGTACTGTGATCTATATGTGTCAGAGCTGTAATGGACACTAAAAGCGTACTGTAAACTGTGCATGGCAGAGCCGTAATGGACACTAAAAGCGTACTGTAAACTGTGCATGGCAGAGCCGTAATGGCTACCTAAAGAGTGAGCACTGGTGCCGGTAAACTGGAACAATAACAGCCTCTAAGGCACAGCCTGGGAGCGTGCCACCCGTGTGGGTACAAGGAAAGGAATGTCCACAAAAACAAACATAAAAAAACAATGGTTGCAACAAAAAGAGTTCCTGGATACCGCCAGGTTTAATTGTGACGAGAGATTGAGGAGCAGGGAGTGGAAACGCTTAAGACCACATTTCCAAACGTACTAAGGCATGCTGGGAAAAAAACTGAACAGGAGATGAAACCCTGTGGGCCAGTTTCCACTGACAGAGATAATTCATATTTTAATATCATAGTGCATTGCTCTAGATAATAAGAGGGGAGACAGCCACATATTACATTATATAAATCATGTGCAAACATTATGTATACATTGTTGCCACAAAAACATGGCTTTCACGTACCAGGTGTACTTTTTCACTACATTGTAAGAACACAGTGTTCAGTCCAGAACATTTGTAAATGTGACAGTGTGCATGGCTAAGAAATGCTTTGCACCACTTCACTTCTTAAGGTCCATGTTCATTTCACTCACAAATTGGCAAGTTACCAAGTTCTCAATATGGCTTTTCAAAAACGTCACGTTTAAATGCCACCCACTCAGCCCATTCTATCAGAAGGGACTGGAATTCCTCTCACCGCCGCCTTCCAATGGGGCGGGGAGAGGCATTATGACATCACAATCAAAAGAACCTTAACAAGGTCACACAATCCTGCATGCTACGCTGTAATGCTACACAAGCCATTGGAAATGACACTCATTCCAAAAAGACATGCAACTGTAATGAGCCGTTACCTCACCCTGCCCACAATTACAAACAAAAGACAACAAACAAAGAAGAGGATTAAAAAAAAGGTTGGCTAAACCGAACCCGTCGCTAAATAAAGCAGCATGTAAGACAAGCCTGACCGAGCTAATGAGGAAGCCGTTATAACCTGCAAAAACGACAGTAAATATGTGCTGAACTCGACAGACATGTGGAGCAGAGAGAAGGTCAGGCCTGAGTCTGACGGCACGGAGAATAATGTCCACGTGGCGTCTTGCACTGCTCACACTCACTCCACTCACACTTACACTCACACTCACTCACTCACTCACTCACTCACTCACTCACTCACTCACTCACTCACTCACTCACTCACTCACGATACTCCAGTGCCCAATGAGGAGTTGATAAGTGAGTTCCAGGTGATGAGAGAGCAGGAGGCTTCCTTTTTCAGGGCAGGATGTTACGCCTGCCGGCCCGCCCACCCGCCTGCCTTAATTATGGAGCTGCACCCCAAAGACACTGTGCCACAGCAAGACCTAGTGTTTCTGTATCCATGGAGATGAGGGGGGGTCAAATATAAGAGGGAAGCCAACAAAAAAGTGTGGAGAAAGAGAGCGAACAGAGCTGGACAAGGGTACCCACACAGAAAAAGTCCCACACAAAAACAACTGCACTAGGGGACCCACACAAAGAGAGCTGCACAAGGAGACCCACACAGAAAGAGCTGCACGAGGAGACCCACACAGAAAGAGCTGCACGAGGAGACCCACACAGAAAGAGCTGCACGAGGAGACCCACACAGAAAGAGCTGCACGAGGAGACCCACACAGAAAGAGCTGCACTAGGGGACCCACACAAAAAGAGCTGCACGAGGAGACCCACACAGAAAGAGCTGCACTAGGGGACCCACACAGAAAGAGCTGCACGAGGAGACCCACACAGAAAGAGCTGCACTAGGGGACCCACACAAAAAGAGCTGCACGAGGGGACCTACACAGACAGAGCTGCACAAAGGGACTCATAAGGACAAAGCTGCAGAAAGGGACCCACACAGAAAGAGCTGCATGAGGGGACCCACAGAGACAGAGCTGCACGAGGGGAACCACACAAAAAAAGCTGCACGAGGGGACCCACCGAGAAAGTTTCATGTGGGGACCTACGGGGGCGCACACAGGTATGCCAGCACACTGAATGGTCACTAATCTCCAACATCTCCCTGCTACACGGCACACGCCAAGCGGTTCCATTCCAGGAGCTCTGGTGTACAATTACTTGCATCTCAGAGAACAAGGAAGGAGAAAAAAATAAGAGTGGAGAGAGGGAGACACAGGGAACAAGGTAGAAATTGTTTCAAAAAGCAAAAAGCCTGAATGAATGATTAACTCGGCACCATTGACATTGCCTATCTGCCAATGCTGAGCCCCAGAGATTACATATTGATCCGGCTATCGAGCGGAAGCACCACCCCTGGGGTGGGGGGGGCACTGCATTGTGGGTATGAGAGAGTCATTCTACCCCCGTCTGTCTAAAGAGCACAAAATACCACAATGAGCTGGGACTGACGTTTCTCTCAATGATCCAGAATACATCCACAGTGCATCCTCAAACCAATCTACAAAGCATCCATAAACCAATCATAAAGCATTCACAAACAAATCATAAACCACCCACAAAGCGTCCATAAAGCATTCACAAACCAATCATAAACCATTCATATGGCATTCACAAACCAATCATAAACCATCCACAAAGCATCCATAAAGCATTCACAAACCAATCATAAATCATTCATATGGCATTCACAAACCAATCATAAACCATTCATATGGCATTCACAAACCAATCATAAACCATCCACAAAGCATCCATAAAGCATTCACAAACCAATCATAAATCATTCATATGGCATTCATAAAGCATTCACAAACCAATCATAAACCATTCATATGGCATTCACAAACCAATCATAAACCATTCATATGGCATTCACAAACCAATAATAAACCATTCATATGGCATTCACAAACCAATCATAAACCATTCATATGACATTCACAAACCAATCATAAACCATTAATATGGCATTCACAAACCAATCATAAACCATTCATATGGCATTCACAATGCTTCTAAACCAAGCACAAACTGCACTATGCTGGTACTGTTTCTATACTGCACCCATACCAGATATCAAATGTCTATTTTAATTATGTTCACCCATCGGACCCCAGTAAAACACTTACACAAGCTCTGGTTTGCTGGTAAATGGGGAACACATTTATTCTCATTATGTAACCTTTGTTCTGACTGGAGACAAATCCCACTTGCTTTGTATTGGATAGGTGCCAATTTAAACAACACGATCAGAGTGGGACAGGACAGGACAGGATGTGATGCAAGCAAGACGATGACACCAAAAAAACCTTATTACAGCGGACAAACATGGTCCCCTGATAATTATCCAATAATCCCGCTTGTGTGTGTGTGTCAGAGAGAGAGAGAGAGAGAGAGAGAGAGAGAGAGAGAGAGAGAGAGAGAAGGATGTAGAGAAAGAAGGCCTGTGAGTTTGGCAGTAAGAGAGTGTGTGTGTGTGTGTGTGTGTGTGTACTGCAATGTGAAAGATGTACCGTGTGTCCCTCCCACATGCTTACTGTGTGGAGCAGTGGTTAGAGCAGCAGTGTGGAGCAGTGGTTAGAGCAGCAATGTGGAGCAGTGGTTAGAGCAGCAGTGTGGAGCAGTGGTTAGAGCAGCAGTGTGGAGCAGTGGTCAGAGCAGCAGTGTGGAGCAGTGGTCAGAGCAGCAGTGTGGAGCAGTGGTCAGAGCAGCAGTGTGGAGCAGTGGTTAGAGCAGCAGTGTGGAGCAGTGGTTAGAGCAGCAGTGTGGAGCAGTGGTTAGAGCAGCAGTGTGGAGCAGTGGTTAGAGCAGCAGTGTGGAGCAGTGATTAGAGCAGCAGTGTGGAGCAGTGGTTAGAGCAGCAGTGTGGAGCAGTGGTCAGAGCAGCAGTGTGGAGCAGTGGTCAGAGCAGCAGTGTGGAGCAGTGATTAGAGCAGCAGTGTGGAGCAGTGATTAGAGCAGCAGTGTGGAGCAGTGATTAGAGCAGCAGTGTGGAGCAGTGATTAGAGCAGCAGTGTGGAACAGTGATTAGAGCAGCAGTGTGGAGCAGTGATTAGAGCAGCAGTGTGGAGCAGTGATTAGAGCAGCAGTGTGGAGCAGTGATTAGAGCAGCAGTGTGGAGCAGTGGTCAGAGCAGCAGTGTGGAGCAGTGGTCAGAGCAGCAGTGATCAGAGCAGCAGTGTGGAGCAGTGATTAGAGCAGCAGTGTGGAGCAGTGATTAGAGCAGCAGTGTGGAGCAGTGGTCAGAGCAGCAGTGTGGAGCAGTGGTCAGAGCAGCAGTGATCAGAGCAGCAGTGTGGAGCAGTGATTAGAGCAGCAGTGTGGAGCAGTGGTCAGAGCAGCAGTGTGGAGCAGTGATCAGAGCAGCAGTGTGGAGCAGTGGTCAGAGCAGCAGTGATCAGAGCAGCAGTGTAGAGCAGCCAGACACCCCCAGGACCCTCATGGGCTATTCAGACGTCCTGTACACATCCGTATCTCTCACAACGGGCAATGCACTAAGCACAACAATCTAAACACGCCCAATATAACTGCCAATTTTAAACTTCTCATCCACATTTTATTATTGCTGTTGTACCTGCTGTGCATAAAAAAGCTAACAAAGTCCACAGACGAAACACAAACAAAATCCAGAACATTTTAAAGTAAAGGGAGAAGCCCCTGGAACCAGCAGAGAGGAGTCCAGGGTATCTCCATGCAGGTTACTCAATAAGCCGCTGCAGGAGATAAATGTGGCCCACTTCAAAACACACACCAACAGAGCTGAAAATCTTGATGCCTCGTTGTTTTCCACCCAAGATTGCGCTTGCGCAAGATTATATTAAATTCAGACACGCACGAGAAAAAAATCACCTCCATCCATTGTGTCCTTTCGCCAAGTTTTAGGACAGATGCATGTAGTACGAATTATTATTTTTATTTTTTTATTTTTTTATTATTTAAATCAGCGCATTGTTTTTTAGTTTTGGTTAGGTACACACACTTGTTTTTCTAGAGCCCCACCCGAAACATGCTGACAATTCTCGGTCTGGAGACCGAATGGGTGGGTTCGGGCCCGCAGTTTTCTTGCTTAACTTTCTAATAATACCACGAAGGAGTCGCCTACGCACGAGACTGGTTGCCCCTGAACGTCCCGCACAGGCGCGCGCACCCCCTCTCGGAATGCCGTAATGCCGGTTCCGATGTCCGAGCTCTTCTGCTGCACGGTAAAGCAAAGATTTATGCTACGGCGACGTATGAAAGTGCTGTCCTACTTTTCTCAGTGAAACAATTGCAGATTTTATTTAACTGACTTTTTATTGACGTTTTGGACTATGCTAGTTTTTTTTTGTCTTGTTCTTTATCATATTATCGTGAACTGAAACGCACAAATTTGATTTGTCCGTCTCAAAGATACCGTTTATAACTAATATAGAATAATTTCGAAATTGTGACAGACTTTTCCCCCAAACGAATTTTCTCATGTATGTCATCAAGGCTGTAGGTAGCAACGTGAGCTCAACTCCTGTGTGAAGAAGGCAATTGGTCTTCAACTGAGAAAAAAAAGGATTTGGCTAAATTTCACCATTCTTGCTTGAACATCGTTCCGAATAACAGGGTTCCGAATAACAGGGTTCCGAATAACGTTTGTTTCCTTCATGCCAATTTCCATGATTCGCCTCCTCTTATTAAACAAACTACCCAAATTAAACCAATTCAACTTCAGTTTGCAACGGGATGTGCGTTCACGCAGAGCTCCGGTGTAGCCTAATTAAAGTTGGCGAACTTAAACCTAAACATAAACAAATCTAGAACCGCAAATACTGTACCTTAGTCTGTGTCCTTCCCGAATTGTTTGGGCGGATCCAGAGTTTAATTTGTTGATGTAGAGTCCTCTTCATCAATTTGAAACATGAAACGTGGATCCTCCGTGAAGTTCTCCATTAGTTAGCTTCTCCGTCCCGTTCGCAACTTCAGGTAAATCATTTCCGCAAAATGAGCTGCACAATGCTACAATAATATCGCCAGCGCTGTTCAGCGCTTTCCTTTTTTTCCGGCGTAGCCGCTCCAGTTGCCCAATCCTTTTACATGCTGACGCCCTGTAAAATTGTTCCGAATGAAGAAAAAAAAAAAAGTTGGGTATTACTGCATACCTACATGTTGCTATCCAAACAGGTGAGGACACGAAACACCTGAAAGGGAAGTGTTTATGCATCCTTAGCTGCGTTTTAGCTCCCTCTAGTGGCTAACCTTGGTCATCACCAGATAAAAGACGGGTCAGAAAGTAAGCGACACCCTCATTAAACTGAAACCTGCGTGAAATCATTTGACAGGAAATAGCTTCCATTCATTAGACAGTTATGCATAATTTCATATATTGTAGAATATAATATAAATTGCATACACTGATATTGTTCAATAAATACGAATATTCACGGGAATTGATATATTATTTTCGAAATAAATATGAGATGCATAGTATATATTAACATTCATATTATTGTCATTTAGCAGACTCTCTAATCCAGAGCAACTCACACAACTTTTAATTTTTAAATTGTATCCATCTATACAACTGGTACATAGTATCCATCTATACAACTGGTACATAGTATCCATCTATACAACTGATACATAGTGTCCATTTTATACAATACTGAAGCTATGTAGATTAAGTACCCCACTCAAAGATACAATGGCAGTGTGCCACCAGGAAATCAAACCTGCAACCTTTTAGGGTTACAAGTCCAGGGCCGTGTCCGAATCAGCACTCTTCCACACTGTTAATTAGCCTTGGTGAGTTTACAAGTCCAGGGCCGTGTCCGAATCAGCACTCTTCCACACTGTTGAGTAGTCTTGGTGAGTAGATAGGACCAGGTCCGTGTCTGAATCAGCTCTCTTCCACACTGTTGAGTAGCCTTAGTGAGTAGATAGGACCAGGGCCGTGTCTGAATCAGCACTCTTCCACACTGTTGAGTGGCCTTGGTGAGTAGATAGGACCAGGGCCGTGTCCGAGTCAGCACTCTTCCACACTGTTGAGTGGCCTTGGTGAGTAGATAGGACCAGGGCCGTGTCTGAATCAGCACTCTTCCACACTGTTGAGTAGGCTTGGTGAGTAGATAGGACCAGGGCCGTATCCGAATCAGCACTCTTCCACACTGTTGAGTAGCCTTGGTGAGTAGATAGGACCAGGGCCGTGTCTGAATCAGCACTCTTCCACACTGTTGAGTAGCCTTGGTGAGTAGATAGGACCAGGCCCGTATCCGAATCAGTACTCTTCCACACTGTTGAGTAGCCTTGGTGAGTAGATAGGACCAGGGCCGTGTCCGAATCAGCACTCTTCCACACTGTTGAGTAGCCTTGGTGAGTAGATAGGACCAGGGCCGTGTCCGAATCAGCACTCTTCCACACTGTTGAGTAGCCTTGGTGAGTAGATAGGACCAGGGCCGTGTCTGAATCAGCACTCTTCCACACTGTTGAGTAGCCTTGGTGAGTAGATAGGACCAGGGCCGTGTCTGAATCAGCACTCTTCCACACTGTTGAGTGGCCTTAGTGAGTAGATAGGGCCAGGGCCGTGTCCGAATCAGCACTCTTCCACACTGTTGAGTAGCCTTGGTGAGTAGATAGGACCAGGGCCGTGTCCGAATCAGCACTCTTCCACACTGTTGAGTGGCCTTGGTGAGTAGATAGGACCAGGGCCGTGTCCGAATCAGCACTCTTCCACACTGTTAAGTAGCCTTGGTGAGTAGATAGGACCAGGGCCGTGTCCGAATCAGCACTCTTCCACACTGTTGAGTAGCCTTGGTGAGTAGATAGGGCGAGGGCCGTGTCTGAATCAGCACTCTTCCACACTGTTGAGTAGCCATGGTGAGTAGATAGGGCGAGGGCCGTGTCTGAATCAGCACTCTTACACACTTTTGAGTACCCTTAGTGAGTAGATAGGACCAGGGCCGTGTCTGAATCAGCACTCTTCCACACTGTTGAGTGGCCTTGGTGAGTAGATAGGACCAGGGCCGTGTCCGAATCAGCTCTCTTCCACACTGTTGAGTAGCCTTAGTGAGTAGATAGGACCAGGGCCGTGTCTGAATCAGCACTCTTCCACACTGTTGAGTGGCCTTGGTGAGTAGATAGGGCCAGGGCCGTGTCCGAATCAGCACTCTTCCACACTGTTGAGTAGTCTTGGTGAGTAGATAGGGCCAGGGCCGTGTCCGAATCAGCACTCTTCCACACTGTTGAGTAGCCTTGGTGAGTAGATAGGACCAGGGCCGTGTCCGAATCAGCACTCTTCCACACTGTTGAGTAGTCTTGGTGAGTAGATAGGGCCAGGGCCGTGTCTGAATCAGCACTCTTCCACACTGTTGAGTAGCCTTGGTGAGTAGATAGGACCAGGGCCGTGTCCGAATCAGCACTCTTCCACACTGTTGAGTAGCCTTGGTGAGTAGATAGGACCAGGGCCGTGTCCGAATCAGCACTCTTCCACACTGTTGAGTGGCCTTGGTGAGTAGATTGGACGAGAAAGTTGTTTCCCTGAGTACAATCGGGAGCACACTTTTGACATAAATATGACGTGAACTTCGTTTTAAAGAAATGAGACGCAGCTTCGCTGACGGTTTTCCTTCAAATACAACAAAAACAACACGTTGACATGACATGGCAGCACAAGGGTTGCCAGATCTTGCCAGAAACTTTCCAGCCAACTAGCCCAAAATATATTTTTAACTGAAACCAACGTATTTAAAATAGAAATTATCATATTTTAAAAATAAAGTGCGTGTTTTGCGACTGTTCATTTTTACCCGTGACTGCACGTTGAAAGTATCCCAATTTAGCTGTTAAAACCTGACCTGCTTACGACACTTACACAGTACGGTTGGAAAATAGTATGGCGGATATTTTTTGCGGACTGCTAAACAGTGCACATTAAACAGCACACTTCTGCCAGTGTACTGTACGCAGGAGACAGGGCGCAGTAGATAGGGCTCTGATTTGGACACAGTGCACTGTACGCAGGAGACAGGACGCAGTAGATAGGGCTCTGATTCAGACACAGTGCACTGTACGCAGGAGACAGGGCGCAGTAGATAGGGTGCAGTAGATAGGGCTCTGATTTGGACACAGTGCACTGCACGCAGGAGACAGGGCGCAGTAGATAGGGCTCTGATTCGGATAATTGATTGTATAGACACATATATATATACAGTGAGCACCATAATTCATTGGACAGTGACACATTTTTTGTTATTTTGGTTCTGTACTCTAGCACTTTGAGTTTGAAAGGATACAATGAGGTTGAAGTGCAGACTGTCAGCTTTAATTTGAGGGTATTTTCCTCCATATCAGATGAACCGTTTAGAAATTATAGAACCTTTTGTACATATCTTCCCCCCCCCCATTTCCAGGCATCAAAAAATATTGGACAGTTTAACATAATGTAGAATGAAGTAATAATTTTAAATATTTGGTCGCATATCCTTTGCATGCCATGACTCCCTGACGTCTAACCTCAAATGCAGAGACGTTATAGTATCGCTTGTAAGAGTACCAGAAAATAAGATATCAAGAGTCAAGAGTTGTTAGGTCACGCATGCATATTCAACGCAGGAAGTCATGGCATGCATTTTTTGTGTGTGTCACAAGGGTAGGTTTGCAACATACAGAGTCCTCATCTGTCTTCGGGTTGGAAATAACCAGCTGAATAAGGCGAAACCTTATTCCCCTCTGAGACCCCCAAAGTGTTTTGCAGCCATAATCTTACTCCATGAGGCAGACCCCCATAATGCACCACTCTCATTAATGGCAGTTTGTCCTTCAGAGAAACTGATCAGGTCTGGCTTTGCCCCTAATCTGGATTTGAGCAAGTACCCCTCTTTGGGATGGGGTTTTGGGGGGGGACTTGAATTTCTCTGGTTTGTCTAAATATAACCTGCCCTGCCCGGCCTGGCCCCCGGAGCAGCCAGCAAGAGCATGAGTAGCGGTCAGCTGCCAAACCCCCCCCACCCCGTCTCACACTGCATCTCAACTAGTGGGGCGCATGGGTAGGGGGGGGCATATCCTTGTGCCAAGCAGCTTGTGCCCCCCCCCCTCCCCCTCTCCAAACTCTATTTATTAATAAACACAAACAGAGTCCCTGAGATCCTGGAGACACACAACAACAGAGCGAGAGAGAGAGAGAGAGAGAGAGAACATCCCTTCTCTTTCTTAATTTTCTTTCCACTTTTTCTCCCTCTCTGCGAGAGGGGTGTAGAAAAGAAGCCTAGTTTTTGGAAAGAGGTGGACTGTCACCCCTTTAACCTGGTTGGCGCTCTGGATGGGGCTTGGGCTGTAGCAGGACTGCGTCGCCGGGACTACACGTCTGAATCTGGACGCGTGCTCACAGTCTGTTCATTGCAGACCGCCTGTGTCGTGCACCGAGAGGTAAGCCCAGCCTGTGCTGCCGTACCTGTGCGTCTCACCTGGGGGGTGAGGTATGAGGTATTACACAGATCTGCTTTATTTAAGCCTGACACATCCTCCTAACACTCTGCAGTGCATTGCTGGCCTCAGTAGGGAATATATACAATATATAATACATATATAAGTCTCTGGCATTCATCTCAAGAACCTACTCTACTCTACTGAAACCTACACTTCAAGGGCTAAATATAAAATAAATAATATTTTTGAAAATATTTTCACTGGAACATGTTTTCACTATCATATTAAATGCACTGTCATATTAAACTCACTGTATCATATTAAACACACTGTCATATTAAACGCACTGTGTCATACTAAATTCACTGTGTCATACTAAATGCACTGTGTCATACTAAATGCACTGTGTCATACTAAACGCACTGTGTCATATTAAACGCACTGTGTCATATTAAACGCACTGTGTCATATTAAACGCACTGTATCATATTAAACGCACTGTGTCATATTAAACGCACTGTATCATATTAAACGCACTGTGTCATATTAAACTCACTGTATCATATTAAACACACTGTCATATTAAACGCACTGTGTCATACTAAATTCACTGTGTCATACTAAATGCACTGTGTCATACTAAATGCACTGTGTCATACTAAACGCACTGTGTCATATTAAACGCACTGTGTCATATTAAACGCACTGTGTCATATTAAACGCACTGTATCATATTAAACGCACTGTGTCATATTAAACGCACTGTATCATATTAAACGCACTGTGTCATATTAAACGCACTGTGTCATACTAAACGCACTGTGTCATACTAAATGCACTGTGTCATACTAAACGCACTGTCATACTAAACGCACTGTGTCATATTAAACACACTGTGTCATATTAAACACATTGTGTCATATTAAACGCACTGTGTCATATTAAACGCACTGTGTCATATTAAATGCACTGTGTCATATTAAACGCACTGTGCATTGCTGGTTATGCAGGCAGAGGAGTTTGGGAATGTATAAAATAAAATAAAGAATTATATCTTTGTTTGTGTGGTAAGGGAAAAAAAATTGGCCGCAGAAAAACAAAAAGCAGTTAAAAAAAATGTATGAATTGAGTTCATCAATATATTAGTGGAAGTATTTTTTTACTGTGAAAAATTAATAGAATCCAATGAGGAAACTGGCTTTTTGAGCGCAATTATAGATATCAGCAGAGGGCAACATCATATCCGGTGCTGAGGCTGAGAGCCGAAAGCTGGCCCCTTGCTGCAGCCACAGAAGGTTCCACGAGGGCTCCAACCCAGCCCAGCCACATCATCGCCGTAACACCGCCTCTCGATCCCATTTGTTTTTTAAAATCTCATCACTTGGAGAAAAAAGTGTTACGTCCACCGCTCCCTTCCAGTCCACTTTCCTGTTGTTCTCCCCGTGTTCCCCATTCCTCTCATTTCATGTCATGTTTTTACTTTTACCCTGTCCGTCTTTCGTGTTGTGCAGACTGGGCGTGGTTTCCCTCCTCGTTTCCTCATTCCTCTCTTAATCTCCCAGCCAATCACTCGCCTTCCCTGTTCGCGTTCCACACTCACTCTCGTTAGCTCTCATTCATTCCCGCATACATTCCGCACGCTTCACTCATTATATCTCCCTATTTATGTTTCCTTCTCTGTTCGTCTCTTTGCCAGTTTGTTACGTCAAGACATGTTTGTTGCTCTTGTTACTCGGCCATTGTCTGTTGTGTTTTGCTAACGTGTCAAGTCTGCCTTTTCCAGTTTACCCGCCAGCCTGCATTCCCTGCTCTGCCATTGCCCTCAACAACCCTGCTTCCAGTCTGTAACCGGTTGTCTGCCATTCGCCCAGCTCTTCTCCTGTTTTGCCTGATCATCATCTGCCCCTGGTTATCGCCAACCCCGTATCCAGACCCTCACCTTGCTCTCCCTCTTCATTGTTGTTTGCTTGCCTTAAATAAAGTGCTCTACTGGAGCTTATTGTGAGTCTGTCTCCGAGTCTGGCGTTCGGGTCCATACCAGTTGGAATAAACGTAACGCAAAGCCCTCGATCCTGGCCCTCATATCGGATCTGGTCCATGTCGCAACCGTTTAATTTTCCTTAGAAACCGATAGGCCCTTTTGTTGCAGCGGCTTGAAGCCAGGTGATGATCGCATCTCTTCTCAAAACGATTCACCCTCAGGTGTTTAGCATAGCCCTATCTTTCCGCACAACCTCAAAACTAAGCCACTCTCCAAAAGTTTACACTGCCGACTGGCCTGGGTGGCTCGTTTGGTTACCACACTAAAAACTATTTAAATGTTGAAAAAATATATATAATGCTACTTTACGGTATATTGTTCAGACAAACATGAAAACATGAAACTTAAAACTATGAATTATATATTTGGTTTCATATCTCAAAACAGTTTTTTTTTGTTGCTATTTTTTATTGAATTACCCCGCACATGAATGAGAGGTCAAAAGTGTTCAGTTGACTTACTGGGATTAGATTTGTTCTTAACTCTCAGGAAAACAATATCTTCCTCCTCATCTTCCTCAGGCAGGTGATGGAGACTCCCGAGTCCAGTGAGCCGCTGCAGGTGAAGGAGGAAGAAGAGGATGAGGAAGAGGAGGTGAACTATGCAGACTCGGTGGGGTCTCAGTCAGACGCGTGCGGGAAAGGGGCGGGGCTTGACTTTGAGGGACAGACTGATGAGGCGTGCCCCCTGACAGAGGAGTGTGTGAGCGAGGTGCTGTCCCAGGTCGAGAGGCGCATGAAGGAGGTGGTGTCCCACATGGAGGGGTGTCTGGAAGGGGCGGGGCTCAGGTTGGAGGGGTGCATCGGGGAGGTGGGGTGCCTGGAGCTCCAGCGTGACATGCTGGTCGCAGAGCTGCTGCAGCTGGAGCAGCCCATGGCTCGGGCTGCGCAGACTCTGAGGGCGGAGCTGGGCGTGGCGCGTGACTGCCTCGCTCGGGCGGAGCTGGGGAGGCGGAGCCTGCAGGAGCAGGTGAGACAGGTGAAGAGGCGGCTCTTCCTGGCGGCCAGGGACTGCATCCAGAGCCAGGTTGCCCTGGCAACCCAGCAGCACGAGGTGGCACAGTTTGCAATCACACAGGTAAACAGGTAACCGAGACTCTGACACACACCTGTGTACAATATTCAAACATCTAACACTGCACTGAAACACACACACACACACACACACATAAATACTGCACATCGGCAGTCAGACACTCCTATTACCCAGGTGGTGATAGGTTAATCTCCCAGGTGGTGATGAGTTAATTACCCTGGTGGTGATGGGTTAATCTCCCAGGTGGTGATGAGTTAATACCCCTGGTGGTGATAGGTTAATCTCCCAGGTAGTGATGAGTTAATTGCCCTGGTGGTGATGGGTTAATCTCCCAGGTGGTGATGAGTTAATTCCCCTGGTAGTGATGGGTTAATCTCCCAGGTGGTGATGAGTTAATTCCCCTTGTGGTGATAGGTTAATCTCCCAGGTGGTGATAGGTTAATCTCCCTGGTGGTGATAGGTTAATCTCCCAGGTGGTGATAGGTTAATCTCCCTGGTGGTGATGAGTTCATTCCCATGGTGGTGATGGGTTAATCTCCCAGGTGGTGATGAGTTAATTACCCTGGTGGTGATGGGTTAATCTCCCAGGTGGTGATGAGTTAATTCCCCTTGTGGTGATGAGTTAATTCCCCTGGTGGTGATAGGTTAATCTCCCAGGTGGTGATAGGTTAATCTCCCTGGTGGTGATGAGTTAATTCCCATGGTGGTGATGAGTTAATCTCCCAGGTGGTGATGAGTTAATTCCCCTTGTGGTGATGAGTTAATTCCCCTGGTGGTGATAGGTTAATCTCCCTGGTGGTGATAGGTTAATCTCCCAGGTGGTGATGAGTTAATTCCCATGGTGGTGATGAGTTAATCTCCCAGGTGGTGATGAGTTAATTCCCCTGGTGGTGATAGGTTAATCTCCCTGGTGGTGATAGGTTAATCTCCCTGGTGGTGATGAGTTAATTCCCATGGTGGTGATGAGTTAATCTCCCAGGTGGTGATGAGTTAATTCCCCTTGTGGTGATGAGTTAATTCCCCTGGTGGTGATAGGTTAATCTCCCTGGTGGTGATAGGTTAATCTCCCAGGTGGTGATGAGTTAATTCCCATGGTGGTGATGAGTTAATTCCCCTGGTGGTGATGGGTTAATCTCTCAGGTGGTGATGAGTTCATTCCCCTTGTGGTGATAGGTTAATCTCCCAGGTGGTGATAGGTTAATCTCCCTGGTGGTGATAGGTTAATCTCCCAGGTGGTGATAGGTTAATCTCCCTGGTGGTGATAGGTTAATCTCCCAGGTGGTGATAGGTTAATCTCTCTGGTGGTGATGGGTTAATCTCCCAGGTGGTGATGGGTTAATCTCCCAGGTGGTGATGGGTTAATCTCCCAGGTGGTGATAGGTTAATCTCCCTGGTGGTGATAGGTTAATCTCCCAGGTGGTGATAGGTTAATCTCTCTGGTGGTGATGGGTTAATCTCCCAGGTGGTGATGGGTTAATCTCCCAGGTGGTGATGGGTTAATCTCCCAGGTGGTGATGGGTTAATCTCCCAGGTGGTGATAGGTTAATCTCCCTGGTGGTGATAGGTTAATCTCTCTGGTGGTGATAGGTTAATCTCTCTGGTGGTGATAGGTTAATCTCCCAGGTGGTGATAGGTTAATCTCCCTGGTGGTGATGGGTTAATCTCCCAGGTGGTGATGGGTTCTTGCTCTGGCCCTCAGGAGGAGCTCACGGCTCAGATCCAGGAGCTGACGGAGGAGGCGTCGCGGTTGCAGGAGGACCAGCAGGAGCACCTGCGGGCGGCGCAGGAGCAGGTTCGGACGGCGGGCCAGCGGCGGCGGCGGCCCTGCAGTGACCTCACGTACAACCGGCGCGTCTCCATGGACATCCAGGAGTACCTGCGGGGCGGGGTCCTGGCTCTGGAGCAGTGGTACGAGCCGCGCCTCCTGGCCCTGCTCCGGAGTAGGCGGTGGGGGGAGGAGGCGCTGCGGAGGCAGCGGGAGGAGGCGCTGGACCTGAGGGCCCACATAAGGCCCCTGGGGGAGGAGGTGCAGGCTCTGGAGCTCCAGAGAGTTTGTCTGGAGAAGAGGGTCGCCCTGATGGAGCGGGAGAGGGCTGAGAACGTGGCGGAGTACCGGGTACGGAGGGCAGGGGGCAGTAGTGGGGTACTCGGGCTGGAGCAGGTGGGGGGGTGTTAGTACCAGGTTTGAGGAGGGGTATGAGCACAAGATTTGAAGAGGGGTATGAGCTGGGAATATTGTTAGGGGTGCAGAACAATCTTGAACAGAGCTGGTGGGTGGGTATAGGGGGGTGGATATATTTCATATTTATCATTATATCTGCAATGTATTATTCTCTCTATATGTGTATATGTTCATATACTTGTTCATGTAAGGGAAGACACAGGAGAGGAGGAGAGGAGGTGTGTATCTGGTTGGTATGGTGATGGGCACAGCGCTGTGTTCTGAGTGAGGGGGGGGGGGCAGAGTTGATGATGAGAGTGAAATGGAGAAGATGACAGAGGGGAGAAGTTGGGGGTACGGGGTACAGGGGGGTTTGTAGGCGAGAATTTGAAACCTTAAAGAGGAAGAGCTGGAATGACCCGCCCCCTATCCCAGGGGATTATGGGTAACATCATCTAGTCAACGATGGCAGGAAATTAATTTAGCTCTGAGCATTTATTCTGTCTGGGCACGAGTTAAACAAGTTTAAACGTGTCTAAACTAAACTCACAATGTTTTTCTGTTCCCTGCAACTGCTCACTAACTTTAGCTGACAGAAAAACAAAAATGGCTGAACGAGGTCTACCATCATTTGGCTGTTATGATATATTTTAACATGTGGATTGATTGGTCACATGTTGTCCTCCCTGTGGTGATTGGCCGGTAACATATTGTCCTCCCTGTGCACTGGCTGGTGGCATGTTGTCCTCTGTGCTGATTGGCTGGTGATATGTCCTCTCTCCATCTCCTTCCAGGAGACCCTGGAGGTACTGGAGCAGGGTCTCGGAGACCTCAGAACGGAAGTTCAGGTCCAGAAGAAGACGAATGAACAGATGGAGAACCTCAAGAACAGCCTGACCAAAGAACTGGACGTCCACAGGTGAGCATGGCTTTACCTGCCCCACATCGCATCTGTATCTTACATAACCTGTCTCACAGATCACCTGTATCTTACATAACCTGTCTCACAGCAGACCTGTATCAGTTCATCACCCTGGTGTTTACTTTCTAAAAATATTCTCTACCTGATTAAAGGGATATTTGAAGGTGCCTTTTATTTGACAGCAGCAGTTATTTGAAGTAATACCGTAAATATTTACATAGACACACCCCTTTATCTCCACACAGGCGGTTTGTCGAAGCATACGGAACACTCCGGATCCCCGCTCAGGAGAGATCGAAGATTGGATCGTGTGAAACGCTACGCAGATGAAATTTTATATATTTATAGTTATATTTCGAAATGCGTGATTCTTGTCTTTTGTGCAATTTATAAAAAATATATATTGTGAAATGCTTTTAACTTTTCGACAGACACTTTAAGGCACTGTTACAGACTTTTTAAGGCACTGTTACAGACACTTTAAGGCACTGTTACAGACTCTTTAAGGCACTGTTACAGACTCTTTAAGGCACTGTTACAGACTCTTTAAGGCACTGTTACAGACACTTTAAGGCACTGTTACAGACTCTTTAAGGCACTGTTACAGACTCTTTAAGGCACTGTTACAGACACTTTAAGGCACTGTTACAGACTCTTTAAGGCACTGTTACAGACTCTTTAAGGCACTGTTACAGACACTTTATGGCACTGTTACAGACACTTTATGGCACTGTTACAGACTCTTTAAGGCACTGTTACAGACTCTTTAAGGCACTGTTACAGACTCTTTAAGGCACTGTTACAGACACTTTAAGGCACTGTTACAGACACTTTAAGGCACTGTTACAGACACTTTAAGGCACTGTTACAGACTCTTTAAGGCACTGTTACAGACTCTTTATGGCACTGTTACAGACACTTTAAGGCACTGTTACAGACACTTTAAGGCACTGTTACAGACTCTTTAAGGCACTGTTACAGACTCTTTAAGGCACTGTTACAGACACTTTAAGGCACTGTTACAGACTCTTTAAGGCACTGTTACAGACTCTTTAAGGCACTGTTACAGACACTTTAAGGCACTGTTACAGACTCTTTATGGCACTGTTACAGACTCTTTAAGGCACTGTTACAGACTCTTTAAGGCACTGTTACAGACACTTTAAGGCACTGTTACAGACTCTTTAAGGCACTGTTACAGACTCTTTAAGGCACTGTTACAGACTCTTTAAGGCACTGTTACAGACACTTTAAGGCACTGTTACAGACACTTTAAGGCACTGTTACAGACTCTTTAAGGCACTGTTACAGACTCTTTAAGGCACTGTTACAGACACTTTAAGGCACTGTTACAGACTCTTTAAGGCACTGTTACAGACACTTTAAGGCACTGTTACAGACACTTTAAGGCACTGTTACAGACACTTTAAGGCACTGTTACAGACACTTTAAGGCACTGTTACAGACTCTTTAAGGCACTGTTACAGACACTTTAAGGCACTGTTACAGACTGTTTAAGGCACTGTTACAGACTCTTTAAGGCACTGTTACAGACACTTTAAGGCACTGTTACAGACTGTTTAAGGCACTGTTACAGACTCTTTAAGGCACTGTTACAGACACTTTAAGGCACTGTTACAGACTGTTTAAGGCGCTGTTACAGACACTTTAAGGCACTGTTACAGACTCTTTAAGGCACTGTTACAGACTGTTTAAGGCACTGTTACAGACATCCAGGCCTGGATTACATTGTGCTGGATTTTTCCAAATTTTCCCATCAACTGAAAACAACACCTGTTCACACAGGATGTTTCCCTCACCAAGATCAGAGGCTGTCCACCCAGGTCCTGTCGATCCACAGTGTCTCCTGCTGGTTTTATCCACTCAGAGGCGAGCTCACATTGTAATCACTGCTTCAACTGATCTATTAAAGTAACAAAGAAAACCAGCAGTGGAGCTCTGGCTCTCCTGGATCAGGCTTACAGACCCCTGATGTAACTGCCAAAGCCAGGACTGGAAAAGTTCTGCAGTGTCTGCTAGTGTTTGTAGTTTCCTTTCAATCTACAGCCAACCTGGGCCTCAAAGCCAAGGTGCATGGACTCTAGCCAATCAGTGCTTTAAATTAATCACTCCAGTACTGGAGTTAAACCTGCATACATTGCGGCCCTCCAAGATCAAAGTCTGGCAGCATTGCCCTATTCTGAAATTATTTTTAATATGGTTTATTTATTGGGCAATTCCATGTACTGCAACTCAAAACCTGTTTTGAAAAAAGGAAATGGGATGTTTGTAAACTACAGCCAGTAGTAAATATGCTTGTGTGACTGTATGCCTGTTGTCCCTGATTGGCTGAATACTGTAATGTCAGGAGAATGGCGTGGGTGGAGCTACAATGAGCTGTTAATCCTTGGCCAATTTAAATGAATCAAATGACTGTGCTCTCCACAGCAGGAAATGATTGGCTGAAACCAGCAGGGCTGCGTCCCAATATTCTTCACTCCTCACCTCCTTTCCTCCACTGCCCCACTAACACTCCTCTCCTACCCAGAAGTATGCAAAACTGTCTGAATGTTTGAAGTATTTGCATGTACAGTATACAATGTACCTGACATTGTGGTTTGCGTCGAGACATTAATATATAACCATTAATACGTAATTAAGATGTAATCAGCGACATTAGATTAAAACACAAAGATCTGAGTAGAGGAGGTGGTAGTGGAGGAAAGGAGGGTGCATTTTTTGAGTATTGGGACGCACCCCAAGTCTCGAATGACGTGCGGGAGCTCCGCCCATTATTGTTTTAATGAAGGCTCATTCTCCAATCAGTGTGACTTCCTATTCAATGCAATATTTGGCACGATGGTTATTAAATATGCTTTATTTAATTTATTGCATTTGTGGTCATATATATATCACTGTCTGAAATGCGTTAGTGCACATTAACCATTTGAAAGACCACATTTACACTAAAGCAGTTCAAAGAGGATGTTTCATAAAGTGGGATTAAAGGGTTTGCCAACAATTAACTTTTGGAAACATTTTAAATTGGATGGAATCAAGAATCAGCATTCTTTTCTAAATGTTCACAAAGTTTACCTGCTAAATCCTTAATCCCACGTTGTGAAATGCCCTCTTGGTTGAGGCCATGGCTCAAGAATACAACGGTCCTGCCCCAAACTGGGCATCAAACCTGCAACCTCACAAGCTCCTCTTCCCACAGACTACACTTTACACAGAAGTGTTCCATTATGACATCACTACTCATTTACATATGGTTAGAGTGGACAGCTGTTGAACAGGAAATGTGGGCTGTGTCCGAATTAGCACCCTTGTTGAGTAGACTGAATGAGAAAGTAGTGAGGCAAAATGTTCTCTAAATGCAGTATACTTAAAATCCCCGGATGGGGGTTTTAAGCATTGGAGAGCTGTGCCATGGTTCACATCACACGCACAACTGTCCTGAACACACACACACACACACGCAGACACACAGACACACAGACACACACACACACACACACAAAACTGTAATTAGTCAAAACTAGATACAAAACAAATTTATTATCATCAATGAACTTTATACAATTATCTGGAAAAAGCTTAGAAAAAACACAGAGCAAAGGTTGCACAAACACACGTCACAACACGGTTTACCGTTCTCATGACTCAAGAGAATTCAAAAACCAAGCGTGAGATTCCAGAAACTTCTGGCTCCTTCAGAAACTGGCTTCCCTGACAAAAACTCCAGATTAAAAATGTGAGGTACTGCTGTAGCTGAAAAGCAAGGCCACAAATCATCTGCTTTCATGTAGAGACAAAAGGCCCAAAGAACTACTCATTAAATAACAAAACAATACTGGAGGGAGGAGGGGCGAAAACCAAAAATAATATAGGACTGCATTGTTTTAAAATAAAAAATTAAAAATTCTAAATGAAACATGACAAGAGCAATATTCATTTAAAAAGACATTTTCTGTTTTTTTTTTCTTTTTCCATTATTATTTTTTAAATTAATTGCAGGATGAAAAACACCTGCTTTTGTGTCAGTTGTCTGTCTGTTGTTGGAAATGACTGTCCAGTGATTGGCTCTTTGTGTCACTTGTCTGTCTGTTGTTGTAAATGACTGTCCAGTGATTGGCTCTTTGTGTCACTTGTCTGTCTGTTGTTGTAAATGACTGTCCAGTGATTGGCTCTTTGTGAATAACGAGCAGCTCAGTCTGCCGCTGTGCCAGGAATATTCTTTGGGTGGGCGTGGCTGTGCTGAGTGGGCGGGGCCTCAGCCCTGCACCTCCGTGTCCGCTGCTCCCTCTGGGTCCTCGTCGTTGTAGATGTTCTCCGCCTGGAAGAAAAACGCTCATCAGCCAATCAGAGGGCAGGAGGCGGGGCCAGAACTGCCGTCTGGGAGGGATCGCTAGTTTATGGAGTCGGGGAAGGGCGTGACATCGGCTCTAGTTTAGGGAGTCGGGGAAGGGCGCGACATCGGCTCTAGTTTACGGAGTCGGGGAAGGGCGCGACATCGGCTCTAGTTTACGGAGTCGGGGAAGGGCGTGACATCGGCTCTAGTTTATGGAGTCGGGGAAGGGCGCGACATCGGCTCTAGTTTACGGAGTCGGGGAAGGGCGCGACATCGGCTCTAGTTTACGGAGTCGGGGAAGGGCGTGACATCGGCTCTAGTTTATGGAGTCGGGGAAGGGCGCGACATCGGCTCTAGTTTACGGAGTCGGGGAAGGGCGCGACATCGGCTCTAGTTTATGGAGTCGGGGAAGGGCGCGACATCGGCTCTAGTTTACGGAGTCGGGGAAGGGCGTGACATCGGCTCTAGTTTACGGAGTCGGGGAAGGGCGTGACATCGGCTCTAGTTTAGGGAGTCGGGGAAGGGCGTGACATCGGCTCTAGTTTACGGAGTCGGGGAAGGGCGTGACATCGGCTCTAGTTTACGGAGTCGGGGAAGGGCGTGACATCGGCTCTAGTTTAGGGAGTCGGGGAAGGGCGTGACATCGGCTCTAGTTTACGGAGTCGGGGAAGGGCGTGACATCGGCTCTAGTTTAGGGAGTCGGGGAAGGGCGTGACATCGGCTCTAGTTTACGGAGTCGGGGAAGGGCGTGACATCGGCTCTAGTTTACGGAGTCGGGGAAGGGCGTGACATCGGATCTAGTTTACGGAGTCGGGGAAGGGCGTGACATCGGCTCTAGTTTAGGGAGTCGGGGAAGGGCGTGACATCGGCTCTAGTTTACGGAGTCGGGGAAGGGCGTGACATCGGCTCTAGTTTACGGAGTCGGGGAAGGGCGTGACATCGGCTCTAGTTTACGGAGTCGGGGAAGGGCGTGACATCGGCTCTAGTTTAGGGAGTCGGGAAGGGCGTGACATCGGCTCTAGTTTAGGGAGTCGGGGAAGGGCGTGACATCGGCGCTAGTTTACGGAGACGGGGAAGGGCGTGACATCGGCTCTAGTTTAGGGAGTCGGGGAAGGGCGTGACATCGGCTCTAGTTTAGGGAGTCGGGGAAGGGCGTGACATCGGCTCTAGTTTACGGAGTCGGGGAAGGGCGTGACATCGGCTCTAGTTTACGGAGTCGGGGAAGGGCGTGACATCGGCTCTAGTTTACGGAGTCGGGGAAGGGCGTGACATCGGCTCTAGATTACGGAGTCGGGGAAGGGCGTGACATCGGCTCTAGATTACGGAGTCGGGGAAGGGCGTGACATCGGCTCTAGTTTACGGAGTCGGGGAAGGGCGTGACATCGCCACTAGTTTATGGAGTCGGGGAAGGGCGTGACATCGGCTCTAGTTTACGGAGTCGGGGAAGGGCGTGACATCGGCTCTAGTTTACGGAGTCGGGGAAGGGCGTGACATCGGCTCTAGTTTAGGGAGTCGGGGAAGGGCGTGACATCGGCTCTAGTTTACGGAGTCGGGGAAGGGCGTGACATCGGCTCTAGTTTACGGAGTCGGGGAAGGGCGTGACATCGGATCTAGTTTACGGAGTCGGGGAAGGGCGTGACATCGGCTCTAGTTTAGGGAGTCGGGGAAGGGCGTGACATCGGCTCTAGTTTACGGAGTCGGGGAAGGGCGTGACATCGGCTCTAGTTTACGGAGTCGGGGAAGGGCGTGACATCGGCTCTAGTTTACGGAGTCGGGGAAGGGCGTGACATCGGATCTAGTTTACGGAGTCGGGGAAGGGCGTGACATCGGCTCTAGTTTAGGGAGTCGGGGAAGGGCGTGACATCGGCTCTAGTTTATGGAGTCGGGGAAGGGCGTGACATCGGCTCTAGTTTATGGAGTCGGGGAAGGGCGTGACATCGGCTCTAGTTTATGGAGTCGGGGAAGGGCGTGACATCGGCTCTAGTTTATGGAGTCGGGGAAGGGCGTGACATCGGCTCTAGTTTATGGAGTCGGGGAAGGGCGTGAGATCGGCTCTAGTTTACGGAGTCGGGGAAGGGCGTGACATCGGCTCTAGTTTACGGAGTCGGGGAAGGGCGTGACATCGGCTCTAGTTTACGGAGTCGGGGAAGGGCGTGAGATCGGCTCTAGTTTACGGAGTCGGGGAAGGGCGTGACATCGGCTCTAGTTTACGGAGTCGGGGAAGGGCGTGACATCGGCTCTAGTTTAGGGAGTCGGGGAAGGGCGTGACATCGGCTCTAGTTTAGGGAGTCGGGGAAGGGCGTGACATCGGCTCTAGTTTACGGAGTCGGGGAAGGGCGTGACATCGGCTCTAGTTTACGGAGTCGGGGAAGGGCGTGACATCGGATCTAGTTTACGGAGTCGGGGAAGGGCGTGACATCGGCTCTAGTTTAGGGAGTCGGGGAAGGGCGTGACATCGGCTCTAGTTTACGGAGTCGGGGAAGGGCGTGACATCGGCTCTAGTTTACGGAGTCGGGGAAGGGCGTGACATCGGCTCTAGTTTACGGAGTCGGGGAAGGGCGTGACATCGGATCTAGTTTACGGAGTCGGGGAAGGGCGTGACATCGGCTCTAGTTTAGGGAGTCGGGGAAGGGCGTGACATCGGCTCTAGTTTATGGAGTCGGGGAAGGGCGTGACATCGGCTCTAGTTTATGGAGTCGGGGAAGGGCGTGACATCGGCTCTAGTTTATGGAGTCGGGGAAGGGCGTGACATCGGCTCTAGTTTATGGAGTCGGGGAAGGGCGTGACATCGGCTCTAGTTTATGGAGTCGGGGAAGGGCGTGACATCGGCTCTAGTTTACGGAGTCGGGGAAGGGCGTGACATCGGCTCTAGTTTACGGAGTCGGGGAAGGGCGTGACATCGGCTCTAGTTTACGGAGTCGGGGAAGGGCGTGACATCGGCTCTAGTTTACGGAGTCGGGGAAGGGCGTGACATCGCCGATTGTCGCCGCTGCATCAGAGCGGGAAAGTTGTGAAAACTCCGCCCAGCCGCTACGTCACCTAGCGACTGGGAGCCCTAATCGAGCGTGCCCGGAGAGATGCTTGTGAATTGGGAACATTCTGGAAGGGGTTTGTGCATTGTGTAAGGTGCGTGCGTGTGTGCTGTCTGTGTGTTTGTGCCTTCTGTGTACATGTTTGTGTGTGCATGCATATGTGTGTGTGTGCGTGTGCGTTTGTGCAGGTACGACCGCAGTAGCTCCTTGGTGGAAGCGGTCTCCATGGCGACGCTCACCATCTGCCAGACTTGCATGATGTTGTCCTCGGAGACGGAGCAGATGACCCAAGGCTCGTTAGGGTTCCAGGAGAAGTCGGAGATCTTGGCCGTGTGCCCGCCGTGAATGAACTGAGAGAGAGAGAGAGAGAGAGATTCACGTCAGAGCTCCCCCCACCCGTAAAAAAAAAAAAAAAAACAGGGTCCAGGAACCACCCCCTTAAACTTCAGAGGGGTGCAGGGCACAGACTCTACAGACCCACCTGATACTCAACTCCATACGCTCAACAATACAAGTCTCTTGATTCAGTATTCCTACTACCGATACCAATACATGACAAGTTGATACATTGTATGAATATTCATTAAGGGGCGTGGCCAAGTGAATGACAGCGAACATCACCAGAACCTCCTTTTGTTAAGCAGAGGTGAAAGGAACACAGGAGCTGAAGATCTGGTTACTCGGTAGACTCTGTGGTGGCCACGTTAAAGGTCAGAGGTCAGACTTACCAGGAGTTCAGGGGGGCCGTCCTCCGCATCCTCTGGAGACTGTTCCTCCCCAATTTTACTGGAGAACAAGGATTAAATTAGGCTTGAGTGTAAGAGCACAGCTAGACACTATAACACCAACACACCTGCTGTGTGCTGACTGCACACGCTCATCAACACTGCGCGATTAACACTGGTAAGCACACACCTGTACAGGTAAACTCACCTGAGGTCCCACACATTGAGGCGCCTGTCCGTCCCGCTGGAGGCCAGAATGGTTTCGTTATGGGGGGACCACTGCACCTGCAGGGGGGGAGAGAGGCCTTCAGCGGGGCACCCCAAAACTGGACCTGGGGTCACCAATTAACCTGTGTGTGTGAGAGCATGTGTGTATGTCCATATAAGGTGTGAACACTGAAATAATTAACCTGTGTGTATGTCCATATAAGGTGTGAACACTGAAATAATTAACCTGTGTGTATGTCCATATAAGGTGTGAACACTGAAATAATTAACCTGTGTGTATGTCCATATAAGGTGTGAACACTGAAATAATTTACCTGTGTGTATGTCCATATAAGGTGTGAACACTGAAATAATTTACCTGTGTGTATGTCCATATAAGGTGTGAACACTGAAATAATTAACCTGTGTGTATGTCCATATAAGGTGTGAACACTGAAATAATTAACCTGTGTGTATGTCCATATAAGGTGTGAACACTGAAATAATTAACCTGTGTGTATGTCCATATAAGGTGTGAACACTGAAATAATTTACCTGTGTGTATGTCCATATAAGGTGTGAACACTGAAATAATTAACCTGTGTGTATGTCCATATAAGGTGTGAACACTGAAATAATTTACCTGTGTGTATGTCCATATAAGGTGTGAACACTGAAATAATTAACCTGTGTGTATGTCCATATAAGGTGTGAACACTGAAATAATTAACCTGTGTGTATGTCCATATAAGGTGTGAACACTGAAATTTCATATGCTGAAATATGAAGTATGTTCTGCACGCACACACACACACACACACACCTGGAAGATCTCGTCCCTGTGCGACTCGAAGGAGTGCAGTTTGAGTTTGAGGTTGCGCAGATCCCACAGAGCCACCGTCTGCATGAGAGAAACATGTTTCAGTGTGCACCAGCACCCCCCTGTGGTCAACAGCAGTGCCTGCAGTGTGTTTGCACCTCTTTTAACAGCCTGTGAAGAACTGAAGAGCTGTACTTCATTTTTCCATTACTGTAGCAACAGCGTAAGTGCAAGAATAAGACAGGCCCGTATATATCACGGAAAGGGTAAAAGGAAACCGCTCTGACCTTAGCCGTGACCGAATATGATCCCCTCACCCCTTTGAGGGCGCATATTTGAGTCAACTAAACTTTAAAAACTTTTAAATTCGCGGATGAAACCCTTATTTCCGGGGTTTTGTTGAGGGGATTCAGGAGCGCACTCATCCGACAATTTCAGGAAGTAAACCGAAAGTAAAAACTACAACTTGTAGTACAAGAGCGGGATATATCACAAACTACTTCCTCACTAGTTTGGAAAGAGTTTTGCGGGATTTCTTTCGCACACTGCTTGCAAAGTGAGGGGACAGGGCACACAGTAGACATGGGTCTGAGTGGACAGGGGTCAGGGGTCAGGGATCATATTCAGTCATGGCACAAGTCTGCTGAGACAGACCTGTATATATCACTGAAAGGTGAAAGGGTTAAAGCTCGGAAGCAGAGCTCTGACCTTGTCTGCAGAGCCGGTGGCCAGGATGAACTCGCTGTAGGGGTTGAAGGACAGGCAGTTGACCTCGGCTGTGTGAGCATCCACTGCGTGACTGGGCTTGGACGTGTTATTGGAGCGAGTGTCCCAGCTGCAGAACACACACACACACACACACACACACAGGTATAGACGCGCACGCAAACACAGGAACGAAGATGCACACGCCAACACACACAAAATCACAGATGTAAAGCACAGCCCACTTCAGTTGTCCTGGCCCTCACAATTACAGAAACATCATGAATGTAAAAACGTACTTTCACTTTGAAGTCACTATATATTTATATTTCTTTTTCCTCCGTTACTGAAAGGCTGCCTACATTTGCAGGTAGCATGCACTATAGCACACTATAACAGTAACACACTGTAACACACTATAACAGTATAGCACACTAACAGGAACATACTAACAGTAACACACTATAGCACACTATAGCACACTAACACACTATAACAGTATAGCACACTAACAGGAACACACTATAACAGTATACCACACTATAACACACTATAACACTATAGCACACTAACAGGAACACACTATAGCACACTATAACAGTATACCACACTATAACACACTATAACACTATAGCACACTAACAGGAACACACTATAGCACACTATAACAGTATACCACACTATAACACACTATAACAGTATAGCACACTAACAGTAACACACTGTAACACACTATAGCACACTAACAGTAACATACTGTAACACACTATAAGTCTACTTGTGAGACGCACATCATGAGCTTCTGGTCGTCGGCCACGGAGCCGAAGAGCGACTCGTGCAGGAGGTGCCAGGAGACGTCCTCCACCACCGCCGTGTGACCCGTGAAGATGGTCTTAGCGTCGACCACCTTACCCTCCTTCGGCACTGTGCTGATGTCCCACAGGCAGATAGTCTGTACGGGGGGGGTTAGTGTCAGGGTTGAGGGAGGGAGAGAGGGAGGAGGAGTGAGTTATATATTTTTTTAAATTATCTAAAATTATAAAGAACTTATCTTCCATGACAAAGAATGAGGGGGAGAGAGGGAGAAAGGGCAGGGAGGAGGAGAGGAGAGAGGGAGGGAAAAGAAGGAACAGAGCCAAGGAAAGAGTGGGAGAAGAGGGGAGAGAGAAGAGAGGGAGATAAGAGAGGAAATGAAAAAGCACACAAAACATGGTATGAAACTATTTAAATAAAAAATAAAGAGAACTGGAAGGCGGGGTGCTCACATGGTCGTCTGACGCGCTGAGCAGGCAGCCGCTCAGGTTGGGGTTCCAGGACAGGCCGTACCCCTCTTTCTGGTGACCCCTCAAACGCAGGTCAGGAGTGCACTCTCCAGAAGGGTCTGACTCAGGGAAGAGAAGCAACACAAAATGAAATATAAAGTCTCTAATCTTTTTGTAAAAGTTTTAATTATTTCATATGAGCATAAGACTAAAGGCGATCACAGTAAAACCGATTCAGATTCTGATGGGTGTCCCTGACTGAACTCCATCTTGCTGATTATCACCATAAAATAAAATACAACACAACACATCCCCCTCATGATCACCTTCCCTCCAAACGCTTTATATTCCTGCTGGAAACCAGCAATATTTCTCCAGACAGACAGACAGACAGACGGTCCATGCACTTCTGTGCTCCTCACTCGAGCGCTACGCACAGTCTGCATGAGACTACCGCTGAGATAAAACACTTCCGTCTGTCCTGCAAATGGGTTTGTGGTTCTTAGGAGGAACGGGGCATACCTAGTTTTGAGTGTGTATTTTGGGGCATATCTGGTTTGGAGGCGTGTTTTGGGGCGGACCTGGTTCGGAGGCGTACCTGGTTTGGAGGGGTGCTTTGGGGCGTACCTGGTTTGGAGGGGTGCTTTGTGTAGTCGAAGACGAGCACGTCGCTGGTGGGGGTCTTGGTGGCGATGATGCAGGGATTCTGGGGCATGTAGCGGGCCCGGTTGACCTCCCCCTCGTGGTTGATCTTAATCTCAATCTCAATCTTTCCGCTAACTGAGCCAAAACCGCCAAACTCTGCAGCCAATGGGAGCAGATGGACACTAATAACCAAATCAATCAAAACAAAACGCCCCCATGGTGCACTCCTGACATGCCTAATCAACCAACGCCTGTCCAATGTGGCTTTCTTTAATACAGAATTTGCATGTTACTTTCAGAAGGACAGCAGTTTGATTTACATTTGCATTTGATCACTTAGCAGATGCGGTTACCCAGGGCAACATCAGTGTTAGTCTCAGGTAAACAAACGTATGACATCACGAAGCAAGGATGGAAGGTCCATTCCTACTCAATAAGTGTAACAACGTTAACCAAACAAATAAACCATTAATTAGTATTGCAAACAAAAGTACTATTTTCCGCAGTTAATCTACAAACCCCAATTCCAAAAAAGTTAGGACAGTATGTAAAATGCACAGAAAAGCAGAAAGCAGTGATTTTTAAATTCTATTTTACATACATTTAATTGACAACAGTATAAAGAAAATATTTGTATCATCTTTATTGATTTTTGTAAATATACCAATTCCGAATTTGATGCCTGCAACACATTCCAAAAAAGTAAGTCAACTTATTTTTCCAGAGTTCAATAGGAAAATGAGTCAGAAGAAACAACCGTTCAAGACTCAGGGGTGTCAAACTCCAGTCCTGGAGGGCCACAGTGTCTACAGGTATTTGTGGTTTCCTTTTAATTAGCACCCAGTTAAAGCTTTGAGAACAAGGTGTTTGGACTTCTTAGCCAATCAGTGACTTAAATTAATCACTTGTGCTGAAACACACCAAAAACCAGCAGACACTGCGGCCCTCCAGGACCGGAGTTTGAGACCCCTGGTTCAAGTGATCCATCCATATCTACTGCATATCTGGCAGCAGAGTGATGGTTTAAGGCTTGTTTGAGACCTCAGACCCTTGAGCACTTACAGCCATTTAGCCAACCATGTATTCCACACTATTCCCATGTAATATACAGCTAAATCTAGTCTCACCCCCTAATTCCCATAGAGATCCATTCAAATGCAGAGATGTTATAGCAGGGGTGGCCAATTCCAGGCCTCGCGGGCCGGTGTGTATGCATGTTTTTACTGCCACCAGTTACCACGGTTCAATCAGCTAATTAGTCATACACACAATCACCGATTCACTTGTAAATTACAGAACGATAAAATGCTACAATACACGCATTGACGCATACCGGCACAAGAACATTCATCAGCTGCTTTTCATATCGCGGATATGTAGATTAAAATATCAGATCGTGTAAACGATTGGGCTAATTCAATAATTGTTAACTGGCGGCAGCAAAAACCTGCATACACACCGGCCCGCGAGGCCTGGAATTGGCCACCCCTGTGTTATAGTATCGCTTGTATGAGTACCTGAAAATAAGATATCAAGAGTCTTTTGATATCCTTTTATACCCAGTCATGATAGTATCACCTGTTTACCTGTGGAATACCTGTTTACCTGTGGAATGTTCCAAACAGGTGATTTTTTTAACTTCCCAGTTTTTTTGTTTTTTTTGCCCGTCCCAACTTTTTTGGAAAGTGTTGCAGGCATATTTACAAAAATTAATAAATTTGATATGGTAAAACATTAAACATCTTTTCAATTAAATATATGTAAGAGAATTTACAAATCACTGCTTTCTGCTTTTATGTGCATTTTACATACTGTCCCAACTTTTTTGGAATTGGGGATTGTAAATAGATAATTGCATTTTTCCAGCAGTTGAACACAAATCATTTTCTCACTGTGTTAGACAGAAGATACATTAACAGCCGGATCAATATTGTCCGGGAACAACGCTCCACACATTTGCCTGAATAGGTTTAATCACCCAGACTAACAAAATCCAACAAGCTCTTATTTGATTTCCATTTTTACATTAACTGACAAAACACCAGCTGATTGGCTCACATATTTACTGCAGAACTCCCATGCATGAGGACACGGGGGAGAGAATCATGGTTTATCCAGGTATGTGGAGGCTGAGAGGGGCTCACCTCCTTTCTCGCTGTCGTAATGAGACGCGTCGAACTGCGCGTCATCGTTGGGTAGCTGCACGCTGGCGATGACCAGGTGGTTCTGCTCATCTGAGGTGTGTGTGCCCAGCACCAGCCGGTGCACACTGAAGTCCTTCCCCTCTGGCCTAAACGACACACACAGACACACACATCAGCTGTGAGTTGATTAAACTTCAATATGCACATTCAACTGAGCACAATATCCAGCATTTTCCATGTCTTGTCAACACAGCATGATACTGTGCAGAATAATAAAATCCAAAAACTACATCAATGACTGAGATTACCAACAGAAAAGTGCTACATATACACTTCATTTTTACCCATTTAGTCCACTCAGTCTGCAGTGGTAAAGTGCTATTAAGGATATAACCGGTGCAGCAAGTTGCAGTTATGACATTAGTGACAGGTGTGATTATGGGGATAATTAGTATTTCGTGAGCGTGTGGTTTCGTAGTCCATAGCTCTCCAGGAGTCCCGCTTTAAAGGGAGAAGGTGGGTGTTCTGAGCCTGGTTACCTGGTGACGTCGGGCAGCCACTGTGCTGTGAGACTCGGCCACTCCAGCGCGTGTGTCATCACCAGGTCGTAGAGGAACGGGGTGTTTTTCTTCCAGATCTTGTACTCTTCGTTGATCACCCTCTCCTCCACCGCATCGTCAAACGCCGCTGCAAACGCAAGCAAAGCGACAGGCACACGTTTAGTCAGCTGACACCGAGGAAGCTTTAACACGGACAGGGTGTTTAAATATCGCCCATAACAATTCCGCAAATGTTAAATTCACCAATATATAGTCCAGCCTTTTTAGCTAGCAATCAAACCAGCTAGGCAAGAAAACTTCTTATGAAAATAAATCTACTTTTACACTAACTTTTACATTAGCCAGACAACTTCAAACTTGGCTTGAATACGACGATATGTTTTAGCTCGCAGTTCCCACGATTGCTGGATATGCAGACTAACGTTAGTATAGCTGCTGGTTAGTCCAGTCAAAGATATCAGTTGCACTTACAAAGAATACAAACATTGCAACTGAGGGTTGTCTTTAAAGTTATTTGGTTAGAATTAAATCCAAACTAGTCCACCCAGTCATCTTGCTAAAAACTTATTCAACATTAGTGAAGGAGAAACTTCAGCAAAATAGTTAACTAGCAAAGGTTGCAGACAGACATTCGTGTTAGTTAACGTTACACTGCCCATTGAGCAAGCTAGTGATAGGAAACTCGTCATTTCGAATATGTAATTAGCGAATAATTGCGCAAACACTAACATTATATCTTATTCACTAACCACATGTCTATGAACAAATGCTAATGTTAACATTAGTTAGTCATTCATTAATGGGGGCCTGTTAACATCCAGTCATAGTTTATCTAAAACAAAGATAGATGCCTCCACACTGTCAAACTATAAACATAAATACCTTCTTTATCGGCCATTCTGGTGTTGTTGGTTATATCCGACCTGAGTGATATATAGTTGACAAACAAAAACAGAAAGACTGGACAACGAAACCAGCACCACCTTCGCGCCAACAGCCACCAATCAGCAGCCTTAAACAATGTGTGCGTCCTAATTATTCCGATGGAAAATGTTAACCGATTACATTCGGTTCCATTACACACACACACACACACACACACGGGGACGAGCAGGGAGGAGTGTAGCCTATGTATTGTAGGTGTACAGATCTGTGCATTAAAAAAAAAAAATACTGTCTTCTCAGAAACTGACAAATGAATGTATTTTGTCTACACATTATCTACAATATGCTTGCTAATGATGGCAGTGGTACACTTTACTGGTGCATAATTCTTCGTTAAATTGGAAAAGGTAATGCAATTGCTATGGCTAATTAATTGTCCTAGCCTGCAGGTTCTTAAACTTTATTCACAAACAGAACCTGCACCCTCCCTCTATGTTGGTGAACAAACTCACTGCATACAGGAAGATAAGCAGATAGTGTCTCTGTCCCCATCTGCTGGCCATATGTGAATATCGCATGCTGAAAGCACCGAAATTCTGTGCAGGTTATATCGCATGTGAGACCAGTATCCAACTCTGGAATTGCTGGGAAAAAATGCTCCGCTGATTTATAAATGTCGCCAACTAGATGATAAAATAATCCCACAGTCAAAGATCCATTTTAACAGCCAACAAGAAGATTGATATTTAAGTGTGCGAGTGACCGTATGACCGTTTCTGCTGTAATAACCTAATAAAAAGTCAGCAGCC
This sequence comes from Ilyophis sp. 1 JC-2022, assembly GCA_022702515.1. Taxonomy (NCBI): domain Eukaryota; kingdom Metazoa; phylum Chordata; class Actinopteri; order Anguilliformes; family Synaphobranchidae; genus Ilyophis; species Ilyophis sp. 1 JC-2022. Next base: position 62,928,122 of record CM040406.1, read on the forward strand.
GTTTCGACATTTCCCTCTATAATAACGCTGCGTGAGGACGACCACCTGTTGCTGACACCCATATCTGCCTTGTTAAAGCTAGTTGTGATATTACCTTTTTGTTGTTGTTAACGCCTGTTAAAGTAGGCCTAATACATTTGCAATAAACAAACCATCTCTCGTTTGTGTTTGTAAATTAACGCCAACACAAAACAATATGCCGTGCGAGCCACTGCATTAAGCATGACTCATGACTTGTGAAACAGAAGTAGATTTGGTTTGCCGTGCAAATTAAGTTGTCATCTTTTAACTGTCACTTCAAGTTACCGTTTAAAATATGTTCCTTATTAACGTGCAATTATAAACGATTATAACGCGAATGTTCTCATTGAGTTAAACCTTGAAACCTTGTTCACCGGTTTTGATCGGAATAACTGCGACAGCCTATGGAAGTACGCTGCCCGCTTAGATTGATCCCCACCCGCGAAGTCGACCACAGAACTTTGCTTTCCCACAGTAACCCACAGCTGTGCGGAAATGACACAGCAGGCGAGTACCGTCACGTCACGCGAGAGGGCACAGACAAGAAAAAAACACGGCGGACACTAACACGGACAACACTCATCCGTGTACAGAAAGACTGGGGATATTAGCAGCAGACATGCTATTCGCACATTAAACTAGTTTGGAAGACAGCGTGAATTCGCCGAGGTGAGTTTGCAACTACGCGACGCTATTTCTGAAAGCAGAAAACCAAAGAGAAGGGGTAAAAACTCGTCCGCGGATATTTTTCTTGCCGCGTCACGCAATAATAATTCCTCTAAAAAATAAAAGCCGTGAGAACATGGGCGTGGGTATGATTTTTTTTTACCGTCACCTTCGGTTAGCCTGCTCTAATTTGCGATTTAAGACTAAAGTTTTTTGTGGAAGGTCCGAAAAGTACAACAGAAAGAGGCAGCTACGTCTCCCTCCCAGGTTGTTGTGGTTCGTGGGTTGATAGTGGAAGAATGAGGAAGTGGAGTGGTCTGGAGTCTGGCGAGTTTCAGGAACGCGTGAGGTAGACACGGAGTCACAGCGCCCCCCGAACGCGCCTGGCGAGTCGCTATATCGCATGCGTTTAAAACAAAAACAAACAAAAAATGTCTCTCATGGATGCTTCGCGTGAAAAGTTAAAAAAAAAAAAAAAAAAGTAACATTTTTCTCTTAAGTGATTTATGTTTACTCAAACCATACCCTAGTCTTTCCAGTTGACTCAGGTTTTTCTGTGACAATTTCACCACGCACCAGCAAATCGCTCTGCATAACAGCGTCTGCTAAATGCCTACATCTAGACCTCTAAATATAAACAATGTACGTGGTCCATGCCTAATATTATATATCAGATTGTCAGCATATTTAACATCTTTTTTTAATGTTCCAGGACATGAATTCATCCGAGCTTGTGGAGAACTCGGATGGAGAAACACCAGAGAAAGGTGAGCCAGCGAGTTTAACCTCATTCTGCAGTTCTAGGTTTAGGACAGGAGTTTAGCTTAATGAGATGCCCCTAGCGTTCTGAAAATAGGTTAAGTCTGATTGTTGAAGGCCCATGAATTTGGCTTGTGTTGCGAAACTTAACGATGAAGAAGAAAGTTGGAAGCACTGCCCAAAGCTGCCTAATCTTCAAAAACGTTTATTAGACACACTTTTATATATATTGTAATCATAGAGCCTAAAACTTTGGCTGGAAAAAAAAGAGCAAAAAGTTAAATGGGAAGGCCAGCTGGGTGACGTGGATGCAAAGGCAGAAGGTTAATGTATAGAAAAGGCCATTTTGTGAGTGGAAATAAAGGATATTTCTTGCGCGTTGTTTTGTTTTGCAGAGAGACTGGCCCTGTGCCGGGTGAAGATGGAGTCAGAGGATCCGGTCAGTTGTGTGGAGTCAGTGAGCCCGAGGGGGTTACTGAGGGGCAGCACTGACGGCGCGGGCAAGCGGACCACAGCACAGACCCCCTCAGACGGGCCCAGCGCAGAGCTGGACCAGATCACCGCCACCAAGAGGATGAAGGTGTCCACAGAGGTGAGGGCAGCACCAAGGGGCTTGTGTGTGGCCAGCGGCACATGCCTTGGAACATGGCTGCACTTTCCCAAAATGAGGGATGGCATTGCTATAAAATGTAGTTTTGGACTCCTATAATTGCAGCCATTGCAATGCAGGTTTGAGCCCTTATAGGGCAGTGGTTCCTAACGTGGGTCCTGGGGCTGCTGGTGTGTGGTTTTTGCCCTGTGCATGCTGGTTTTTGATCCTGGGGGACCCCTGTGCATGCTGGTTTTTGATCCTGGGGGACCCCTATGTATGCTGGTTTTCGTTCCAACCACATTTGCAATCCCAGAATTTTAACAAGCATTTAATTTTTCCTAATTAGGTGCTTTTCATGTTTAGAGAAATGATTTACCCTCTTAAGCCACATGGGCTCCTTATTTGTGAAAGCTGGGACACATGGCCACTAACCATTGGGTAGATAATGAAAAATTAAAAGACAAAGCAAAGATATGAAGCCAAATCTGCATTGTGTTCATGAATTTTTTTTAATAAAAGAACTTATTAAAAAACACATGTTCACCAACCTAATTAAGAGCCTATTGTTTCACTTCAGTCTTTAATTTGATCAGTTAAAAAAATTCTGGGATTGCAACTGTGGTTGGAACAAAAACCAGAACGAAAGCCCCAGGACCGAGGTTGGGAACTATCGTTATAGGGTATTGTAGATATTTGAGACAGTTTATTGTGTTGTTTCCCCACACAGGGACCGAAGACGAGGGAGCACGCGGCGGAGAGAGTGGGCAAGCACACGGCCAGGCCACGCCCCTCAGACCTGATGTCACTGGCGGAGAGCAAGGATCCGCCTCCGGAGAGGACGATCACGTCCTACAGGAAGCCCCTGTACAGCATCTCCCACAGGATCATCGAGAAGAAAGCGGCCTCCGGGCTGGACCAGCACACCCCGCACGAGCCCGGGGGGGCCCGGCTCAGCTACAGCAGCCTGCTGTTCCCCAAGCTGGGCGTGGGGGGGACGGGGCGGCGCGAGCCCAGCCCCGGCACCGCCATGGCCGCCGTCGCCACTGGCGCCGAGGCCGACTCGACCCTCTACCCGCTGATCGAGAAGATGTTCTTCATCCTCAACACGCTCAACTCCAGCATGACCCAGCTGCACAGCAAAGTAGACCTGCTCTCGCTGGAGGTCACCCGCATCAAACGGCGCATAGACCCACCCTCCGAGCAGGTGGCGGAGTTTCAGCCGCCGCCCGAGTACCGGCTGACAGCGGAGGAGCTGAGGCAGCTGGCAGAGCAGACGACGTCGGCCGGCGAGCTGGGTTGTCGGTTGCTGGTGCAGCTCTTCCCCGAACTCTTCGCCCCTGAGTACGGCGTCGGCAGCGGCTGCAACGCGTGTGGCACATCGCCCAGCGGCAGGCGCACGCCAGACTCGCTGCACCTGCAGCTGGTGCGCAACTACGTGGAGGCCTGCTTCCCGCTGATGAGGAACGCCGACGCCTGGCAGACCGAGTGCCTGCCGCAGATCAACGACTTCTTCAGCCGCTTCTGGGCACAAAAGGACATGGAGAGCCCCGGCAGGCGGGCCCCAGTCGGCCTTGGGTTTGAGCCGGAGCCGAACCAGACGCAGGCCTGCCACTACATCGATGAGGATGGCCACGATGAGGAGAGCCTTTCTCCAGAGTCCCGCAGCGACAACCTCAACAACGGCGGCGGCGGCAGCGCCGGCAACAATGGTAACATCTCTGACTTAATCTTTGACGCCCAGGAAGTGGGCGACGACCTCGATGACCTTTCCTCACCTGGGGACTTTGCGGTCTTCCTCATGCACCGGCTCTTCCCCGAGGTCTTTGAGGAAGGGAAAGTGCCTGAGGGCTACAGTTGCTATGGTGGTGGCATGGGGAAGCTAGTGCTGGACTCTGATAGGCTGGAGATCATCCGCAAGTATATGGAGGCCAACTTCCCTGATGTTCCCGAGGACAGCTGGCTGCAGCTGTGTGTCCAGCGTATGGAGGAGGTGCTGGAAAGCGCCCAGGGCAACGGCGATGGCAGCGAGCCCGAGATCGCCCGCGGCGACGACAACTACGACTCCGCCAGCCTCCCGGACGACATCTCGGTGGTCAAGATAGGCGGCGACTTCCGGGACTATGAAAGGCCCGGCCAGGCGTGCAAGCAGGCGAAGAAGTCGTCGCTGGTGCCTATCGATTTCGACAAGGTGGAGATCCCGCCGCCGGACTTTGATGCCCCGCCAGAGTATCTCCTCTCCCGCGAGCAGCTGAAGGTTAATTACGAGTGCAGCTTGTCCATCGGCAACTTCGCCTCACGCCTGCTGGTGCTGATGTTCCCTGAACTCTTCACCTACGAGAACGCGCGCAAGCACTACAACTGCAGCGGCTCGCTGGGCAAGAAGCAACTGGACCCCGTGCGGGTCAATCTGATCCGCCACTACGTCCAGCTGCTGTACCCGCGCGCTAAGAATGACCGCGTCTGGACCCTAGAGTTCGTGGGCAAGCTGGACGAGCGTTGCCGACGGCGGGACACAGAGCAGAGGCGGTCCTACCAGCAGCAGCGCAAGGTCTATGCCCCCGAACCCGAAGACTTCGCTAGTACCGCCAGTCAGGCGTCGGGACAGATGCTGCTGGGCGGCGATCGCTTCAAGGACGAGTTCGAGATCCCGCCTCTTCCGCCGGAGAAGAGCAACAAGGACTTCTGCAAGATCCCACTGGAGGAGCTGGCGGTGAGCGTCCCAGACTTTCCGGTACCTTCCGCCTACCTGCTGTCGGACGCGGAGGTCCGGGAGATCGTCCAGCAGAGTCTGTCGGTGGGGAACTTTGCGGCCCGCCTACTGGTGCGCCTCTTCCCCGAGCTGTTCACCCAGGAGAACCTGCGGCTTCTGTACAACCACTCCGGCGCCTGCAACAAGAAGCAGCTGGACCCTCTCCGGCTCCGGCTCATCCGCCATTACGTGGAGGCCGTCTACCCTGTCGACAAGATGGAGGAGGTGTGGCACTACGAGTGCGTGCCCAGCATCGACGAGCGATGTCGCAGGCCCAACCGCAAGAAATGCGACATCCTGAAGAAGGCCAAGCGGTCCAGCGCAGTGACACACCGATGAGACTCCACCATGGAGACCCTCCACAGACACTGTTTTTCTCACAAACATGTATTATTTGCACAATTATTATTATTTTTTTAATGAAACCACATAAGCTGAATAAAATGGGAGTAAACTGGGGATCTCAAACTACCTGCCTTGAAGGACTGCAGGGTCTGCTGGTTTGTTTCAGTGTTTTTCCGACATTTAAAGCGTTTAAACTGTTGACTGGATAAAGAGCTGGCTATGTCCACTCAACGTTTTTAAGCCCTAAACTCGCTTTTGACTGACAGGAAACCACACAAAAAAACCTCCAGAATACAAACTGCAACCCTCCATACTGGAGTTTGAGATCCCTGGCCTAAATGCTAACGAATGTCCTTTTTTGGATTAGGCAGGTTTAACATGAGTATTAGGAGACCATTTTAGTTGACCATAAAGGACACATTTGTTAAGATTAGATGAATAGCACCAGACAGTATATTTGTTCGAGGAAACTGTAACTTTGTTGCGACGAGAGATAATGTAGAGTTTATTTATATATCATGCCAAAACAATATTGTTGTAGGTAATTCTAACCTTTAATTGGGAGTATCCCATGTGTTCATATATTAGCCTTGAAGACCGAGTACATGTAAATATGGCGTTGATGAGGACCTGCTTACCTGTTATATACAGGTGGGTCCAGTGTACATTTGTGTGTCACCCTCGACTATGATTACAGAAACTGAATCGGGGTGAATCTCAGTTAATTAATTTGTGTACTGAAGCCTTGTGCTTTCATGGTGGATATTCTGTAAATTGAGCTGTTCCCCCTCTCCATTAAAAAGGTAATTTATAGCAATGGAGACGTGTTAAAATGAGCAACATTAACATTAGGAACATGAAATTAAATTTATTTATTTATTTATGAATTGAAAAGGTCCCCTTCAAACATTATGGCCATCTAGTCGTAGATGGGTCTAGTAAAAGTGGGAGGAAAAAATAATCTGATTAAAAACTGAGCCATGTCAATGGCTACGCCACTATACACTTTTTTTTCATTGGGAAATACAGGCAGTTTCTCCTGACTCATGCTTGAACAAAACCAGCTGAATGGCTTTAGTTACCTGATAAAGTTTTCTATTCTGGTAAGGTTGGGAGGTGACCCAGGTAAAACTCACCTAAGGTTACATAATTCAGTGATTATACAGTAAAAGGGGAGGTAGCGTCGTAAGCATATCCACCATAGAGCGAGGCTCTCGGTACGCAGTTCTGCTAACACCGTTTAAAAAGTGCAGAGCGAAGGCGCCGTTTGTCTCACGCGGAGACGGAATGAGGCCGATGTGCTTCCGGAAAAAGAAAAACTGCAGTATTACTGTCGTACAGGTGAATAAGCTACAGGTGAGGCGCGGGCGGGAGGTTATCGGGGGTCCTGGGCAGATTCCGGTCTACGAGCACCCATCCTGGAGCAGAGATGGGGACGGAGTTATTTTCGCGCGCACGCTTGTGTTCACGAGCTGGCATCATGTGGAATGGCGGTTTCTGCGCGTATTCCCTGGCTGAGTGAGAGAGGGATCAATGAGCTCTTCAGTTAAGCACATTCAGCGATTTGTACGTTGTTTGTATTGGCTAACATGGCGGCCTTGAACTCGCAAAACAGCCAGAGTTGTACAGATGGGTGAACCAGCCATTAATCAGCTGGATTATTATGTCTGTGGACGAGCACAAGATCTTCAGCTGTGTGGATGCAATTTCTGAAAATTCTGGGCCGATTGCCCGTTTCACAGACCCAAGGGACTCACTGTGGTTGCCACAGAAACCAATCAACTCCGCTTTTGGGATCGGTGTGCATGCGCATACGTTTTTGGCGGCAAGGTGCCCTCCGACAGGCTGCAGTCTGCGCGTACCCTTACAGACTCCGCAGACATCTGCATGAGAGCCTGGCCCCTCCACAGAAGCAGGTGTTTTAAACAGCGAATGAGGGAATGTGTTGTGCCACACGCAGGGTCCAGGAATGACACCCAGTGTGTAACTGCATGTGAATTAAACTTAAAAACGGGCTTACATATCAGTCCCAATTCCACCCACAAGAGTCCCAAAGGCTGTCTGCGTAAGTGGACAGGTCCGGGGTGTGTGCAGGTTTTTACTGCCCCCAGTTACCCCGGCTCAGTCAGCTAATTAGTCATATACACCAACACCGATTCACTTGTAAATTAGACCACAATAAAACGCTACAATACCTGCATACAGGCACAAGAACATTCATCAGCTGCTGTTCATTTTGTGGAATGTAGCTTAAAATATCAGCTCATGTAAATTATTGAGCTAATTAAATAATTGATAACTGGTGGCAGAATAAACCTGCATGCACACTGGCCCGGAGTTGCCCATCCCCGCTGTAGAGTTTCACTGCCGTTTAACCTTGTTCAGAGGCGTCCGTGAACATATGTCACTTATATACAGTCTGTGAATTTCAGGAATGAGTCAATTAATTAAATATTTTAAAGGAAAGCTTGATGGGAAGGCGGACATGGCGGCTGGCTGTTCCCGCTCTCGCTTGGACTGGAACCTGCCTTGGACCCTCCGACTCCAAAACTGCGGTACATTTGTCACAAAAAAAAAAAAACTAGTTTGTTAATAAACTATAAAAAACAAGTTATTTGGCATCATGTCTTTATTTAACTGAGGTGTGTGGGGGAAGAGTAGGTTTTTTTGGAATGTTTTTTCAGAATTCTAAGTCAGTGTTATTTTCCCTATAAGAAACTTCAGTTGTAGCCACCAGCAACAACAAAAAAGACAGACAGTGGGGCAGACCCATAACACACAAACATATAAAATAATACAGCCAAACGTCATGATTAAAAATAGCCCCCACTGTCCCGAGATGTCCAATGTCATCAATCAGTCCAACACACAAACTCCTTCTCCATGACTTTCCTCCATAAGCTACACGCAGTGTCGCGGTCTCTGTCCACTGTCGAAACGGAGCTCAGCCTTCCCAGTCGCCGCCTCACTCCTCCTCCGCACTATCTTCTCCTTCCCTGGTGGCCTTTTGAAGATTGCCTGCAGTCCTGGATCAGTCCCGACATCTTCAACTCCGGTGAAGAGCGATGGTAAACTTTGTGGCTGCAGATCCAACGGACATTCCCGAGCATAATGCGAATGCGTCTCCATGGTGACGACCACAAACAAAATTATAGCGGCTAGACAATTCGTAAATATTATAAAAACAAGCAGCAGGAGTGCCCTGAAAAATCTCCAGCCCGCTTCCGCATCCCACAACGGACACACAGCGCATGAAAGCCCGACACAACAAAACATATTCAAATTAACGAACACGACAGACAGCTGGACTATGTCGCCGTCACACGTTCACGTGACGTTACCAGTAGTTATTGTTACATCAACGTCTAGAGTATTCAGTTAAAAACATTTTAATCACATATTTGTTATCTTACACCTTTGGTTGCAAATAAACTGATTTCTGGAGATGAAGATGCAGATGTTGAAGGAGGCAAGGAAGAGGGATGAAATGATCTCAAGTTTTCTGCTTTATTTTGTGATGAATTGTGTGCATTGACATGAGGTCAGAGGGTACTCTGAACAGAGTAAGAATCTGTGGTCATTGTAGTTCTTTAGTTATTTCTGTAAGAAACCCAGAAAAGTGCTAAACGCGCTGCTCTACACGTGCGGGATATGCCCTGCAAATTTAGCAGACGGCACAACTGCCATCCAGAAAAACGACAAATCCAGACAGACAGACACAGTACAACAAACTTCATTTTTATTGCTCTCCAAGGCTAAGGAAACACTGTACTTCAAACACACTACCATGCACATATCAAGTTCATGCATGGCCTCACTCCTCAACTACAGAATGTCCATCTTACAGATACAAGGTGGCATGATGGCCAGGTAACCACACCTAAAGCATCAATACAGTCAAAACGACTTCCATGGTTATCAAACGTGGCTCAGTACCCATGACTCCACGGCCGTGTCCGAATCAGCGCACTTGCCTACTGTTGAGTATGCCAGTTGAGTATACTTTTTTATTTTATTTTTTTAAAGCTGTTAAGTATGCAGCAAATCTGAATATCGAGTGTTCTTAATATCCCTGGATGATGTACTTATTTCTGGGTTTTCGCTAATAATAGTATGGAAGATATTTTTTGCATACTGCATGTCACTAAGCAGTATGCAAGTACACAGTAAACAGGACACAGTAGATAGGGCACTGAGTCGGACACAGCCCATTTCTCTCACATTAATGATAAGCAAAAAAAAAAAAAAAAAAAAAAAAAAAAAAAAAAACTACAAAGTGTGGATGTTCCATGACCATCCAAACCCCACATTGACTCCACTACTGTGTCTTAAGTGTCCAATTTCATGGCTGAGTTCCAAAAGCCGTTTCCCTTTCAGATAAAGTACTAAATCAGTGGTCCTCAATCGTGGCCCTGGAGAGCCGCAGGGTGTGCTGGCTTTTGTTGTTACTCAGCTCTTGAATAGCACAGCAGATCAGATAAAGCAGCCCATTACTCAGGTCCCCTGGCTTCTTGGGTCTGAATCAGCTGCCGATCGAAAGAAAAAAACCTAAACCAGCAGACTGTGGCTCTCCAGGACCACGACACTGTACTAAAGTGATCTAAACGTATTCATTTGATCGAACGTACATCACTGCTTTTAAACTTTCAGTGGAACCCTGGCCTCGGGACTAGTTATGAAGTGAACCAGTAAAACGCCAAAAATCAGACTCTTCTGATTGAAATATGGTTCCAATTTAAGAAAGGGGAGGGAGTAATTATATTCCTTCACTCCCTCGTTTATCCTCTCTTCCACCAAATGCAAGCTTCCGGAAAAAATGAATCCCACAATGCAATGCTCCACAAGTGAGTGGTCACATTTCACTATGAGATAGCGCTTCTTATATCGGTTGTGAAGACCGTTCAGTTCTGTTTAGGTTAGTTTCTCGTCTATCCTCCCTTGCAGAGCACCTGTGTGTTGGGCTCCCCCCAACACACACCCTGAGCCAACCAGAGGAGGACGGGCTCCCCCAAACCAACACCCTGAGCCGACCAGAGAAAGACAGGCTCCTAACCAAGTCTGCTTTCTCAGGTTTACTCCGATATTCCACCCAGGGAGTTTTTTTCCACTTGCCATTGTGGTATCTGGCTTGCTTTCTGGGTGATTAGTTTAGGGAATACTGTGGAGCATATTTGTAAAATACACTATATAAATAAAGTTTGATTTATCGACTTCAACAAGTGCTCAACTTCATGGACAAACATCATGATGCCGTGATTTTTAATTTCAAAGGAATTGTCAACTGTTCAAAAAAACAAAAAACATTTTTATCAATATATTTGTCCCCATTTGTGATAGAAAGATACAGAGAGAGAGAGAAAGAGAGAAAGAAAAATAAACTTGGCATGCCAGTGCAGAGGTAGTACAAAAACAGTACCCATTTTGGCGGGAAAACAAACGGCGCTCATAAACGCCCCCACAGTGCTTCAGTATCAGGCCTCGTGGAATAGTTAACCAGCCCCCCCCATAGAGGAGCCAGGCCCAGCACAGTGTGGTGGCGCTCTCGCCCGCGGGTCCTTACGGCTTGTAGACTTCCTGCTTGGGCAACCTCAGGTGCTTCCAGCGTCTCAGGACCACCTTGTACTTCGCTTCGTCCTTGGTTACCGAGGAGACCTTCTTAAACACCACCCTCATCAGGGTGATCACGTCCGTCTCCTTCTGCTCCTCCAACAGCAGGTCCAGCGTGTCCCCCACTTTCACCTGCAGGGACAACGGCAGCCAGAATGAGGCCCAGAAACGGGCTCCTGCGTCCCGTGGTCACATGATCTCGGCGTATGCGTCACATGATCTCGGCGTATGCGTCACATGATCTCGGTGTATGCGTCACATGACCTCAACAGCTACTCCAGCTTGTCAAGAAAGACAGGATGGTAAAATGACATAGAATAGAATAACTTTTATTTTCCTGCTAGGGAACTTCAGTTGTAGCCCCAGCAACAACAAAAAAGACATGGACAGTGGGGCAGACCCACAACACACAAACAAACATATCAAACAAAGACATCCAACAGAATCATTACATCAATCAAGTGAGTTAAATTAATTAAAGTGCAATATAAACACGCATGCAGATGAAACCATTTTCCAGCTATAAATGCTGCTTTTTTCTGCCGGCGCTAGGCCGGCCTAGAACAGTGAAAGTAGCTAACTGAGTGAGCCAGGCCCCCTTGTTGGAAGTCGTGCGAGAAGTGGCGTGAATGCCGCCGAGGCAGTAAATGGTGGTATACTGATCTCACGGTGTTTGTGTGTAAGCACGTAAAACGATGGTGCAAAAAACGACAAGCTTTCAATTTCAAGCCAGACGAAGTGTGATGGGTGCTATAGCCTAAGTGTTTTGTCACTAAACCGCAACACATTGTTCGGGTCTGCAAAAAGCCATTAAATAATTAAATGCCGCTTATTGACATTTCCCTCGTTCTCCAAAAGTAATAAAAGAGCTTCCATTAACGTTATGGAGTTAGCCAGCTAGCTACTGTTAGCTAATGTTATCTTTTTAATCCCAACTGCTAACAACAATGAAGTTCGGACATCAACAGGGTTATCCTAAAGTTAAGACACTTTATTCTGATTGGCTAATTTAGCGAAGGATCACAAACATTGTCCCTGACTGCATTGTTGACACGTCTGACTCTGCTCCCTCCTGTGTATAGCCTACGTGATATTCCCACACCAGCGCTTCCCAGGCAGAAACCTTGTCGTCACACGCGACACCACTAACAGAATAGCCTACTTATTGCGCTAGGGTGAGAAAGCTATCACTGAAGCAAGACCTCCAGCGCCCGACATGCACTAGGTTGACCTAGTCTTGTTTTTACACATATTTGCTTTGCATTAGATATGCACAGAATGACCGACTGACCGACTGACTGACTGATTGGTTGGTTGGTTGGTTGTGAGGGGGAAACTGGTCACAACCACACAGTCCCAGTCAGGTATCCAGGTGTGTTCCACACCTCGATGCCCATAAGCTCTGCATTGCAGTCTAACTGTAAAACAATCTTGTATCTTGAGCTTGCAGGGTGGGTCACTGCAGTTGTACCCTTGAACAAAGGTATTTAACCTGAACTGTTTCAGCAAACATCCATCCATATAAAATTGATAAAAATATATAAGCTGTGCAAGTCGTTTGAGCCTGATCAGAAATGCTCTGAGACCCATAAACGATATAAAACATGAAACATTATTTTTTAAACATGCAAGCAGGGAAGGATAGACGCTGGCCACTTACCGTTTTGCTTTTCTTAATGAGCTTCTGACCGTTCAGCATCAGTTTGTTGCTGTAGAAAGCGTCTTCAACTTTGCTTAAAAATAAATAAATACACAAAGAATAAAGGAAGGATTGATCATAAGCAGATATTAGGTCAGACTGGTACAGCTCCATGTAGAAAGATGATCGGTATACACTACAGGTATACAGGTACATAAATTGATCATCACTGTTTCAACAGACTCATAGCCATAGGGGTCTGACCATGCTGCTCATAACCTTACAGTACTATGAACCTGACCAGGCTGCTCATAACCTTACAGCACTATGAACCTGACCAGGCTGCTCATAACCTTACAGTACTATGAACCTGACCAGGCTGCTCATAACCTTACAGTACTATGAGCCTGACCAGGCTGCTCATAACCTTACGGCACTATGAGCCTGACCAGGCTGCTCATAACCTTACAGCACTATGAGCCTGACCAGCCTGCTCATAACCTTACAGTACTATGAACCTGACCAGGCTGCTCATAACCTTACAGTACTATGAGCCTGACCAGGCTGCTCATAACCTTACAGTACTATGAACCTGACCAGGCTGCTCATAACCTTACAGTACTATGAGCCTGACCAGGCTGCTCATAACCTTACGGCACTATGAGCCTGACCAGGCTGCTCAAAACCTTACAGTACTATGAACCTGACCAGGCTGCTCATAACCTTACAGTACTATGAGCCTGACCAGCCTGCTCATAACCTTAACAGTACTATGAGCCTGACCAGGCTGCTCAAAACCTTACAGTACTATGAGCCTGACCAGGCTGCTCATAACCTTACAGTACTATGAGCCTGACCAGGCTACACATAACCCAACTTTTGTCTTACTGATGAAAACTGGATTATGGTTTATTACTGGGAGGATCATGCAGCAGTCGAGGCCTGAACCTGTTGAACAGACCTTTGCCGTTGTCACACTCACTTGCGTGCCATGTCCAAACCAGCCTTCATGATGAGGTCATAGCGAAAGGACTGCACAGCTCTCTCCTGGTCTTTGTAGTCTTTGGGCAGACCAGGGTCATCCTGTAGTTCATCCTCGTAGTCACTGGCCTCTGGGTCATCTTCCTCCTCCTCCTCCTCCTCCTCCTCCTGCTTGATCCTTTTTCCTCCTTTCTTTGAGCCTTTGGTGCTTTTGAACCTCACCAAGAGCGCACACCAACTCTGAGCGGGAATCCAGCGGGCGGGGGTCAGGCGCGTCCCCAGTGCTGCTGGGGAAACGGAGCCACACACCTGGCGAGCGAGCGTAGTCCTCGGGGACGCTCCTGACCCGTGAAAGCCCCGACCTGAAGCGTCCCTGGGTAAAGAGGTCAGTCCCGCTAAACGCCTCAAAATTAACGCCTGGGCCCCCAAGCCTCTCATGGTAACCCCTATAGGAGACGCCAAAAACAAGACATTTAAAAATTATTTTAACATTGAACAAGATATTACATTTCTGGACATTCTTGCAAAAATGGTGGTTCACGTCATCACTATTTTACCGCTTACTAACATTAAAAAAACTCACAAGAGCTCATCAATAGGCTACACAATTAACTACTATGTCGGAATCCGAAACTTTAAGCTAGAACGCTAACATTTGTTGTTAGCCAAATTTTGCTGCATGTCCACTATTTTCTCTGAGTGAGCCTATAAATGAAGCAAACGTCACAAGTGGCTACCTATTGGCTAACGTTACATAAGAACGGTCAAGACATAATGGCTATATTTCACAAACAAAACATAGACTACTGTGACGCCGTAGTGTAGCCAGGCTATGCAAAATAACTCAATACGTCGGTCATCGCTTGATTTGCAACATGATAAAGCCACATCGTAAAACAGCTTATTTCGACGACAATCTGTCTCTTCAAAGCACATCTCAAGCCACACTTTCTCTTGCAGTTAAACTTACCCTGGCTATTCAATGAAAATCAGTGGTGACACTGAGACCTATTTGCTAACTATAGTTAAGAAGCGAACGTTCGGTTAGCTACATAACCAACAACAAACAACAAAACTTATATAATTCCCAAATGCATTTCTTGTTTCGATGTGATCTTGTTAGCTGACTGGCCTGTATATTGTTCTAAACGAGTAAGCGCACGTGAAGCACCAGTTTGCAGTAAGTTGCACGAGCTAACGCTAGCTGCACACAGCCACATACTGAACCATGCAGCATTCTATATGACCATACTTTTTCTATATAAAACATGTTTGCGAATGCTCTTCGCTCAGATTTCACACTGCACACCCACATACCTGTATCCTGCTTTTGCCTCGAATCTTCATTAAACCCACTCTTTCACCTTGAACAGCAACGTGCGCTGAAAACAGCAGCAGCGAGCCTACTAGCTACTAGCTGCGGGCGGTGCGGGCGGCGCGGGGCTGCGGGTAGCAGAGCAGAGATCGGATCCGTGGCTGAAGCTCGCCAGCAAGCTTTTCTCAGCCTTCAAGGAGACAGACTCTTAAAGAGCGCCCTCTACCGACGCGATTGGGAACATCACACGCACATTTCACAAAAGAAGAAAAAATGCATTGTAAGGTGTAGGCTACAGAAGATCTTTTTCAGGTTTCAGACATAATCCCAAACCCTGTTCTGCGGCCTACTTACTTGAAACAATTCAGTCGGTTTTACTCAAAGCAGTTAAGTGAAACCCCGTACGCCTATTATTAGGTGTGGTTGTGAAACCACACCTTTTGTTAGTCACCATACACTTATTATTATTCACACCATCGACACCATTCCTACCTCACATTATACCTTTATACACCCTACAGGTTTCTATTACCTTTTACCTTTATACCATATACACTTTTTCAGATAATTGGCATTGTATCGCCAAAAAAAAAAAGAATTGGAGTCAATAGGCACATTTTGAAAACCGATGCAATAGAATGTGGATGCTGTAACATATTACACTGCTTATGACATCACAATGCCTTCCTCTACAACACTGTTATGACTTAGTACTATCCCAGATGATTTGACATGACTTTTTTGTGCTTTCATCACAAGTCATTACTTTTTTGTATCACTTCCAGGTTATTTAGACTTTAGACTACCTTCACCTTCTTCTTTGGATCCCATTACCACTTCATACCATTTCCACCTTTTATTTACCACCTCACACTATACCATATGATATTACCAATCTTTCTATACCATTGTCGAACCAAATTCTCAAATTGAGAAACGCAAGGTGAATGCAACACAACTCGTAGCCTATATATAAGCCTACCGTACAATTTAGTAATTTCATTAGGCCTAGATATGTTTTAATTTATTAGGTAGGCTAACGTTTTAGATCTAGACAAGAGCTTTCACGGGAAATAAACATGGGCTGTTTAAACGTCCTATTGAACGGTCCCAGACAAATGACTTGCAATATCTGGTCAAAAAGCTTGAGGTCGCTATAAGATTGCGTAAAGGGGAGCGCTTCACTTAGTGGACGCAAACCGGTCTGTCTTCCATAATCAATCGATAGGCTAATCGCTGGTGGCTAGGCTACAGTAAAGATCTCAAAAGATTAGGATATTTAATTTGTGCTAAAAGATATTACATTACATTACAGTCATTTAGCAGACTATTGGCTTAGGCTCCTCATTAAACACGAATTAACTGGTTTTAGCCTCCATAAAATCTGCAGCCTATTGAATTGTAATGATAGAAAGTAAGAAAACATTTAACCAATTAACATAATCTTACCCGAAATAATCACCACTTTACGAAACTGTAATGCAACCCAACGCAGGAAATACAATAACATTATAAATCTGAACTGTTAATGGAAATCAACCCAGTAACAAAGAGGACTAGCTACGTAGGCGTTTCCTGTCTCGCTCGAATATTCCAACGAACTTAAATTTAAGTGAAATTATTTTAATTTAATTTAATAAATAGCCTACGGGTAGCATTTCAATTTACGACTATCCTTTCTTTTCGATGCCTGTCTTTGGAAATGCAATATTTGCAGGTGAGTTTTTATACTGTATTTGTGGATGATAGCCGATGGTTACTTTATTTAAATTCTCCCGTCCATACCGCGGGCAGGTGGATTTTTTTTTGGGGGGGGGGGGGGTTGGGGGGTGTGTGTGCCCTTGGCAAGTGGTAACGTCACGTCATTGCTGGCGAATATAAAACTCCCTGTGAACGCTTGTCGCCTGATCAGAACTGAAGAGCGCGTGGTGGGATCAGTCTTATAACGCAAGTTTTTGGCCAAATATAAGCATCAAGATGACTAAAATGACTGCTGCTTGCTTTGGAGTGCTTGTGCTAGTCACATATTTTTCGACACAGGTATGATTTCCGTTTAATGTTCTCATTTTCTCATACTCGCCAGTCCGCTATACCGTTAGGGTGTGATGCTATTCGACTTATTGGATTCACTTAAACTAGACCCAAGGCAATTTAAGTTCGATTTTTCAATTGTGTATCCTACTTTTTTAAATTTAATTAATGTTTCGGTATTTAAAAATACCTACACAGTACTTTCCTCGTGAAAATGTAGCCTAAGCCTGTAAATGTCGCGAACTAGTCGAATTTATTTGAGCTGTAATTAGGATATTAATATGATCATTTGCGTTACATTCTTCGAAAGTGCTTGTCTAACTGCGATTGTTTCTTGCGTTGGTTGATGTGTCGAACGTGTTATGCAGTTTCACGGGCTGTCGCGCTTAGACTCTGAAGCTTTCTCGCGCAGCCTGTCCGTTATTTCCATGCAAGCGTCTCAGGTGATGGGATCATTACTGTGCTTAATATATTACCTCGCAAAACTTGTAACCAGTATAAAATTAACGTTTAACATCTATAAAGTAGACTAGCCGTCACCCAAACTAATTTATTTGAAAAGTGGCCTAATCTAGGTCCAAGTTACTGGTTTAATGAAGTAGCTACTGGCCGGGCTGATGGAAATTGGAGAGGCGTCATTAAAGCCGATCCTTTTACAGTCTTGTACGGGCTCACATATCCCGTTCTGGGTATAGGCTACCTCATTGAGGTTAACAATTCGATGTATTCGTATTTTTCAAGCTGATTAAATGTACACGTCGCACAGCCCTCGTAGTTCGGCAGCTAATCAACAATCCACCTGCCGATTTTAATCTCTCATACTAAACAACAGCTGGCTTTAGTCAGTCCTAGTGATTGGGCGCCACCTCTTTCCAAATGATTCGTCTTACGGAATGATTGTAGCCTATATCGGCAAACTAGGCGCAGTTTCAGCCCCCAAATCGCCTGTTCGGCTCTGAAGGGTGAAAATGTGATAACCGGGTCTGGACATTCAAACGAAGTTGATGGATCTAAGGTGTAGGCTACATATTTTAGTCATTTAGGTGGGGTGGGTGGTCAGATGTAGCCCAATTCTTTTTTTTTTTAAATGTAGCTAATTTAAGAAATGGTCCCTTTAGCTTATCTGCTGAACAGTGGATTCAATTCCAGTTTCGGGTTGGTTTCTGGGGAATATTTGAAGGTAAACAAGTTGATGCAATTTATTCTTGACAAACCAACCGGACTAGGCTACATCGTGACCTAGCTGCGTAGTGAAGCCCATTGCCGTGAGCCGTAAGTCTAATTCTGTGCGCATACTTAACCTCTCCTCTTTTGGCTACAGGTGAGCTCTCAAAATGCTACACAGACTCCGGCAACTGGTAACGACACCACTGTCACCATGGCCTCCAACTCGACGATGCGGACAGACGCTTACAGCAGCGCGGCGAACGTCACCACCCCGAGCGGAGCGTCCTTCACGCAGAGTGGCGTTTTCTCCATGCTTATCCCCGTTGCCATGGCAGCCTCCCTCGTGTTCAGCCGCTGCTGAAAATCCATGAGCTCAATAGACAACCAAGACTATAACATCTAGTGGCCACGATGGCCATCCAAAGAGCGTTTTTTTTTTTCCTTTTGAAAATGCCTAAAGGCGGTCATTTTACCCAACACGGACAGGGAGGGGAGTTTGCTGACTGAACAGAAGCAGGAAACGAAGGAACGGTCTCCTCACGTGAACGTTCATCTCCCGTATACAGTGGTGTGCCCCTCCTTCTCCCGTGACCAAGATGATCTTCTTTATGGCCACACCACAGAAAATCGAGACTCAGTTTGGCATTGCCAATGGAGTCCAGGACAGAAACTGGATGTTTTTTTTCTTTCAATCAAGGGTCACTGATTTGTGTAGTTATTGTACCGGTTGGAATCATTTTTGAATGTGTAAATTCACAAGTGCCCAGGAAATCAACAGTGAGGCAATATGTTGATTGAGGCCTGTTGTAGCCTATAATGTTTCAAGTGATTATTTTAATTGGCAATTCAGACGTTAGAGCTTTTTTGTAATGTTTAAATTCTTGCCACATGGTCGTATCCACAATGGCCCCTGCACCTTGGCCAGCAATGTAAGTTATTTAGCTATTTTATGGCATTTTAAAATTTGTAAAGCTCTGGCATCTTTACTTTTTCTATGGCCCCAATTGATTGTTCAAACCAGTTAAATTCATGGAATTAAGCTTTTGTGCTTAGTCAAATTTTTTTTTTTTTGTATAAATGTTTAATTGTTCATGTACTTTTAGTTCAGGGAGTAAACTCACAATGTACAATAAATTAAAGCTTAAATGTGAATTTTTTTTCTGAGAATTTTTTTTTAGCAAACTGATGTTGCATGACTGAATGCATAAGCAATCCCACAGTCGCTGGGAATGTTTCGACTCCAAATGGATTGGACCATGGGTAGTGAGGTTGGCTGCATGTAGAATTGGGTTCCGTTTGCACTTAAAATCACTCGGCTCAACTCCTAAACTGGCAGTAATTTCCATGTTCAACACCTCTCCAGTTATGCTGCTTTGAGATTGGCCTCATGCAGCACTTGTGTAAAACGACTCCTTTGTTTCCACAGGGGAAATGATGACTATCTTACAACCTTGATTATAATGTGTTACTCGGTGCAATTTTTCCACTCGAGGCCACAGTGCTAAACCGTAACCTACGATGTAAAATTAATGAATAAAAATTAAGGGCCATACTTACCACGGCAATACATTTGCCTAAAGTTAAATCTGTAATGCATTAATTGACAACCAGTTTTTCCCCAGTCTAAAAATGTAGTGGAACTTCACCATCAGTGGAACATCCCAAGGGAGGTTTATACAATGTAAGCTGCTGGTTTAGTTTTCCCATTTCCAAGGCGATACTTTTTTGTGTGTATGCACAAGGAAGTCCTGTAATGCCATCCCAATGGCTGTTCTACATTAGCGATGTGCTTGTTCTGTGCAAGGGGCTCATGTTCATAAGAGGAAATGTATGAATTGCAGGTTCATTTTGTGTAGCTTGGCTATCCTGTATGAAGCCAATTTGCAGTCAAGTCAAGTAATGTAAATGGATGGATGCTAAGAGTGAAATATAGCTGTCCGGTTGACTACTAACTAGAGGAAGCGGTGTGTTGTGGGTAAAGACGGGTCAGATGCTTGGCATGTCAGAGCTCTAGCACTCTTAAACATGTCTTCTGTTTTCTCCAAGGTAAACAATGTTTTTTTTATTTTAAGCTAGACCACATAAAGCCACTTGACCATATGAGATGTTTAAAAAAAATAAAAATAATAATTGCTCAACACCGAATACCTAATGGTCAAATAACCACAGGGTTGCCCACATCTGATAGCTCCAGGACCCCTTTTTGCTAAGACTGCTGTCATGGACGTAGTTCCCAGGGAGGCATGTGCCCATGAGATCTGGAACGCATGGATACCGCACTGTGGGCCTGGATTAAGACCTTTAGCGGGTGCAAAAACGTTTAGCACACGCAAAACTTATAATAAAACCAATGATTGGTGCAAAACAAATACCATGACCAATCATTTGTCAGGCCAGGATATCGTACTATAATATCTTGCATTTATATAGCGCCTTTCTCACCAACCGACGACTCAAAGCACTTTGCAATGATGAGGGGGAAACTCACCTCTACCACCAACAATGTGTAGCACCCACCTGGGTGATGCAACGGCAGCCATTTTGCGCCAAAATGCTCACCATACATCAGCTGAGGTGGAGAGGGAGAGAATGACTTTAGCCAATTAAACTGGGGGATGATTAGGTGGCAGATTGAAAGAGCCAGGTTGGGAATTTAGCCAGGACACTGGAAACCCCTACCCTTTACGATAAAGTGTCATGAGATCTTTAATGAACACAGTGAGTCAGGACCTCGGTTTAACATCTCATCCGAAAGACAGCATCTCCTACAGCACAGTGTCCCCATCACTGCACGGGGGCATTGGGGTTTATTTGACCAGAGGGAAGACTGCCCCCAACTGGCCCACCAACACCACATTCAGCAGCAACTTAGTTTCCCCAGAGGTCTCCCATCCAAGCATAACCCCGCCTCTCTCCTGTCAGTCAAGTACTAACCAAGCATAACCCCGCCTCTCTCCTGTCAGTCAAGTACTAACCTCTCTCCTGTCAGTCAAGTACTAACCAAGCATAACCCCGCCTCTCTCCTGTCAGTCAAGTACTAACCAAGCCCACACCTGCTTAGCTTCAGCCATTCAGCAGGAGCAGAGTGCATATATCATTATCTTTATTATGCTAACTTTGGAGAAACTGAGTCATTACTCCTCTGTGAGCTGGTATGTTATCGGTACGTCATTGGTACGTTGTTAGTACGTTATTGCTACTTGATGGCAGCCAAGGTCTTATACCCACCTGTATGTTTTCTTTTTGGTTTAACGTTACCTAACGACCTTGCCGCTGCCTCTGCCCAATCGATCGGCTCTGCTCCGGGTATCCCTTTCATGTGCCAAAGTGGAAGCGAGATTGATGTTGCTGCTGCTGCTATTGCTTCTGTAACATTCATCTTCAGCTTCAGAACCAAAAAGAAAAGGCCTCGTATAAAAGATACCGTCAATATTTATGCCAAAATTTATGGGGCGCACAGTTTCATGGCCAATCGTTCTTCACCAGGTCAGTTTGTCTTGCTTGTCTCCCCTCCTCCCCAGTTGCTAAATGTTGTGGTTGAATATGTTTTTGCGTGAACTATATAAGTATAAAATATGCAAAGGAAGGAGTGTAATTGAGCTGAAAACCAAAGATGCCTTTTTTCATTTTGGAAATTTAGTTAGATATTTTTATCCAGGAATGTATAATTATATAACCTTGAGTACTTGAGTAATTGTACTTTCCCTGACAATAATACATTTTTTATAAGGATGGTTTAAGTACCTCTTTTTTCTGAACTAATTCCAGGTGGAGCCCTCCCATTAATGGTTACATATTAATTAATGTCTCGACGCAAACCGCAATGTCAGGTACATTGTATATTGTACATGCAAATACTTGTACTCGAAACGTTCAGGCAGTTTTGCATACTTCCGGGTAGGAGAGGAGTGGAGTGGAGGAAGGGAGGTTGTTGGGAGTGAAGAATATTGGGACACGCCCACTATAGAAGACAACCCAGTAGTAGATTGAATCCTGTCAATCACCACCTTGCATTAACCAATCAAAAGAATTTGAGACAAAAACATGGCCCTCCACAGTAAGATTGAACAAAAGAAAGTTTGGTTCAAGCCAGCGAGAGGGCAACAGCACGCAATAGTGTACACATTATCTGTGTTCATAAAACCTAACTCTCCCATCACGGTACAGTAAGCGCCTGGCTTTCGAGAGCGCAGAAAACATCTACGTCAACGTTTTAAAAACAGAAACGGGACACAACGGAACAGGGGTTTGAGAATGTTTCAGGTATGACTCGGCAAAAATACAAAGTGTTTCGGGTGACCTTCCTCTGGGTCGATTCCTCCTGCACTCCCCTCTGAAAAATCGATTCACTTCCTGTACAGTTTCCAAACATGGGCTGGGTGGCCTTACATCAGTAAGACGGTTTATTTCTTTATATGCACATTTCAGTGGTCCACTGACACTCTTATCTAGAACGACTTACATAGATTTACATAGTGGGCAGCAGGTTTAGTATAATGGTTAGGGAACTGGCCTTGTAACCTAAAGGTTGCAGGTTCAATTCCTAGGTAGGACACTGCTGTTGTACCCTTAAAAGATGCTTAACCTGTATTGCTTCAGTATATCCGGCTGTATAGATGGTAAAATGCTGTGTAATTCACTCTGGATAAGAGCCTCTGCTAAATGCATGTAACTACAGTTTTTAAAACGCAATGCCACCCTTCCACCCTACAGTTTTTAAAATATACGTACAATTCATTTACACACTGTTCAGTGAAGCAGTTAAGGTAAAATACTTCTTATAATTCAGCCCAGGTCTCTAACCACAATGCTGCACTGCCACTCATTATAATGAAGTTTATTAGTTAAATAATTTCATGAGGGCAGTTAGTCAAACTGGCAACAATAAAATAGAAGATAACAAAAAGTTAATAAATAAAACTTCAACAATGACATTCCAAAAATTATGACCTGATAAATCAATAATGCTTTGAAAGTATAGTATAGTTTAGTTTAGTTTAGACCGTGCTGTATAGAGCATAGCGACCAGTATCTGAAATTTGTGAACAAACATTACCTCTGCGTTCTTTGTTATTGGCAGGGCTCGATATGGCTTAATGTGGGTTTGCTGGAAGTATGCGTCAGCTAACGGAAGCTTCAAGCGCGGTAAATCTGTTTCAGTTTTCTGTTTCAATTCTTTCTGCTAATTTTAGCAACTCAAATTGCTAATACAGAATGCCGTGTTTTCAAGTTGATAGAATAACTAATCAAGCGTAGGAAAACACATTGTAAAGGGTTACATATTTTTATTAGCAAAAAAAAAAAAAAAGTTTACACAGCATATTTCTTTCACAAAAAAAAATAACGTCCGATAAAATGGCAAAAAACGCTCAGTATTTGTTTAACGGCTCAATTGAGCCAAACTCATGAAGCTCTCAGCTGGAAGGAAAGCAAGTGTCGCCTATGCAGAGCACTCGGCCTTCAGGATCGATGTTCACAACGCAGAAAGCATTAAAGCTTTTTAATAGAGGCAGACTTTTTCTACAGCAGCACGGTTTCAGGCGGCCAGTCCGGCTGTCTGCTTCAGCATGGAAATGCGATTGGCTCGTTAAATGCTGTGCTTGATAAAACTGCAGCTGAAACGGACACTCTTGTTTTAAACAAATACTGCTAAGCTAAGCAGCGATGGCCTCGGGGAACGAAACAAAAAACATATTTAGTCCAAAACAGCTGCAGACAAATAAAGATGAGCTGGATTACGTTCCGGATGCTTCTGTTTGGCCCTTGTGTTTGGCCCTTGTGTTGGCCTGATGTGGTATAGTTTTTATTTTCTGCATTGTTGTTTGAAAACATTTATTTTATTTATTTATTTTAAAGTAAAATTACAGACAGGAGAAGCCTATACTGCACAAAACACCTGTGGTCTGGATGCAGCATCCATGAAATAAGAGCATACTTTGGCTCTATGGGAGCACTGTAGAGCCCTGCATACTGTTTTCATCGAACTGGGATTATTTCAGTATACTAAGAAAAATACAACTCTTCCAAAACACAACTTTGGAAAATAACATCAACCTTTTTTACTAATGACTTTTAAACAATGTGCAAGACAAAGACCCATGACAGCCAGGAGTCGAGACAGTATAACGGTCCTTCCCCCACATCCCCTGAATCAAAGACCCATGACAGCCAGGAGTCGAGACAGTATAACGGTCCTTCCCCCACATCCCCTGAATCAAAGACCCATGACAGCCAGGAGTCGAGACAGTATAACTTTGTTTTAGGACAATATCGGGGGAACGGTCATGCTTAGCTGGTAGCAATCATAGAAAGAGCTGTTCTGAGAGAAAGCCAGCACCAGCCGGCCCCTCTTTCTCTGTGGGCAGGGCCAAGGGACGTTATGACTTTGAAATGTTTTGACAACAAAACAAGTTGTATCTTTAATATAAAGTTCTAATTTGTAATAATAGTAATGTGATTTGGGAATCTCTAAAGGCAAGTTTTGTACTTTTATTTCTTAATATAATTCATGTAAATTGTTTATTTAATTATTTATTATATGCCAGCTACTTCACCTGAAGTTTCCCCCTGGGAAAAATAAAGTTATTCTATTCCATTCTATTCTATTCTGTTCTGTTCTATTCTATTCTGTCTTTAGAAAGTAATTTATATACAGTACGTTTGATGTAATTTATGTAAGAAAATTATTTCTTGAATATCTTTAATGTAATTCTGGAGTTCTAATTTGTAATAATAGTAATGTGATTTGGGAATTTCAAAATGTAATTTCTGTCATTTTATTTCTTAATATAATATATGTAAATTGTTTATTTAATTATGTCTTGTATGCCAGCTACTTCACCTAAAGTTATTCTATTCCATTCTATTCTATTCTATTCTGTATTTAGAGTTAAAGTGTATACAGCCACCCTCTTTTTAACATCTTTATTATTGTTTGTTGGTTTAGAATGTCCTGATGTCCAGCAGGGTCATTGGTCACCTGACCCATTAAACCTAATGAACACGGCAGTGGGTTTGCATGAGGAACCTTGCGTCAGTCACACCAAGGCGTGGGAACGACTGTGGGAACAAAATTAATGAAAGGAAATGTGCCATGTTCCAGACAGGCTCTACTGGCCACACGCGGTGGCTCAAAACCCAACTAAGAGACTTCAGCTTCTTATTTCAGATTTGCTGCTCACATACATCTGCCAACTAAGATTGATTTCTAAGATGAATAAAAAGTGTAGGTATCTGAAAATATGGTTGTGTTGTCCAACTTTGTGATGTTCCCAGGGTCGGGAGACTCCCTTAATTGAGGATTAGAATTTTGAAACATTTTACCAATTCGCAACCTAAGCAAGGCAAAAAGCATTGCTTTTACC
Source organism: Ilyophis sp. 1 JC-2022 (assembly GCA_022702515.1). NCBI lineage: Eukaryota > Metazoa > Chordata > Actinopteri > Anguilliformes > Synaphobranchidae > Ilyophis > Ilyophis sp. 1 JC-2022. Next base: position 62,953,358 of record CM040406.1, read on the forward strand.
ATTACTGTGGAAACGGTCAGTAAAATCCTCCCAGAAGTTCAGCAGATTGTACAACCAGACCTTTCTGCTTATTTCAACTGAAAAATGTCCATATTTATTTTAATGTCTTGAAAACATAAAACCATCTCACGGGATGAATTGGTGTGAGTTGCCAACTTTCAGATTTGCCACAGTCAGTCAACACTGAGGTATTTTATTTATTTTTTTTACCTCAAAAAAACTACAACATCAAACTTTGTCTTTTCATGGAGAAGCCCCCCCCCCCAGACGGACAACCTTGACCAATGAACAGTGAACCTTGAACAGTGTCTGGGGTGGGGGGAGGGGAGGGGAGGGGAGGCATTAGACGGGGTCAGAGACGAAAATAATAAAATTGGGACATGACAGTCGTGATGTCACCTTTCTCATAGAAAAAAGAGACGGGCTCAGAGAATACATTGGTAACAATCATTAGAATAAAACCAATGGTGATCTGTTGGCTAATACTTTCTGGCTAATTTCCATAGGGATCCAGGGATCCACCAATCACATGTCAAGTATCCACCAATCACATGTCAAGTATCCACCAATCACATGTTCTGACCGAAAGCACTGGAATGAGCTGTTGTTGAACATTTCTTAAATTCCTGTTTAAAAATTTGAATTTAAAATCCCTTCAAAATCAACTTAAAATCTTTTTAAAAGCCACTTAAAATTCCTTTAAGATCCACTTAAGATTCTTTTAAAATCCATTTAAATTCCTTTAAAGAGGAAATTGAATTCAAATTCTTGAACTTGGAGAAGAAAATTGACTTACATTCGATGGCAATTCTTGCGACTTAAAGATAAGGTGGAAGGGAAACTTGAGTTTTGGGGAGTTCACCATCTTTTCTAATGTTCACGGACTGCTTTGAGTACCCAAAAGTGTTGGGTGGATATGTTGACTTGCATTCTGTGGAGTCTAAACTTGTGACTTAACTCTTCCTTCAGTTCTACACTGTGTTTATAGATGTGTTACTGGCTTGTGTTGGAAAAAGGCTGCTGTGCGCTCTTTTCCGTTGCTCTTCTCAAATTCCAGGCTCCGGGTCCAGCAGTGGAATTCCTGCAGCTCCAACACAAAACAGGAAACATCTGAAAAAGTTCCCTTTCAACCGACCCCACGTTCCCATCAAGGACTATCAAACCAGGATCAAACCAGGCACAAGGAAGCAGCCAAACATGCTAACTAGGCGCTATATCATCGTACATTTAAAACAAAAATTAAATAAATAAAAAAATAAGCAATTGAAATAGAATGTTTCCTTTGTTCGAGATGTGAATTAAACGCCCGTACCTGAAAGGTTATCGTGCGATATCAGTGTGAGAGAGCTCGCCCTCAGCTGTACAAGGAAAACACTGACTTTGACTATTTCAGATAATATTATTTAACAGATACGTGGAAAAACCCTTTTATGTTATCTTGTGTAAATAGAATGCTTAATGTTATCTGCAAACTCGCGTTTGTTTTGAACTCTCGGTCAGAAACAAGCATTCCATTTGTATGTTCTGTAGTTACTTCGATGACGTTTCTGTACGCACTTACTGTATGTCGCTTTGGATAAAAGCGTCTGCTAAATGACTGTAATGTAATGGAATGTAACTTTATATTTAGTGTGGAGTGTGCAGCAGGGATCTCAAAGTTCTGGAGGGCCGCAGTGTCTGCAGGTTTAACTCCAGTCCTGGAGGGCCGCAGTGTCTGCAGGTTTAACTCCAGTTCTGGAGGGCCGCAGTGTCTGCAGGTTTAACTCCAGTTCTGGAGGGCCGCAGTGTCTGCAGGTTTAACTCCAGTCCTGGAGGGCCGCAGTGTCTGCAGGTTTAACTCCAGTCCTGGAGGGCCGCAGTGTCTGCAGGTTTAACTCCAGTCCTGGAGGGCCGCAGTGTCTGCAGGTTTAACTCCAGTTCTGGAGGGCCGCAGTGTCTGCAGGTTTAACTCCAGTCCTGGAGGGCCGCAGTGTCTGCAGGTTTAACTCCAGTCCTGGAGGTCCGTAGCATTTGAACCACAGTCCAGGGGCCACGTGTATAAACAGAGCAGGGGCCACATGTATAAACAGTGCTGTATAGACCAGGGGCCACATGTATAAACAGAGCTGAGCAGAAAAATGCCCTCAGAAAGCCGCGTAAGCGAATTTCCACGCAGATATTCAGATGTATAATATAACACGTGCTGTGAGAATCTGTACCTCTGCACACGATGGACACCATACGTCTGCAATGTTTGGAGTCCGTGTGATATGGCGACACTGTGACAGAAAGGCAGAGGTAGAAAATGCTAACTTTTTTAAAGCAGATTTCCGGTTTTTACCCTGAACGTTCTTTTACGCGGTCTTTTACTCAGAGTTGTATACATGTGGCCCCTGTAGTTTAAACTCTGTCTATCTATATATGATAGACAGAGTTCAGCTGTAGTCGCTATGGTGACAGCTCCAGCCAGACAGAGGGTGACGTTTGACCCTTGACCCCTTCATGGTCGTGCTCTGGGCGAAACCTGTGCAGAGGTGTGTACACCCAGCCCCCCATACCCCCAAACACCTCTTAGTTTCGCTCAGTGTTCTGGAAACCTGAAAACACGTCCGAGCTTCTAACAGGAGCTGCTGAACGCTCTTAATTATTCATGGTTCTGATGAATAATGAAGTGTGATACTAGGGTCCTGTTACACTGCTTGGGGGGGGGGGGGGGGATGCACCTTAAACTACCCCTCCCACCCTAACCTGGACAACATCACCCCCCCACCCCACCACACCTCACCACACCATCGAACCCGTTGCTATGGGAATGCCCTGACTCAGTAACTTCCTGTGTCTCCGCCCACATGCTCACCTGACAAAGGCCTGTATTGTCCTATCTAATCAGCACAGGTCAGAGGCATGGACGAGTGGGGGAGGGGGGAGGGGGGGGGGTTTCTCTTTAGCTTTATTTTTCCAATCCTCCCCTTGCACTCCTTCTCTCTCTCTCTCTCTCTTTCTCTCTCTCTCTCTCTCTCGCTCTCTCTTTTGTGTTTTTTCCATCCCTGTATACATTTCAGAGATTCCACTCTGTGCTCCAGCAAACTTTAGGGAGGCCTGAGGGCCCTTGAATGAAAGAGGAAGGGGGTGTGGGGCCGAGGGGGTGGGGGTGGGCGGGGGGTTCTCTTGTTCCTCTTGCATGACCACTTCACCTGAGCGCAGGTATGTGACCTGTCCTGAAAGCAAACTCACCTGTGGAGAGGACGGGGGATTGGAGACACCTGTGAATGGGTTCTGCATGAACGGATCTTCTGAAACCTTCCCGATGAGCTGAAGCGTGTGTGTCCAGGGTATGCCAGGCTGGACCTAAAGGATTGTGGGAAACAGAGGGAATTAAACATGAATGGACTACAAAGTGCTTCCAGTCTCTTGTAATGAATAATTTCAGCTCATTACTGAAAACAAGCAGAGACCTCGTCAGTCTTCATGTAATTATCCTTTTGGCACCAAAACACACTTCATTGGATTCGCTCCTTGCTTTTACATAATTGCTTGTCACTCTGTCGCAGTTTCACTCAGTCACTGTATATAAAATAGCACTCGACTCCCAAATGAACCTTCTGCTCCCCTCCTCTATTTTATTTAATTCCCATTTCATCCAGTTTCTTCATATTTGACCCAGAAAGTGAACATCTCTTTATTTAGTCCTTGGGACTTGGATATTCTTAGGCATGGCTGCGCCCCAGAGCATAGCAGCTAAAGTTCACCAGCCACTTAACTCCAGACGGGTTAAAATAAGTCAACACAAAAGGCAGCAGGGAGCTAGTAATCCATTTAGACAGTCCAGTGAGACTTTCTGTCCCCTAAACTCGTCTTCTTGGTTTATGTTAATATTTGTCAACCTGCTCCTTAATTAATCCCACCCCAGTGGAAATCTAGAGTTGCATTAATAGTTGTGTCAATGTTGTGTCAATGTTGTGTCTCTGTTTGTTTGTTTGATGTCCATCACTGTGTGCGCTTTTGTTTCCTGCTCAAAACTTTTACCAAGTAATTTCCAAAGTCGCACGTACAGCGCTGCCGCGCGACGTGACCACGCGGTAACGTTGCGACAGCAACAGATGGATGCTGCGAGGATATTAGCGGGTGGCAGATCCGTCGCGCTCATTAATAAGGCGGCAGGGAGTCAGAAGACGGCGGGCGGCTCTCCCGCGACCTCGCTGTTGTCAGCTGGTTGCCTAGCGGCAGCGTGCAAGGCTGATGGGTCTTTGGTTGATTGCGTCAGTGACAGGTGATTCGTTTTGGGAGGGTTCCATCCCCACAAGGCCGTGGAGAATTTTGTCTCAAACAGGAGGGCGAACAATTTAGGCGAAACAAATCTGGCTCTTTGCCTGGGGCCGAGCTTTTCATGGCTGAGGAGAGTGGCGATGGCCATGACAGGCAGTCGCAGAGTCACACACTGAGCAAATATCTGATTACAAAGACTGCCGCGGTTGCCATGGTTCCTGAGAAACAACAACAAGAAGAAAAAAGAAACGCTCCAAATGGAGCCTGAATTTAAGGGCTCCAAACCTTTCATTTGGCACATGCATTCTTCAGTGTTTTTTTTGCAATATGTGGTTTTATTTCTTTTTGCATCATAGTGTCTTTGTGCTGTTGACAAGTCATGCAAGGCCTAAATGAGCTAATTGGAATGTAATCGCAAAACCCTGTAGACACTGCAGTCCTCCAGGACTGGAGTTAAACCTGCAGTCACTGCGGTCCTCCAGGACTGGAGTTAAATCAGCAGTCACTGCGGTCCTCCAGGACTGGAGTTAAACCTGCAGTCACTGCGGTCCTCCAGGACTGGAGTTAAACCTGCAGTCACTGCAGTCCTCCACGATTGGAATTCGAGAAACAAGATGATGTCACAATGCCCGGAACTAGATGATGTCAGAACAAGATGATGTCACAATGCTCGGAACTAGATGATGTCAGAACAAGATGATGTCACAATGCTCGGAAGCCCACCTTGTTGCCACAGACAGCATGGAAACGCCGTGCACTCTGGCTTCAGCTTCTGTAAGGCATCACTGGAATGATGACAGGTAAAAGATGAGCCAGGTTAGCGTGGAGGAAAGGCCCTTCCTCTGACCAAACATGCTGGAGCATAAAACAGGAACTGGACTGCCGATGGCTGATATACACATACGGCACCAAGAGCAGCAAAGAAAGATGGAAATGTTGGTTTGTCGTGTGAAAAAATGTGCGAAAAGCTTTATGACAGAAGCTCCATTACTTAACCTCAACTGTTCTGCTGACAGTCAGGAAGAGAGAGAGAGAGAGAAAGCGACAGAGAGACAGAAAGAGAGAAAGAGAAAGAGAGAGAGAGAGATTGGGCTTAAAGATAAAAATCTACAGGGGCGACCATATGACCTCTTCTTCACATGCACTCTAAACAGAATGGAGGGAAGCTTGGAACTAAAAAAACTGGTATTTCACAGTTAGAAGTATAATTCACAGCTGATCGCCCGGACGGAAACTGCTTTTGAAAAAGTTATAAAACGGCAAAACAGGGAAGTGCCCAAAATGCAAAAAACAAAACAAAACAACAAACAACATCAATGAGAAAAACCAACGAGGGAAACTGAGGGAAGGTGTTTTTAGGTGACAGTGACACGCTGCTGTTTCTGTTCTCTCTTTGTTTCAGACTCAATGGCTGAGCCCATTTAAAACAAAAAGCCATCAATACGTTCCCCTCCTGAGATGAGCCAACCGGAGATGAGCCGACTCAGGATTGGAGCTTTCGGACACAGCTTTGTTTTCTCTTCTTTATTTTTTAGCATTGAGGGGTCGTAGGGGTCGTAGGGGTCGTAGGGGTTGTAGGGGTCGTAGGGGTCAACGGCATGTTCCGCACTGGTATGAAACCGGAGATCATGTCCGTTCCTAAACATGGAACCAAGAGTTCATCCCCCTCATACTATCCCTGCCCCCCAGCGGTGCCTTATGGGGGGGGGGGTTAGGAGAATTCCAAGGGCCCTGACTGACAGGGCCCTCAAAAAATATTAGTAAGTTATTAGTATATAAGAATAGGTTTTTATTCACCTGTTAATTAAATTGACATTAACAAAATATTTTACTTACAATGTAATAATAAAACCACTGGTTTTTTGGCCTAGGGAGGTGGGGCCCAACGTGAAATCTTTGGGGCCCAAAATCCCTACCAAACGCACCCTTGTTGTCCTCTCATCAAAAATATTTTTTTTAACTTTTTTTATTCATTAATGTTAATAAATGGAGAGAAAATAAGCTGTTTAAAGAGCCCAGATTTTCCCACTAACACCGCCTTCGTCTTCAGTCCGTCCCCGTCCACCCCGTACATGTTAAACTTCCCAGATATGTGTTACATTTCCCTCACAGAGCGGAAACTCTTACCCAGAATGACTTGCAATGCACGTACGAGAACGTAAAAGCCTCCACCTTCAGTTACATGGGCAAGCCTGACAGATGGCTGGCAAAAAACACACTTAACACGCTGTAAGGTGTAAATATGCGATTAGAATGTCCTTAACTGAACTGAACATTCTAATGCTGATGTAACAATCACTACTAGAAATTGAAAGCAATGTTCTAGAACAGTGGCTTAGTTAGAATAAAAAAGAAAAAAAAGAAAAAAAAGAAACATTCCAAAAAATGTTTCAAAAGACTCTTCAATGGGCTAAACCAGATAGTCTATGTGCTACATAGACACAGAGCTAATGTAGGTTAACTATGCCACATGGGAATCGTGAATCGAGATGATGAAAAAATGTTCCTGTCGGTAAACTCAGCCCCGCCCCCGTCCCCCTCCTTTCCCGCTTGCAGATTTAACACGGTCAGCTCGTTGCCATGGAGGTCTAGCTTTCGACGTACATATCGGGTTCCCTGACAACGGACTGTGAGTCAGACCAGACGGTGTGATTATCAAAAGTGCAGACCACACATCTCTCTCTCTTTCTCTCACACTCACTCTATCTCTCTCTCCTCTCACATCTCATTCTCTCTATCCTTTTTCTCTTTCTCCCTTTCCATACTTTTCTCTCTCTATATCTGCATCTCTCCCCTCCTTCAGCATCTTTCTCTCTCTCTATCCTTCCTCTCTCTTTCTCTCTCTCTGCCCTTCACTCTATGGCATTTGATACATGCCATGGAGTATATTTCATAGAGAGAGATTGAGAAAAAGAGAGCGAGAGAGAGAGAGAAAGCGAGGGAGAGAAAGCGAGAGCTCAGGATGTCCTGTTCTGCAGGTGGTGTGCAGATGGATGTTTCCAGAACCTCTGCTGGGAAACTGCCAGGGGAAACTGATGCCGACGGCCTTGTTATGTTGCTGACCTCATATTTTTTCGGAATCGAGTTTTATTTATTTATTTATTTATTATTTGGTCTTTTGTTTCCGTCTCTGGTGTTTTGCTCATGGCCGCTCCCTTATCAGAATTCAGCGATCCTCCTCTGGGGCATCCTGCGGTCAGAGGAATGAATCTTAATAACTGAATGTTACTTCAACCACAGCCAATTAGCAGGAAGGAACATACGCTGCGGGCTAATCGCCTCCCGACCGCCTCGATCGCCGTATCGACCGTTCCGAGCAGCCCGGACCCGCGCGTCTCATTCCAAAAGAAGGGCCAGCTCAGCCTGACCTCGCTGATTCAATGAGAGAATGCTCTTACCCAGTGAGAAAGGGGAAGAATCTACACATCTAGAGGAGTGTAAATCTAGTCTGAGAGACCTTTTGATTTAAACGGACTAGGGAGATATACTATTAAGCAGGATTATTGAGTTAGCTGGATAACTGCACTGAATAAAATCCGGAACCCTCCCAAATCTGGAACATGGACTGAAGTAAAAAGAGCTGTTCCGATTTTTACTCAGTTTTAACTCGTAATCTTCCTTCGTAGTATACCCCCCTAGGTTAACCCCAATATAGCTCCGGTTTTTACCTGGACATAGTCTGGCTACGTCTTAGTAGGCTAGAAAACCTTTACTTTTCAACCAAATGTAGACGCTGTTTCACTGAATTTTCACCGACTTTTCACCACAAAAGATGATAACTGGACACAAACTCAGCCATCTTACAAACAGGTGCATCAGTACACCACCACACATTCCACTCAGGGCTTGCTGTTTCCGGCGGTTTTTTCGCTCAACGTCCCTGAAACTAGGAAAAGCGCATCCTTCCAGGTTTGCCTTGATTTTTTATCACAGCACAGATGTTTTTTTCCTAGTTTTCCAGCCACAATTGACACACTTTGCCCTTCCAAACTACCCCCCGCTATAATGTTAACTCCACACACTCAAATTTATTTTTTTGGCTTGACCCTATAGGGGAACCCTTTTTAGTTCTTTATAGAATCTTCTATAGCAGGTGTGAAAAATGTAAAAGCTCAAAATCATTTTGCTAAATGAAGAACCCTTGAACTAGACAGGATTTCTCTATGGAGACACAGAGGAGCCTATTGAAACCCTTTCTTCTGAGAGTGTAGATAGGGTTCCTCTATGGAGACACAAAGAAGCTTTTGGAACCTGTTCTTCTGAGAGTGTAGATAGGGTTCCTCTATGGAGACACAAAGAAGCCTTTGGAACCCGTTCTTCTGAGAGTGTATATAGGGTTCCTCTATGGAGACACAAAGAAGCTTTTGGAACCTGTTCTTCTGAGAGTGTAGATAGGGTTCCTCTATGGAGACACAAAGAAGCCTTTGGAACCTGTTCTTCTGAGAGTGTAGATAGGGTTCCTCTATGGAGACACAAAGAAGCCTTTGGAACCTGTTCTTCTGAGAGTGTAGATAGGGTTCCTCTATGGAGACACAAAGAAGCCTTTGGAACCCGTTCTTCTGAGAGTGTAGATAGGGTTCCTCTATGGAGACACAAAGAAGCCTTTGGAACCTGTTCTTCTGAGAGTGTAGATAGGGTTCCTCTATGGAGACACAAAGAAGCCTTTGGAACCCGTTCTTCTGAGAGTGCATAAAGAGGGTAGTACTCTGGTTCCTTTTTAATTTTTGCACAGACAGCTCACCACCACAGTTCAAGGGACTAACATCAGCGCCAATAAAGCTGTCACCACGATAACAGGCCAGAGCCCTCAGATTGGTCAGCGGTCTGGCCTTCTTATGAACATTAAATACATTGTATTGAATATGTGTGTATGATGCATACGCAAGGAGTTTCCACACTGACTACTTCTCCCTTCTCCTGGGCAGGGTGCAAACAGGCAAGCCGCAGTATAGCTCAACCGTTATAAAACTGGAGTAGTAACCTTGTGGAGGTTGCAGGTTTGATTCCCAGGCGAGGCACTGCCAGTTGTACTTACGAGCACTTAACCTGAAATGCTCCAGTAAATATACAGCAGTACACATGGGTATGTATACAGCTGTACACATGGGTAAGTACACAGTACACACGGGTTGTCTATAAAATGGGAGCTGTGTTTAGTCCCTCTCTGAGGATAAGAGCATCTTCTAAACGTCAGAACGTTAATCGAAATGTTAAGCCACAGACCGAATTATAACTGAACACAGGAGCACCTGGAAGGCAGAGGGCGTAGGGCAGGGATGCTCAGTGAGGGCCGGCTCATTTTGGGATTTTATGCCAAATCGGACTCTTTAGGGATTAATGGTCCCCAATCGCTCACTGTATCTGGCACTAAAGTCACAGAGACGAACCTCCCAATCGCTCATTGTATCTGGCACTAAAGTCACAGAGACGCACCTCCCAATCGCTCACTGTATCTGGTACTAAAATCACAGAGACGCACCTCCAAATCGCTCACTGTATCTGGCACTAAAGTCACAGAAACGCACCTCCCAATTGCTCACTGTATCTGGCACTAAAGTCACAGAGACGCACCTCCCAATCGCTCACTGTATCTGGCACTAAAATCACAAAGACGCACCTCCAAATCGCTCACTGTATCTGGCACTAAAGTCACAGAAACGCACCTCCCAATCGCTCACTGTATCTGGCACTAAAGTCACAGAAACGCACCTCCCAATCGCTCACTGTATCTGGCACTAAAGTCACAGAGACGCACCTCCCAATCGCTCACTGTATCTGGCACTAAAGTCACAGAGACGCACCTCCCAATCGCTCACTGTATCTGGCACTAAAGTCACAGAGACGCACCTCCCAATCGCTCACTGTATCTGGCACTAAAGTCACAGAGACGCACCTCCCAATCGCTCACTGTATCTGGCACTAAAGTCACAGAGACGCACCTCCCAATCGCTCACTGTATCTGGCACTAAATTCACAGAGACGCACCTCCCAATCGCTCACTGTATCTGGCACTAAAGTCACAGAGACGCACCTCCCAATCGCTCACTGTATCTGGCACTAAAGTCACAGAGACGCACCTCCCAATTGCTCACTGTATCTGGCACTAAAGTCACAGAGACGCACCTCCCAATCGCTCACTGTATCTGGCACTAAAGTCACAGAGACGCACCTCCCAAACGCTCACTGTATCTGGCACTAAAGTCACAGAGACGCACCTCCAAATCGCTCACTGTATCTGGCACTAAAGTCACAGAGACGCACCTCCAAATCACTCACTGTAATTCTCCAAATTCTCACCCTTCAAACCCGACACCTGGGGACCCACTGCGTATGCTGGTTTTTACCACGGCAAATCTCACAATCAATTAAAGCTGAAAACATGTTTGAGTTCTCGCATCATGTCTTTATTCTGCTGGTGAGCTTGTCTCATTTGCTTTGAGAATTATAATTTTTTTCTCTTAATTTCTGACAAATGGTTCAGTTTCAGTGATCAGGCCTCTCGGACCCCACAGGTTTAGTTATTTAATCAATTCAAAAATGTAACATCTTTCTAAAATAATCATTTGCTATATAACACTTGATGATTCAAACATTAAATGATCAGAAAAATCCTGGGATATGAATATGGGGCATTTATTCTTCATAGTGTGCATTTCTATTTCTGACATAATATGACCTTAAGGACCTTTCAATACACAAGTATCAAAATAAGAGCAACGTACCTATTGCTAGGCTCCTCTCCAAACCAGAAATTGTCCAATCATACTGTAGCAACCGTTACTATGTGTGCTGACCTCAGTCAAGCTGCTCAGTCAATGTGCACTGAAACCAATGGAAAGATTGCAGTAGCTCACTGAAAATCCATTTAAAAAACTTTTTTCCAGTCAAACAGAATGTGTTTGGAGAAGCTGCACTAATACTGATACCAACTGCAACCAGCAACAAATGCATTAGTGCTACTGCTAGCTATATAAATATGCCAGTGCTCACAAAATAACATTAGCATTATGTCGGCGTTATAGCATGTCATTCCAAAAAAGTTGTTTTTTGTCTAAAACAACGGTGATAATCAAATGTGAGTCTAAATGCATAGATCAATTTCGAACTTCCGCCGTGCTTCTAGACAGGAACACAATGCTGCCCAAACACACTGTTAAACTACTTATCCCAAACACACTGTTAAACTGCTTATCTCAACACACTGTTAAACTACTTATCCCAACACACTGTTAAATTACTTATCCCAAACACACTGTTAAACTACTTATCCCAAACACACTGTTAAACGACTTATCCCAAACACACTGTTAAACTACTTATCCCAACACACTGTTAAACTACTTATCCCTACTTATCCCTCTCCAGCACGGAAAACCCTCTTGGCTCTTAACATGTCACACTCTTAGATCAAAGACATGCACTTTTATTACATTAGTAGCAGAATACATTACACATTACAGTAGGCAAATAGTGGTGTATATGACGTTTCTATTTGTTTAGCAGATTATACAAAGGGACTTGCACAGCGGACATTTGTATACTCTATGAAGTCATATCGCTGGGTATTTTCTGAAACAGAGCAGGTTAAGGACCTGACTCAGGGGTGCAGCGCAACAAGTCTGGGCCCTGTGCAAATACAGTCACTGTGGGCCCCCAGGCCTTTTGAGGCCCCGCCCCCACCACAACGCCGCTGGGTACAGCAGTGCCCCACCGGAGAATCGAACCTGCAACCTCTCACATAAACCCAGTTTGCTAACCACGACACTATATTTTGCTGTGTGTTAAGAATCAATGTTTTTAATCAATCTTTGAATGGAGCTCACAGGAGTTATAGTGCTATACAAAACCCCTGGTAAAATGGCATGTTTTGTTGAATCTGAAAAGTGAAAAGAACTTAGGGTAAAAGGCAGGATTTTACTTTTTTCTTCAATTTGGTTAAATTCAGCTATTAAAAATGTATTGCTCATTAAACTTTACAGAAATATGTAATGTTTAAGTGTGTTCTCTGTAGTGGATGTGTTGAGTGCCAAAAGGCACTCAAACCTTTGCATGCCTGTAAAACAAGGTTCGTTGATAGCCACACAAAGTCCACGCTCACCAGTTTACAGAAAGATAACCGGACTTTCTGATGTTCCTCAAACACAGTGTGGTTTTCAGCACTCGATGAACGATGCCTGACTTCACTGCCCACAGGCATGACTAATTCACCAGCGATCTGGTGATCAGCACAGACAGACAACCCACCTCCTGTCCGTCCTTATGAGTGTGCAACACCCTTTATGGAAAAACCATCATTGTAGGCCCAAAATATTATTTTCACATACTGTACCTGCATGCCGAAAAGGTTCAGAAACTGTGGATCCACACAAATAGGTGGGTTATGGGAAGGGGTTTGAGGTGGGTAGTGAGTCGCAACCTCACATTTCCAGAAAAAAGTATCGATAATAGGGCGGGGAACTTGGTTATCTGAGCTGGGTATCCCACCACATCAGATACCCATTCCTCATTATCATGTGACATTTGGGACAAGGCGCCGTGGGACAATATTGTGCAGAAGAGCAGAATTGGGGTGCATGTCGTAGATGAATGAGTATGTTGGTGGCTAACATTGCTGGCGACCTGTCTTAAATTGTTTTCCACAGACACACACACAGTGAAAACACACACACAACACACACATCAGACAAACACACACCACACACATGCACAAACACACGTGCACACTTACACACATACACAAATGCTCACCACCTCACACACACACCACACACAAAACACCATAACCTATTATTAACCTAGTATTTCTCTGATCAATCAATCAATAGATAAATTAATCAATCCTATTTTTGCATAGCGTCAATTACAAGCAATTTACCCTTCAACAAATAGCTGGTGGTACAAGGTTCTACTCTGTGCCAAATAACATGTGGTGGGTCCATTCTGCACGGGTTCTACAGAGAGAACAGGGCAGCCAGGCTGCTGCTCTGAATCACGTGTAGGGTCCATTCTGCACGGGTTCTACAGAGAGAACAGGGTAGCCAGGCTGCTGCTCTTAATCACGTGTAGGGTCCATTCTGCACGGGTTCTACAGAGAGAACAGGGCAGCCAGGCTGCTGCTCTTAATCACGTGTAGGGTCCATTCTGCACGGGTTCTACAGAGAGAACAGGGCAGCCAGGCTGCTGCTCTTAATCACGTGTAGGGTCCATTCTGCACGGGTTCTACAGAGAGAACAGGGCAGCCAGGCTGCTGCTCTTAATCACGTGTAGGGTCCATTCTGCACGGGTTCTACAGGGAGAACAGGGCAGCCAGGCTGCTGCTCTTAATCACGTGTAGGGTCCATTCTGCACGGGTTCTACAGAGAGAACAGGGCAGCCAGGCTGCTGCTCTTAATCACGTGTAGGGTCCATTCTGCACGGGTTCTACAGAGAGAACAGGGCAGCCAGGCTGCTGCTCTTAATCACGTGTAGGGTCCATTCTGCACGGGTTCTACAGAGAGAACAGGGCAGCCAGGCTGCTGCTCTTAATCACGTGTAGGGTCCATTCTGCACGGGTTCTACAGAGAGAACAGGGCAGCCAGGCTGCTGCTCTTAATCACGTGTAGGGTCCATTCTGCACGGGTTCTACAGAGAGAACAGGGCAGCCAGGCTGCTGCTCTTAATCACGTGTAGGGTCCATTCTGCACGGGTTCTACAGGGAGAACAGGGCAGCCAGGCTGCTGCTCTTAATCACGTGTAGGGTCCATTCTGCACGGGTTCTACAGAGAGAACAGGGCAGCCAGGCTGCTGCTCTTAATCACGTGTAGGGTCCATTCTGCACGGGTTCTACAGAGAGAACAGGGCAGCCAGGCTGCTGCTCTTAATCACGTGTAGGGTCCATTCTGCACGGGTTCTACAGAGAGAACAGGGCAGCCAGGCTGCTGCTCTTAATCACGTGTAGGGTCCATTCTGCACGGGTTCTACAGAGAGAACAGGGCAGCCAGGCTGCTGCTCTTAATCACGTGTAGGGTCCATTCTGCACGGGTTCTACAGGGAGAACAGGGCAGGCAGGCTGCTCTTAATCACGTGTAGGGTCCATTCTGCACGGGTTCTACAGGGAGAACAGGGCAGCCAGGCTGCTGCTCTTAATCACGTGTAGGGTCCATTCTGCACGGGTTCTACAGAGAGAACAGGGCAGCCAGGCTGCTGCTCTTAATCACGTGTAGGGTCCATTCTGCACGGGATCTACAGAGAGAACAGGGCAGCCAGGCTGCTGCTCTTAATCACGTGTAGGGTCCATTCTGCACGGGTTCTACAGAGAGAACAGGGCAGCCAGGCTGCTGCTCTTAATCACGTGTAGGGTCCATTCTGCACGGGTTCTACAGAGAGAACAGGGCAGCCAGGCTGCTGCTCTTAATCACGTGTAGGGTCCATTCTGCACGGGTTCTATAGGGAGAACAGGGCAGCCAGGCTGCTGCTCTTAATCACGTGTAGGGTCCATTCTGCACGGGTTCTACAGGGAGAACAGAGAGGTGGGAGGAGAGGTGACGGACCATAAATACGAGTCACTGAAGAGAAGCGATAAAGATGCAGGTGACATACCTGGGAAATGGATTTTGTACGATCGAAATTTATCTGTTCTCTACACTGATATCTTCCTGAATGGGGTGGAGCTGGGGCTTTATCTGGCAGCCTGCCTTCAATCCTGTCACCTGAACAATCACACAGTCAAGTGAGTCAACCCCCCCTTCATGTCTCATTTGGATCAGACAAGATGCAGGTGACATACCTGGGAAATGGATTTTGTATGATCGAAATGTATCTGTTCTCTACACTGATATCTTCCTGAATGGGGTGGAGCTGGGGCTTTATCTGGCAGCCTGTCTTCAATCCTGTCACCTGAACAATCACACAGTCAAGTGAGTCAACCCCCCCTTCATGTCTCATTTGGATCAGACAAGCACCCATCACTTCTGCATATCAATTCCTCTTTGTTCAGTTTGAATAAGCAGGAAGTTGACAATCTAAGATTTCAGATTCCTTTTTTGCATTGCAAAAACAATTCCCGTTTCGGAAAAGAAGGACCTTTCTTTGAAACGTGCCTGTTGTGTCAGCTGGGGGGGGAGCAGGTAGGTGCGGGTTCTTGTGTAGGATGTGAATGTAATGCATGCATTAAAGTGTGATCTACCAAACTCTTATTTGTATGCTTGCTCTCAACAAAATGTACCATAGACAGCCTTGAGTGTGTTTCCCTCAAAAGACTTACCTTCTGAAGAGCATTACCCTCTGAAGTGCGTTACCCTCTGAAGAGCGTTTTCTTCTGAAGTGCGTTACCCTCTGAAGAGCGTTATCTTCTGAAGTGCATTACCTTCTGAAGAGCGTTATCTTCTGAAGTGCGTTACCCTCTGAAGAGCGTTACCCTCTGAAGTGCGTTACCCTCTGAAGAGCGTTACCCTCTGAAGTGCGTTACCCTCTGAAGTGCGTTACCTTCTGGAGTGTGTTACCCTCTGAAGAGCGTTACCCTCTGAAGTGCGTTACCCTCTGAAGTGCGTTACCTTCTGAAGTGCGTTACCTTCTGAAGTGCGTTACCTTCTGAAGGACGTTACCCTCTGAAGTGCGTTACCCTCTGAAGTGCGTTACCCTCTGAAGTGCGTTACGCTCTGAAGTGCGTTACCCTCTGGAGTGCGTTACCCTCTGGAGTGCGTTACCCTCTGAAGTGCGTTACCCTCTGAAGTGCGTTACCCTCTGAAGTGCGTTACCCTCTGAAGTGCGTTACCCTCTGAAGTGCGTTACCCTCTGAAGAGCGTTACTCTTTGCCACAAGATGCCAGAGGCACAGATGCCCTAAACATGAATCATTCATCGTCTTATTTTTCCTGGCTAGTTCTCAGAGAGGTGACTTGTAGCTCAGTCTGGTGTTGAATTCGGACTGTGCTGTTCACTGTGCTGTTGACTGTGCTGGTTTGGACTGCAGTAAACAGTCCTGTGCAGTGGCCACATATTTAGACACAAAATCATGTACAGGAGGTTTTAATCGGCCGGGGTAACCCCCAAATCCTTTCATATAATGGATTTTACCTTGTTTGCTGTTTGGGGGTTCAGGCCTGGTTTTTGCCCAATTTTCCTTCTGCTTTTCTGTACAGCGTCTTTGTGACAGTTCTCTGCAGAAAATGCAATACAAATACTATTGAACTGAATCATGCAGTCTTGGGGTTCCCAAACCTGGTCCTGGGTCCCCCTGCGTATTCAGGCTTTCCTTCCAGTCAATCACATGATCATTTGAGGTCATTAAAAAAATGTGTGTGTACTGTTTACTTTGTCTTTGAACTCTTCAAAGTCCACAAACGGTTGAGTTTCAGCAGCCAGGAGTCGACACTTTCAGCCTTTAGGTCCATTAGTTAAAAATGAAATAAAACCTCTCTGGAGACCAGACCGCATTACAGAAAATGAAAGCAAGGGTTGTCTTGAGAGGTGACCTGGTTGAAAGGATTTAAATTAATATGGAATACTAATTTGTTGGTAACATGAACACAATTAACATCTCGTTATGCTTCAGGAACCGCAGTCATAAGAAGAATGAATAGCAGCAGAAACAATGCAGAGGGAACAGAAACCAAAAAACAGGAAATAAAAAAAAACGTGCGTAAAAAAAGCCGTCTTTCATTTCATGAAGTTTCTGCAAAACCAGTTTTTTTTCCAGACAGACAGGCAGTCAGGGGGCATAAGTTGCTCCAACCACAAACGGATTGAATTTTTCCTCCAGTCAGGAATGCGCGGTTAGCAGGGTCACGCACAAAAAGAAAAAAATAACGGACTGTGAAATAAAATAATGGAAATATTTGTTATGTTACGTGTTGGGAATGAGAGCTGCGCGCGGTGCACAGAAAGGCTGGATTGGCCGCAGTTTAGCCAGGGATCGCGTGAGCGTGGCGCGTGGGCCGCCGTCAATCAAAGCGCACGCGTGAGAGCGACATTCATTACTCCGGTAACGTGTTCTCACGGCGACGGGGTTTACTGCGCGAGGCAGGGTGGGCCGAGCGCTACAGGAATCCAACGTGACGGGGATCTGGCCTTCCCACTTTGATCACCACAAACCGGCTGAACCCCCCCCCCACAGGTCGCAGGTTTAATTACACCAAATGACCACAAACCGGCTGAACCCCCCCCACAGAAGGAGAGTTTCTGTTTGAGATGCACATGCAGGCACCTCAGGCACCCTGCCCCGCCCCGCCCTTCTGTTTTTGCTTCTTATTGTAATTGAATTGCGCCATGCCCATTATTCCTGGGTATCTGATCGTGTGGTAACAGCAGCGACGGAGAAACCCAACCGCTGATGTTGCAGCATTAATGAGGACTGGCCGCTGGGAAGCGATGGACCGCACACAGGAAAGTGGATCACGTTGCATTTATATCACACTGAGCAGTGACGGATCATAGAAGTGCATCCACCAGTTAGGTGAGCAACAGCGCCAGACCTGGCAAAGAACTCCCCCAGACCAGCGAGTCCAAGCGCAGCATCCACTGGGTATCAAACCCTCTGGCCCACGAGCGCAGCATCCACTGGGTATCAGACCCTCTGGCCCCTGAGCGCAGCATCCACTGGGTATCAAACCCTCTGGCCCCCGAGCGCAGCATCCACTGGGTATCAAACCCTCTGGCCCCTGAGCGCAGCATCCACTGGGAATCAAACCCTCTGGCCCCTGAGGGCAGCATCCACTGGGTATCAGACCCTCTGGCCCCTGAGCGCAGCATCCACTGGGTATCAAACCCTCTGGCCCCCGAGCGCAGCATCCACTGGGTATCAAACCCTCTGGCCCCCGAGCGCAGCATCCACTGGGTATCAGACCCTCTGGCCCCTGAGCGCAGCATCCACTGGGAATCAAACCCTCTGGCCCACGAGGGCAGCATCCACTGGGTATCAAACCCCCTGGCCCACAAGGGCAGCATCCACTGGGTATCAAACCCTCTGGCCCACAATGGCAGTTCTAATCAGTGTTTGGTTTCTGTGTGCAGAGCCCGATGGGAAGGTGTCCAGGGAAGGCAGGCTTTGAGTGGCAGGCGGGGAGGCTGGTTTTGGAAAGATATGAAAGTCCCGCCACGCGGAGCCGTAACCGTGAGTTACGGGATTGGGGACAGAGCAGGAAATGCCACTCCGTTATCTGCACGAGGCAAGCGTTATCGCGTCCAGCCACACCAAACGGACCCTTTCTTTTAAAGGCAGGCAGTGAGCCTGCGTCCCACTTCCTGGAGACCGGTCGCCATTTGGCGTCATTACCTATACCCACGATGCACCTCTCTCTCATTGTAGCATTTTCAGTAGGGTTCCAGCGAGGCCAGGCCGAGCCTAGCGCCCCGGACCCTTAGCCGGCAGCTGCTGTATCAGGACAGAGAAACCCTGCCTGTCACTCACACTGACATCAGCACTGTGATTGAAGCTCAAACCTCACCCCTCCATTCAGATTTTTTAAAAAGCAAGGGGGAGGGGGTGAGGTTTCCAGAGCTCCAATATGACTGACGGGTGCCATCGTGTGCTGCCATTGGCTGGTTTTGTGTTTGTAGGCTCCATAACCAGGAGAGGAAGGAACCAATGCTTGGACAGATCAAAGGGTTCTAGAACTATGTAAAAACTTAAATAATTTGAAAAAATCCATATATGTGCACAGCTGCATTACACACACACACAAACACACGCACACGCACACGCACACACACAGACACACACGCACGCACACACACACGCACGCACGCACACAAACGCACACACACGCACGCACGCGCACGCACATGCACACACGCATGCACACGCACGCACACACCTGTATATGTGCACAACTGCATTACACACACACACACACCTGTATATGTGCACAACTGCATTACACACACACACACACCTGTATATGTGCACAACTGCATTACACACACACACGCACGCACATGCACACACACACACACACACACACACACACACACACACGTCTTTAGCAGCGGAACTGCACCCCGATCCTGAGGATGAGGCTGTCAACACCCATCCCCCTCACCCACAGAAAAAAACGACAGAGAGAAAGTGGAGGAGAGGAGTGGGGGAGGGGGATGAGAGCAGGAAGCAGGAAACACCTGACAGGAGAGGCAGCGACTGTGTGACTGTGTGTCATTTCTGCACCATTAGCAGCCGGGCAGGGTGGGAGGGCAGAAAGCCCGTCTCATAGATTTGGGTAAAACCCAGGATTAAATAAAGCCTCTGTCTCATAGATTTGGGTAAAACCCAGGATTAAATAAAGCCTCTGTCTCATAGATTTGGGTAAAACCCAGGATTAAATAAAGCCTCCGTCTCATAGATTTGGGTAAAACCCAGGATTAAATAAAGCCTCTGTCTCATAGATTTGGGTAAAACCCAGGATTAAATAAAGCCCCTGTCTCATAGATTTGGGTAAAACCCAGGATTAAATAAAGCCCGTCTCATAGATTTGGGTAAAACCCAGGATTAAATAAAGCCCCTGTCTCATAGATTTGGGTAAAACCCAGGATTAAATAAAGCCCCTGTCTCATAGATTTGGGTAAAACCCAGGATTAAATAAAGCCCCGTCTCATAGATTTGGGTAAAACCCAGGATTAAATAAAGCCCCCGTCTCATAGATTTGGGTAAAACCCAGGATTAAATAAAGCCCCTGTCTCATAGATTTGGGTAAAACCCAGGATTAAATAAAGCCCCTGTCTCATAGATTTGGGTAAAACCCAGGATTAAATAAAGCCCCTGTCTCATAGATTTGGGTAAAACCCAGGATTAAATAAAGCCCCCGTCTCATAGATTTGGGTAAAACCCAGGATTAAATAAAGCCCCTGTCTCATAGATTTGGGTAAAACCCAGGATTAAATAAAGCCCCTGTCTCATAGATTTGGGTAAAACCCAGGATTAAATAAAGCCCCTGTCTCATAGATTTGGGTAAAACCCAGGATTAAATAAAGCCCCTGTCTCATAGATTTGGGTAAAACCCAGGATTAAATAAAGCCCCTGTCTCATAGATTTGGGTAAAACCCAGGATTAAATAAAGCCCCTGTCTCATAGATTTGGGTAAAACCCAGGATTAAATAAAGCCCCTGTCTCATAGATTTGGGTAAAACCCAGGATTAAATAAAGCCCCTGTCTCATAGATTTGGGTAAAACCCAGGATTAAATAAAGCCCCTGTCTCATAGATTTGGGTAAAACCCAGGATTAAATAAAGCCCCTGTCTCATAGATTTGGGTAAAACCCAGGATTAAATAAAGCCCGTCTCATAGATTTGGGTAAAACCCAGGATTAAATAAAGCCCCTGTCTCATAGATTTGGGTAAAACCCAGGATTAAATAAAGCCCCTGTCTCATAGATTTGGGTAAAACCCAGGATTAAATAAAGCCCCTGTCTCATAGATTTGGGTAAAACCCAGGATTAAATAAAGCCCCTGTCTCATAGATTTGGGTAAAACCCAGGATTAAATAAAGCCCCTGTCTCATAGATTTGGGTAAAACCCAGGATTGAATAAAGCCCCCGTCTCATAGATTTGGGTAAAACCCAGGATTGAATAAAGCCCCTGTCTCATAGATTTGGGTAAAACCCAGGATTAAATAAAGCCCCCGTCTCATAGATTTGGGTAAAACCCAGGATTAAATAAAGCCCCTGTCTCATAGATTTGGGTAAAACCCAGGATTAAATAAAGCCCCTGTCTCATAGATTTGGGTAAAACCCAGGATTAAATAAAGCCCCTGTCTCATAGATTTGGGTAAAACCCAAGATTAAATAAAGCCCCCGTCTCATAGATTTGGGTAAAACCCAGGATAAAATAAAGGGAGTCAGGAGTCAGGATAGGGTTGTGCTTAGAGGTGATAAACGGCAACTAAACACATCTGTACCACACTAACTTTAAATATTTATATTGCATTCATAGAGCGTTTCATACAAGCATAAGCAAGAAAAAACGCTTTACGATAAGAGTTTAACATTCACAGCGCCCAAATAAAACAGACACCTTAGAAGCAAATGATAAAATTATAATTAAAGAAATAGCACAACGGTCTTGAATGTGGTCAAATAAAAAAAAAAAAAATGTTTTCTTCTTCTTGTAAAAAAGGCCTCATCCACCATTGAACCATGGAATAGAACTGCAGTTTTGAGGCATAAAAACTACATTAACCAGATATGAGGTCATGACTGCAATATGTCAGGCATATAATATATTGTCGGCAACGACAAACCCAAAGGAACAGATGCAACCAGTATGACACAGTTCTCCGAAGAGGAACCAGTGATCAGCTGACTGGCCTAACCAATGCGGAAGGATGGATAATGATGAGGTCATCTGTCTCTAGGTGACATCACAGATTCTACAGATCCACCAGCAGGACAGTGGGATCCACAGACCATAAACACCTCTGCTCTGGGTTACATAACTCAGAGTCCAGGTTCAAACCCCAGTGAGGAGAGTGCTGTTTGAACAAGCTCTTTAACCTTGTTAGTCCATCCGAAATGTGAAAAACTCCATAGTATTGAAGAGACGGACCCGATGTTTGCAACAAAAAGACAGGAAGGTTTCATTTACACAGCGGGTTATGGGAACACATGGAAGGTTTCAAAATGTCACTCATTCTAAGATGTTCTTTTATACAGTTCTAACAGGTACATTAGCATTGAGTAGTCCTGGGGGGTTAGACGTTAGCCCCCGCCTGACTGGTTCCAGAGACACTATTGTTACTAGACCTCTCCGGAACCAGTCAGACAGCAGGGTGTCATCTGAACATTCCCCAATACACAATTACTCAACATCATCTGTATGTTCCCAGACTAAACGTTGTGCTTCTATGTATATATTAAAAATACATTCTCACAACCTGAACCGCACAATATCCATGCACAAAAATGGATATTATGTAAAAACAAAATGGAAGTCCTGTAAGTCGCTGTTACGACCCCTAACGACATCTAGGGGGAGAGAGGGGAGTGACATAAACAGAGGTAGCGAAAATAATGAGCAGAGACGTATGGAAGCCTAAATCGAATTAAATTATATTTATTATAAACACCACAAAAACCTAGAAAGAACATAGTCATCAGGGTGACCAAAGCCAAACAATAAATAAAACCCACAATGTTTAGAACTGAAACAGAACTGATAAAGAGAAACCGATTGCTAAGCAGTAAGCAATGGAACGCAAAGGAAGGAGGGAAGCCGGCTCCCTCACAGCGCCCCCGCAGGCAGAGTGAGGAACTGCAGACTCGCGGCAGCTCGGCCCAGCTTCGATACGCAGGTGTAATTAAACCTAAAACCTCACCAGCACAAAGTCTCTGTGTCAGAGCTTCAGCACCGTCAACCCCAAAAAACGAACGGAGCGTTTTACAGTCTCCCGACCGTTCACTCCATCGTTATCTCAGGCTAACGAATCTTTGGTCATCAGCCTACAGTTTATTCACCCAAAGCCTCAGCTGTTATGTCACCACTATTATGAGACTTTTAGAGACGGGGAAAACAATCTTTTGTCCTTTAAGCAATTTTATTGCACATACAGGTTCTTAAATATAAATGCAAATTATACTGCGTTATATATTATTTGGTTATATATTATGTATGTTTTTTTTGTTGTTGCCTCAAACAGAACAATTGATAGCAGTCTGGAGCTTCTTCCTTTGAAGTTGAGGATCCGAGTTGGAGTGTTTGACACGCGACGTTTGCCAGTTTCTGGGGGGGTTGTCGCGTGTGTGGGGGGCTTCAGGCTTGTGGCAGGAAGTGTGTATGTACCGCGCTCGCTTTTACTCACTCTTCAACTGTCACCGTGCTCCCATTGGTTGGCACAAAATACCAAAGGGCGACGCCCATCACCGTGCCAATAAAGCCCCTCCACATTCCCAAGAGAACAGACCGGCTCAAGGTCAAATTAACCGCAGGACAGACCGGCTCAAGGTCAAATTAACCACAGAACAGACCGGCTCAAGGTCAAATTAACCGCAGGACAGATCGACTCAAGGTCAAATTAACCGCAGGACAGATCGACTCAAGGTCAAATTAACCACAGGACAGATCGACTCAAGTTTTTAGAACCATTGTTCACACGGTGGGGGGGTTATAACCATCAGCCCCACCCACCCCCCAATCACACTGCTGTCTGTCCCCTCTCAGCCACGCCCAGGTTGCAACCCTCCTCGTCATCCTCCTCAGCATCCCATGGTAACCGTATCTGAGGGAAGGCCACCTGTCGCTCCAGCCACCCGGCGACGGTCAGCAACTTCCTGTCCTGCAGGGCGGGGCCGATGAGCTGGAGGCTGATGGGAAGGCCCCGCCCGGATAGAGCTATGGGAACCGTGACTGCAGGAAGACCTGAGCGAAGGGGGGGGTGAACAAGAAACAAAAAGAGACTTATTTCCCAAATTTCGAAACTTATGTTATGCATCATCCCCTACTTCTTCAATTCTGCAATTACCTCATCGTCATGGCATTGCTTTTAAACTCAAAGAATGCTTTCTAGCCTTGCCTTAAAGGGTGACTACACCCACTGTTTCAGCCTGTCTCCGCCCACAAAACAATTTAGAAAAATACTTTTTGGCTGAGCGAGGGAGATGGGTGGGGGCGGAGTAGCTACAATGTACAAATGATTACATTTTACGTAATGAACTCGAACTGTCAAACTAGACGTTGCACATCAAATATGAATCAAGATTCAGCAACTGCATGGCCTATTTCTCACCTCAAATATTTTCAGAAACATATTTTAGTGGACTATTTAGGTGGAATAAGACAGTTTATGAACAGGACGCAACGTTGTTCCGTTTTACTAAGGTAGCGTAGTGGGTCTAACCAATCAGGTGCCGGCTGTTTCCGTTGGGCGACAACAATTATCCATATGACATAGAGGTACCTCCAATGAGGTACTCTGACATCACGATTGGGGCGGGGGTAGTGTGGGCAGCAGAAATGGCAGCACAAAAACGCTTTTCTATCAGTTTCTTATGATATACAATATTATTTCAGAATTGTTGAAATAACGGAATGCATGAATAAGTTTCATTATAAGGTAGGCATACAAACACCATTACAGCTAAAAAAAAAGAGGTGTAGTTACCCTTTAACCTTGGGTTATTCTCATATTTACCATGCATTTCATAAATTATTTTACTTTTTTCACTGTATTTTATGCAATGTATGTTATTGTGAACTGAACAGCAATGAATGTCTGTGACTGAAATATAAATGATATGAATCAAGATTGAGGGATTTATTAATACATTGATTGGAGAAGAGCATCCTCACACCACACTGCTTACTGACAGTTCATCAGCAGTGAAGCATCATGGGACATGGGCTCGCAGCTCCAAGATTACAGCTGTAATACGGAGACTTTGTGTGTGTGTGTGTGTGTGTGTGTGTGTGTCTGTACATTGAGTGTGCAATCTGTGTGTGTACATGCATTGTGTGTGAGTGTGCGTGTGTACAGTGAGTGTGCAGTGAGTGTGCAGTGTGTGTGTACCTGCCAAGTTGACAGGTTGGGTAAAGACGTCCTCTTGCGAGCTGCGGGTTTGATTGTCCTCCTGGATGAAGTGGGCGTGGCTGGGGGCGTCACTCACAGTAGTGGGCGTAAGCAGCAGGTCCACACCTGCGTTGAACACCTGGGCGAAGTCGTCCGCGATCAAACGGCGAACCTGCTGCGCCTTCACAAAGTACTGCTGGTAGTTCCTGAAGGGGGAGGAGCCAAGGTGACATCAACACAAACATGGTGTACAAACCGTACAAACACATTACACACGTACTACATTGCAAACATACTACATTACACGTCGTACATTACACACATACTACATTACACACGTACATTACACACATACATTACACGTACATTACACACATACTACATTACACACGTACATTACACACATACTACATTACACACGTACATTACACACGTACATTACACACATACTACATTACACACGTACATTACACACATACTACATTACACACATACTACATTACACACGTACATTACACACATACTACATTACACACGTACATTACACACATACTACATTACACACGTACATTACACACGTACATTACACACATACTACATTACACACGTACATTACACACATACTACATTACACACATACTACATTACACACATACTACATTACACATGTCGTACATTACACACATACTACATTACACACATACTACATTACACACGTACATTACACACATACTACATTACACACATACTACATTACACATGTCGTACATTACACACATACTACATTACACACGTACATTACACACGTACATTACACGTACATTACACACATACTACATTACACACGTACATTACACACGTACATTACACACATACTACATTACACACGTACATTACACATGTACATTACACACATACTACATTACACACGTACATTACACACATACTACATTACACACATACTACATTACACACATACTACATTACACATATACTACATTACACACGTACATTACACACGTACATTACACACATACTACATTACACACGTACATTACACACGTACATTACACACGTACATTACACACGTACATTACACACATACTACATTACACACGTACATTACACACATACTACATTACACACATACTACATTACACACATACTACATTACACACATACTACATTACACACATACTACATTACACACATACTACATTACACACGTACATTACACACATACTACATTACACACGTACATTACACACATACATTACACACGTACATTACACATATACTACATTACACACGTACATTACACACATACTACATTACACACGTATATTACACACATACTACATTACACACGTACATTACACATATACTACATTACACACGTACATTACACACATACTACATTACACACGTATATTACACACATACTACATTACACACGTACATTACACACATACTACATTACACACGTACATTACACACATACTACATTACACACATACATTACACACATACTACATTACACACGTACATTACACACATACTACATTACACACATACATTACACACATACATTACACACGTACATTACACACATACTACATTACACACGTACATTACACACGTACATTACACACGTACTACATTACACACATACTACATTACACACGTACATTACACACATACTACATTACACACGTACATTACACACGTACATTACACACATACTACATTACACACGTACATTACACACATACTACATTACACATGTACATTACACACATACTACATTACACACGTACATTACACACATACTACATTACACACATACTACATTACACATATACTACATTACACACGTACATT
Source organism: Ilyophis sp. 1 JC-2022 (assembly GCA_022702515.1). Classification (NCBI taxonomy): domain Eukaryota; kingdom Metazoa; phylum Chordata; class Actinopteri; order Anguilliformes; family Synaphobranchidae; genus Ilyophis; species Ilyophis sp. 1 JC-2022. Next base: position 62,979,950 of record CM040406.1, read on the forward strand.
ACACACGTACATTACACACATACTACATTACACACGTACATTACACACGTACATTACACACGTACATTACACATACTACATTACACACGTACATTACACACATACTACATTACACACATACTACATTACACACATACTACATTACACACATACTACATTACACACGTACATTACACACATACTACATTACACACGTACATTACACACATACATTACACACATACATTACCCATATACTACATTACACACGTACATTACACACATACTACATTACACACGTACATTACACACATACTACATTACACACGTACATTACACACATACTACATTACACACATACATTACACACATACTACATTACACACGTACATTACACACATACATTACACACATACTACATTACACACATACTACATTACACACGTACATTACACACATACATTACACACGTACATTACACATATACTACATTACACACGTATATTACACACATACTACATTACACACGTACATTACACACATACTACATTACACACGTACATTACACACATACTACATTACACACATACATTACACACATACTACATTACACACGTACATTACACACATACATTACACACATACTACATTACACACATACTACATTACACACATACTACATTACACACATACTACATTACACACATACTACATTACACACGTACATTACACACATACTACATTACACACGTACATTACACACATACTACATTACACACGTACATTACACACATACTACATTACACACGTACATTACACACATACTACATTACACATGTACATTACACACATACTACATTACACATGTACATTACACACATACTACATTACACGTGTACATTACACACATACTACATTACACACGTACATTACACACATACTACATTACACACGTACATTACACACATACTACATTACACACGTACATTACACACATACTACATTACACACGTACATTACACACATACTATATGGCATTTTTCCAGACGCTCTAATCCACTTAATACTGGCATTTTAGCAGAGCGATGTCCACAGAATTTGTTTTTGCATTTTACATAGTATCCATACAACTGGATACATACTGAAGCAATTCAGGTTAAGTATCACACACACACACACACACACACGTTGCACACTCACTGTACACACACACACACACACACACACCAGTTGAATTGGGATTAGGACAGAACAGCACTGCAGTTGATGGAGTTCATGTGTTTATGAAATTTGTTAAATGAAATTAAAATGTATAAAATTTAAATGTGTGAAATTAAAAAGATGTTTACTTAAAATGTTAGTTAGCGGTTTGTACTATGTTGTGTCCTGACTGTGGGGCACTGTGAAAGTTTCAATCTCGTCAGACACACACAGTTTCCTGTTCTCATCATGTAACGTGGACCATGACACAATCCTTTTATTTATAGTTAAGGACAACATTCGATCTCTGCACTTAATTCTCATTGCTCAGTGATACCAAGACAGGACACATTTTTGTGTCTTCACTGTACCATTCCTAAATGAGTTTTTATTGTTGGGGCGCGGAGCAGGTTAACCACGGCTACGTCAGAGGAAGGCTCTGCTCTCACCGCTTCAGTAGAAAGTAATTTCCACACAGGATTCTGCCCCTCACCACCTGGTTGAAGCCCTCACGCCGCGTCGCAGCGTACAGAGCATCCGTGGAGCTGTCCTCAACACTACGGTGTCCTGCAGAGGACATAATAATGTCAACAACACAAATAACAAAGACAACTATAATACTAACAATAAGAAGGACTATTTAAACAAAGCGAGTAACAACACAGCTTACTTCAATGGCTGTTTGCAAAAACCCAGAAATGCTTCAGAAAATCAGAGATGTACGGCAGTGTCACATACAAACACAAACAGAAATAACACGATTCAGTCAGAGAGAAAAACAAGAAACAGTGCTGAAGGCAACAGAGTGTAACAGGGCAGAGAGAGGGTACTGGGGCAACAGAGTGTAACAGGGCAGAGAGAGGGTACTGGGGCAACAGAGTGTAACAGGGCAGAGAGAGGGTACTGGGGCAACAGAGTGTAACAGGGCAGAGAGAGGGTACTGGGGCAACAGAGTGTAACAGGGCAGAGAGAGGGTACTGGGGCAACAGAGTGTTACAGGGCAGAGAGAGGGTACTGGGGCAACAGAGTGTAACAGGGCAGAAAGAGGGTACTGGGGCAACAGAGTGTAACAGGGCAGAGAGGGTACTGGGGCAACAGAGTGTAACAGGGCAGAAAGAGGATACTGGGTAATTACTGCGCAGTGCGGGTTAATTACTGCGCAGTTCAGGTTAATTATTGCGCAGTGCGGGTTAATTACTGCGCAGTGCGGGTTAATTACGGCGCAGTGCGGGTTAATTACTGCGCAGTGCGGGTTAATTACTGCGCAGTGCGGGTTAATTACTGCGCTGTGCGGGTTAATTACTGCGGCTGGCGCTGTGCGGGTTAATTACTGCGCAGTGCGGGTTAATTACGGCGCAGTGCGGGTTAATTACTGCGCAGTGCGGGTTAATTACTGCGCAGTGCGGGTTAATTACTGCGCTGTGCGGGTTAATTACTGCGCTGTGCGGGTTAATTACTGCGCAGTGCGGGTTAATTACTGCGCTGTGCGGGTTAATTACTGCGCAGTGCGGGTTAATTACTGCGCTGTGCGGGTTAATTACTGCGCTGTGCGGGTTAATTACTGCACTGGCAGGAAGCTTTCCAAAAAGGAACTGAAAAAGCAGGAAAAACCCTGGGGAAAAGCCATGTGGGAAAACTGGAAAAACGGGATATCGTACCCTCCTCCCCCTCCCCACATCCCGCCATGGGAACATTGGCAGAGAAAGTCTCCCGGAAAGAAAAGAGGAACAAGAACTAAAGCTTGTAAATGAACACTTTCCTGCACAGGTACACGTGAGAGATGCTGTCTGGGGGAGGGGCGTGGTTATCTTATCTGTGAAAGCCACCTGTTCCAAACAGTTTATGTATTCAAATATATAGCCTCAAAGAAAAGCAAGCGGATACTGTATATTAAAAGATCGTCAACAACTTATCGTCCGATGAAAACCTACAATGCTTCTGTCTGACAGGAACCAGGAAGCCATTCAATCAAGTTGTGTTACAATCATTAAATACAGCTCAGAAAGACACTTTCACGGCCGAAAATACTCGGTATTACGGTGCCGCACATTGGTATATATTCCATGCTGTAGTGAATAGGCACTTAGACAAAGCAATCGCTGTCACTTCTAAAAGTACAAAGGCCACGTTCATTGTAATGACGAAATATGCCGACCAAAACAACAGTATGTCTCTTTGGCTTGTTTTAATATTTTTTTGGACAACAATGGAGTTCTATGACTCCTGGGATATTGGCTATATCTGGCGTTGTCTAGATGGACAATTGTTGGTAGGATAAAATTCATTGTAGGTTTTGGTCTTTTCATAGGATATGTTGATCATAAAGAAATATATAAAATTACTCTGGCCTTATCCTCTATCGATGTCTGGAAAAATGACAATACAGGTCTTGAAGTTGTTACCGTACTGAAGGCCATCGAAGCGCGCCATGTTGGACGCTACCTCGGCAGCACAGAGGACGTGGTAGCACACGATAGAGTGCTGGGTGTGGGGGAGGGACACCGTCTCCACCCTGAACCCCGCCCGCTCCAGAATGTCCGCCACGCGGCTCCACTGGGACATCGTCTCGCGGGACAGCCCAGGGGCGTGGTACTCCTGACGGGAACAAAAACCCAAAACCCGAAACCGTGACGCAACACCGCAACTGGAGAGGCGGAACCAATCTTCTTTTTAAACAATAAAGCTTTGTTTTTATTCTGTTGCCATCCCGTCAACGCTTAGAGAGTTTCTTTCTCTTTTGATTGTAGTTTATAGATTTATAGTTTTAGACAATTATGCCCAAGAGGCACTTTCCTTCCCTCGGTGACGACCAATTTAGTGAACTACAACGAAATACCGAGCTTGTTTGCGGCCTTGGAGGCAGTGGCCTTCCAGTAGTCACTGAGGGAAGGAAAGCGCCTTGGGCTACATTTATTTGGGAGCCATTTTGTATTTTTCAACAAGAACCAGTTTGATCCAGACTGATCCCAAACGCTGGTCCTGGAAAGCCACAGTCTGTTGGCTTTTGCTCAGTACTTAACCCTTCTATTATGGTTGTGCTCAATTTGACCCCATTCAGTGTTTGACGTCTCTCAAAAAACCAGTTAACCTTATTTGTTTCCATCCTGTATGACTTCTCCTAATTTGGTGAGATTGAATAGTAAATATGCAAAAAAACATAATGCTGTTTTCAAAAGACCTGTACAGACTTTGTGTACAGAGATGTTGCGTGGGATCATTTTGACCCCAGGCGCTGTATAAAATATAAAAAAATATACAACTTTTTGTTTTTTATCTCTGATGTTTTTGTGGGTGATTCTGCATACTTCCCCATACAGGTTTTAAACCTCACAAACGTTCACTTACCGCCGGCTCTAAAATGCAAAGTTTCTCATAGATTTTTAACATTCAGGGATTAAAATGCTAGTCAATTTGGAGACATTAAGAAGGTGACGCACAAAGTGTCAAAATATTTCTATTAAATCATTTTGTGTCACTTTGACCCCAAACATAAAAGGTGTCATAAAACATACTAGGAGGGTTAACCCTTTGAAGAGCGGCTCTGTAGAATGTTTTTTCTAAATTCTAAGTCAGTGTTCTAGAACTCCATTGCTTTCAGTCACCAGTAGTGATTGTTACATCATCATTAGAATGGTCAGTTAAGAACATTGTATTCACATATTTGTGATCTTACACCTTCAAGGGTTAATTGGTTGATCAGTTAACTCATCTCACCTGGTTTCCAGAGTCAGGTGAGATGTGAGATATACCACCTGTACAGAGGAGCGGACTCAGGCCTACAGGTGTGAGATACACCAGCTGTACAGAGGGGCGGAGTCAGGCCTACAGGTGTGAGATATACCACCTGTACAGAGGGGTGGAGTCAGACCTACAGGTGTGAGATATACCACCTGTACAGAAGGGCGGAGTCAGGCCGACAGGTGAGATATACCATCTGTACAGAGGGGTGGAGTCAGACCTACAGGTGTGAGATACACCAGCTGTACAGAGGGGCGGAGTCAGGCCTACAGGTGTGAGATATGCCACCTGTACAGAGGGGTGGAGTCAGACATACAGGTGTGATATACCACCTGTACCTGTGCCACAGGTGTGAAATATACCAGCTGTACCTGTGCCCCAGGTGTGAGATATACCAGCTGTACCTGTGCCACAGGTGTGAGATATACCAGCTGTACCTGTGCCACAGGTGTGAGATATACCAGCTGTACCTGTGCCACAGGTGTGAGATATACCAGCTGTACCTGTGCCACAGGTGTGAGAGAGCGGAAGCCGCCTCTGCCTCACCTTCGGTATCCCGACGCGCAGGTTCCTCACATCGATGTCATCGGGCAGGTCGAAATTCTCCTCGGGACAGCGGATTGTGGTGGAGTCTTTGGCATCTTGGCCCTGCAGCACACCTGTATCGGCAGACAGGTGAGGGAGGAAGTGAGTCGGAATGCAGGGCGTCGCCGACACGCCTCGCAGACGCGGCTTTTCCCACTCCACAGGAAGCAAGGCCCTCTGGGGGACTGAGGCGCAGAGAGAAACTCCAGAGCCGTCACAGACTCGCAGGATGCGTGCGCCAGCCCCGCCCAAACTGTGGCAGGGAAACTGTGGCGCTCTGACAGGCCGACAAACAGCAGTTCTGCGTATTCCAAATAAGGAGAAAGATGAAGCCGCTGGGTGACTCATTGGGTTAAAGCGCCACGCCGTGGCGCATGGATGAGCCTCACGGCCTTGGATATCCTGAGTCCGCTATTGGCCGGTGGCGTCAGTCACAAACGTGATTCCCGTCTCATAACCGCTTCTCACACACAGTTCACGTTCCGCGCTAGCCAAATGGAGACATGAATAAACTGAACTATGAATGAGCCCTGAAATATTACTCTGACTGGGCAGTTTTCACTTGTCAAACACCAGGGCCCTATTCCTCGTAGCTGGATAACTGTGCTAGCAGGCTAACTGCGCTGAGTAATACCTGGAACAGTGTTTTTGCTAGTTCATATGTTCCATATGGGGGGGGGGTACTTGAGTTTTCCTCAGCACAGTTAGCTAGCTAACTCAGTTAGCAAGCTACGAGGAAGATGTCCTGGTCTTACTTGCTCTGGGAAAGCAGATATTTATTGTTAAACTGAGCCTGGTGCGACCTTTGACTCTTAGCCATGACAGCTAAAAGCACAACCACACATTACATTACATTACATTATAGGCATTTAGCAGACGCTCTTATCCAGAGCGACTTACACAGCATTTATTTTGCATTTATACATACATTATAGGCATTTAGCAGACGCTCTTATCCAGAGCGACTTACACAGCATTTATTTTGCATTTATACACACACTGGCAGTTTCAGCATTCTGCAGAAAGGAAACGGGGGGGATGTTTGAGTCAGGCTCTGCTTAATCCCCACCCCAACGGCCTCATGGGGGATTTCCTGACAGAAACACAGCCTGAGCCCACACTGAGACTCAGACATACGGCTCAGGACGACTCAGAAACAAAAGCCGGCTCGGCCTGTCTCTCTCTCCCGTACCCAGGACAGTGGCCGCGTCATGGACACTCCTGGTCATGATTCCCGGGACGTCCATGGAGTTTACCAGCGGGATGAGACCGTGGCGTGACACCAGGCCGTAGGTGGGCTTCAGGCCCACAAGCCCGCAGAGTGCCGCTGGGTTCCGGGTGGATCCGCCGGTATCCGAGCCCAAGGACCTGCAGAACCAGAACCAGAAGCAGACAGCAGTCAGGCCAAATGGACAATGCACTGGCGTATTATCCAGAACTGGGTCACGGTACTGAGAACTGGCCTATAAACCGCAAAGATAAACGAGCGCAATACCGATCTGATTGGGTGTTGATAAGACAGCCAATCAGCAGCAAGGTCGTACAGCTTCCACGTGATCATGTGATGCTTTTTTTTTTTCAGTAAATAGGAAGTTGCAAGGCCTTGCTGCTGATTGGCTGTCTTAACAACACCCAATAGAAAACAATTATCGTTGCGGTATACCGCAGTACTGCAGCATGTTTTAACAATGGCGGTCCCACGCTACTCACAGGAAGCTGTGTGTTTTAATGATGGCGGTCCCACGCTACTCACAGGAAGCTGTGTGTTTTAATGATGGCGGTACAGCGCTACTCACAGGAAGCTGTGTGTTTTAATGATGGCGGTCCCACGCTACTCACAGGAAGCTGTGTGTTTTAATGATGGCGGTACAGCGCTACTCACAGGAAGCTGTGTGTTTTAATGATGGCGGTCCCACGCTACTCACAGGAAGCTGTGTGTTTTAATGATGGCGGTACAGCGCTACTCACAGGAAGCTGTGTGTTTTAATGATGGCGGTCCCACGCTACTCACAGGAAGCTGTGTGTTTTAATGATGGCGGTACAGCGCTACTCACAGGAAGCTGTGTGTTTTAATGATGGCGGTACAGCGCTACTCACAGGAAGCTGTGTGTTTTAATGATGGCGGTACAGCGCTACTCACAGGAAGCTGTGTGTTTTAATGATGGCGATACAGCGCTACTCACAGGAAGCTGCTCAGAGATGCCACGGCAGCAGCACTGCCCCCTGAACTTCCTCCTGTGATCACCCAATCAGAATCCGGGTCCACCCCGCTCCGGTCCCTGTAAGGGGCGGAGTAACTCCAGGGGTTCCGGACCGGCCCAAAAGCACCATCGGTGGTACCTGACCTGGAGGGACAAAGAAGCCCATGTTATAGAAGAGACAACCACTGAACCCACAGCCATAAAAGAGATTCCCATTAAACACACACAAGCATACAACATACAGTGCCCTCCACTATTATTGGCACCCCTGGTAAAGATGAGTAAAAAGGGTTATAAAAAAGTAACCGTTTGGTGAATTAACTTAATCTCACACTGTCTCTGCATTTGAATGGATCTCTATGGGAATTGGGGGGTGGGACTCTAGATTTAGCTGTAAATTATGCTGGAACAGTATGGAATACATGGTTGGTAAAATGGCCGTAAGTCATCAAGGGTCTGAGGTATCAAACGAGCCTCAAACCATCCCACTGCTGCCAGATGTACAGTAGATATGGATGGATCACTGTAAGGGTTGTTTCTCCTGACAAGTTTTCCAATTGAACTCGATGGGAAAATAAGTCAGGAGAAGAAACCCTTCAAGTTAACCATCTTCAGTTATAACCCTTTATAAACATTCTACATTAAACACAAATATTAGACCTGTACACATTGTTTTGGGGGAAACGTACCCCATGGCAAATTCATCCAAGTTGGTCTTTCCCAGAAGAACAGCACCTTGGTCCAAGAGCTTCTGTACGACAGTGGCATTGAAAGGAGGCCTGTAGCCTGAAAACGAGCACAAAATAAACCGTGATTTGTAATCAGAAAATAAAAGAATAAAAGCACAGAGATCAGGGGCTATAGCAGCAGGAAAACGGTACCTTTCAGCATCTTTGAGGCGCACGTTGTCTCCGTGTTCTCTGTGCAGAAGTTGTCCTTCATAGCAAAGGGGATTCCATCCAGGGGCCCTTTAGGCGCACCTACAACATCAGATCAGGTGAGATCAAAATGGAGCACGGTGGTCAAAGAAGAAACCGCTGTCAGCGGGTGTCATCGTCAGCTCCTCAACTCTGCAAAACTTGAATAAACTGCACCGCTGATAAACGGACTTCGCTAACGCGGCTAATTAAAGAGCGACATTGGCGCTGCACGCGCACAATGCAATGGATTTCTTCGGTAGATAACCATCAGTGCACCCACCTCAATCTTATACTGTCTATTATACAATCTATTACCTCTGCGGAAGCGCTCGTCGGCTGCTTTGGCCTGCTCCATCGCCTGCTCCTCTGTCACCGTGATGTATGCATTGAGGTGTCTCGTTTTCTTGATGCGATTCAGGCATTTTTGACACAGCTCAGACGGCGAGATTCGCCCTTCTCGAAAGGCCAGGGAGACCTACATGGTCACAAAAGCATTTATATAAGTCAGGCACTTTATTAGATGGGGGGGAAAAAACGTATATGCTTCCATACTTATATTTATCATCACAATAATACTGATCTGTAGCTGTAACCTGTAGACAAACATGAATAACATATTAAATTTTATTTATATAGTGCTCTTTACAGAGACACTGTCACAAAGACACTTTACAGCGAAATAGCATACGGTGGGATGTAATTTCATATGAATTGACAGTCAAAGATATACATACACCAGACACCACTCATGTTTTGCACAATGTTCGTGGGGGATTTTACGTCATAGAACGTTAATGGATGTTTTTTTCCATGGATCAAGTCTTTACCTCGCTTATTTATGAGGTGGACTCATTAACGTTGTCTCGAACGAAAAAGGTTCACTCAAGCATATGAAATTACTATAACGTCGTTGTTTAACATTAATAGAATTTTTGAATCTAGTGTTGCATGCACGTAGTCGTTTAACTTTCTCTGACCAACGCAACACCGACAAGCAAAACAAACACTATCCCATAAATGTTCGGTCATAACATACTCTGCCAGCGACAAAAGTCGATTCCTCTACACAAGCTGACGTTAGTTGACTCGCTGCTTATGGTGGCCAGTTTGTGCAGTCATAGAGACCTAACGTTAACTACACAACACATTGTGGGATTACCAGCCAAGTTTAAGATAACATGAAGCCAGGTGAACTCGTGTAAACGACCTGAGCATTTATATTTGTACTTACTTCTCTTATTGTGAGACGCAACATGGCTGCAATAACTATAACACAACCTTCAAATTGGTGCTTCTACAGGAGGCTGCCATATTAGTTTCATTTCCACGCGTCTCACCCTTGCGCAATGTGATTGGTTGAGCGCCGAACATACAGCTTTTTGATTGGTAGAGTGGAGGAGGTCAGTGTTGACCTGCAAAAGATTGGGCATGACAGTCAATGTAAGAAGTTGCAATTTATTTTTTACCTGGTCAAGTTTCTAGCTAATAAGAATCGTATCAGTATGTTTAATAACGATAGGCTGTTATACCGTGTAGATAAGAAAAAGTATCCTTAGCAGAGTATTGTCGCAAATATATGAAGCTAGCTAGCTAGTTAGCTACAAACTGCAATTCGTGCTTCAAGTTAGCTAACTAGGCTGCAAGCTAGCCAGATACTAGTGAACTGGAGCAAGCCATGCATTGAGCCAGCCATACATTGAGCCAGCGACATCCTTATTCACTGAATTCAATTGTAGAGACTGTAAACGTGCTTGCTTATTTGCACCTACTGTCAGTTTTGGAAGCTACACTGACAAGTAAGATACAGTAACTATTAGGTAAGATTGCTAGCTGGCTGCAGCTTACCCTTGCCAACGTACATTTTCATGCATATATTTTTCTAGTTGCTCGGTCACGAATAACAATGATAACGTTACATAGGATCAGGATAGTGGCTTGTAGTCGGTGGTTGTGTGCGTCTCACAGTAAACCGCTGGGACATAATATATCGGTTTCTGGAGAGACGGGACAGGGTAGCTTCTTTTCCAGAAAGTTGAGCACCTCCACAAACCGCCGCACAATCATGCCTGCCTGGGTTATCGATAAATACGGTGGCAACGAAGTACTTAGGTTCACAAAAAATGCTAGTTTCCCCATCATCCACTACCCGAACGAGGTCATGGTCAAAGTCCACGCTGCAGGTCTCAACCCGATTGACGTCAGCATGAGAGGTAAGTAACATTTCACAGGAGACCACCTGGACCTGTAATGTAAACTCATCGCACAGACCGCAGGTCTGGGATAAACATCAGTAGTTTGTAAAAGAATAAGTCCAATGCTAAAGAACAGCACTCAAAGCTTAGCTAATTAACATCCCTAAAATATCTTGTTTGTCTGGTTCGTAAACATAAAGGATCGGACCAGACAAACAAGATATTTTAGGGATGTTAATTGTTAGATAATGTCTTTGTTAGATAATGCCGTATTATGTGCACTGGGGCTCTCTTTGTCTGCCACACTTTACAGTCAGAAGTAATATAGCCTACTTGCTGCCTACTGTAATTTGATCTTGAGCTGGAATAAAAACCCTCCAATAATGAGTGTCTAGAAGCCAGCCACCTCAATACAAAGTGGTCTGGGTGCTTTGTTAGTTTGTGGATGGAGTATGGAAAGCAGCTGCCTGAGTAGGGTAGGAGATGGTTCAGCCTAAGCAGGTGGCAAATTTGTGCTTGTTAGAATGTGTGGGGGGAAAAAACTATGCATACGACAGATGTATGTCTTTGGTGAGGGTGGAAACTAATCACTGTGACTTTGTGCGCGTCTGATAGGTGAACTGAGGTGAACTGAGACTTTTTATTGACGTAATTGCCAGTTGACCAAGATTGAGTTAGACAGGGGACAGGAGAAGAGAGGGTGTGGGAGTGGGAGAAGGCGAGGGAGAAGAGAGGGTGAGGGAGAGGGTGAGGTTGGGGGTGAGGGAGAAGAGAGGGAGAGGGTGGGTGTTTATGTGTTCTTTGTTCTGTGCTTTGGCAACATAAGATGCATCTTGTCATGCCAATAAAGGTTTTGTGAATTGAATTGAATTGATTGGCTAAGGAGCCAAGCAGTAATATGCAATAATATAGTGCCCACCTGACTGATGCATCCCAGCCCTTTTCCCTCAGCCCCTTTCTCACCACACATCTCAGCTTAAGTGGGGTGGGAGGGAATCCTTAATTGCGCCAATCAAACCGGGAGATGATTAGGCATGATATACAGAGTCAGTTCATCTCTGTATAATGTAGTCTAGTCTGTCAATTATGTTCTGTATTCATGGGCAGTTATGCAGCTAGTAGACAATTGATTCAGGCATTGATGCTAGCATATGATTGGCCAGTTGTGATTTGCTTGCATTTCATTGGTTAGCGACATATAAATTAGGTTTTGTTAAGGTGACACAAATGACCACCCTTGTAGTATAAAATGACCCTCTACATTGGCTCAGTGTACATATGAGCCTGTTCTGGTCAGATTAGGCTCATATGTACACTGTTAGAGTTGAATTAACACTGGACATTTTACTGTGCAGTAGACTCAGCTTTGGATGTGACTTGGGCTCATTATTGCTGTCCTGTGTCTGCAGTAGACTCAGATTTGGATGTGACTTGGGCTCATTATTGCTGTCCTGTGTCTACAGTAGACTCAGCTTTGGATGTGACTTGGGCTCATTTTTGCTGTCCTGTGTCTGCAGTAGACTCAGATTTGGATGTGACTTGGGCTCATTATTGCTGTCCTGTGTCTGCAGTAGACTCAGCTTTGGATGTGACTTGGGCTCATTATTGCTGTCCTGTGTCTGCAGTAGACTCAGATTTGGATGTGACTTGGGCTCATTATTGCTGTCCTGTGTCTACCGTAGACTCAGATTTGGATGTGATTTAGGCTCTATTGCTGTACTGTGTCTGCAGTAGACTCAGATTTGGATGTTTCTAGGTCTAACACTTCTTCGAGGCTGTTATGTGCACACACCTCACAAGCTGCTCTGGATAAGGGTGTAAATGTTTCAGTGTCAACCAAAGGCCTCTTATCTTCAAAAGATTCAATTCTCTGGAACAGCAAAAATGTTTTGTCATTTGCTAACAAACCATTATGGTTTGGCCACATTATGGTTTTTGAACCAACTTGGTAGTTTCTGAGTTATGAAATAGTGACAGTAGCGATGTAGAGCTTTAAGTAAACTTGCAATATGGGTAAAAACACAGTCAAGGACACACAAGGTTGCTTGCATGACATTGATTAAGTATAGATGTAAAATCGGTGGCTTTGTGACATATGGTCTGATTGGTTCTATTCTCATCTCCATGGTGACCAGGTATGTCTTTTTCCATTCAGGTGGGTACGGAGCCGCCACACTGGCAATGAGGCGTGACCCCCTGAACATCAATCAGTCCGGAAGGGAATTCCCATTGGTCCTGGGCCGCGATGTTTCCGGGGTGATCATGGAGTGTGGGCTGGATGTGGCTTATTTCAAACCAGGAGACGAGGTACGAGCCCGTGGGAGGGGAGGTGGGGATCTGGGGGGAGAGCGGAACAGCGATGTCATCCTCTCCTCGTGGCAGCCACTGAAAGGGCAGCTTTGTTCCTGTTCTATTCACAGCGCATTGTTCACTTTGAGTGGCTCTGAATGTGTAATATTGTATAATATTACATAATCCTGCTTCTGTCTGTCTGGAGGGGTGGGGGGCCATTCCTCCCACACAGGAGGAAGAAAGATCATCCATAAAGATCATCCATAAACTGTTCATTCTAATCCCATAACAGCAGTGGTCTTGAACTCCAGTCCTGGAGGGCCGCATTGTCCGCAGGTTTAACTCCAGTCCTGGAGGGGGCGCTGTGTATGCAGGTTTAACTCCAGTCCTGGAGGGGGCGCTGTGTATGCAGGTTTAACTCCAGTCCTGGAGGGGGCGCTGTGTATGCAGGTTTAACTCCAGTCCTGGAGGGCCACAGTGTCTGCAGGTTTAACTCCAGTCCTGGAGGGCCACAGTGTCTGCAGGTTTAACTCCAGTCCTGGAGGGCCGCAGTGTCTGCAGGTTTAACTCCAGTCCTGGAAGGGGCGCAGTGTCTGCAGGTTTAACTCCAGTCTTGGAGGGCTGCAGTGTCTGCAGGTTTAACTCCAGTCCTGGAGGGCCGCAGTGCCTGCTGGTTTAACTTCAGTCCTGGTGGGCCGCAGTGTCTGCAGGTTTAACTCCAGTCCTGGAGGGCCGCAGTGTCTGCAGGTTTAACTCCAGTCCTGGAGGGCCGCAGTGTCGACAGGTTTAACTCCAGTCCTGGAGGGCCGCAGTGTCTCCAGGTTTAACTCCAGTCCTGGAGGGCCGCTGTGCCAGCTGGTTTAACTCCAGTCTTGGAGGGCCGCAGTGCCTGCTGGTTTAACTCCAGTCCTGGAGGGGGCGCTGTGCCAGCTGGTTTAACTCAGGGTTTTTGGTAGATTTGTACTCACAGTTGAACCCCATTACTGCTGCTCAGCCTTGGTTAAAAGTTGATTTGTTTCCCCAGCTAATTAAGCATCTGTCTGTCTGTCTCTCTCTCTCTCTGCTGCTGCCAGGTGTGGGCCGCCATTCCTCCATGGAAGCAGGGTAGCCTGGCTGAGTTCGTGGTGTTGAGCGGAAACGAGGTACGGTGTTTTCCCCCCCACAGTGTGATCTCAGCTTCGTTCAGCTACAAACGCTGCCGTCACTAAATGGCTTTAATTTAACTTTACATTCACTGGCAAGCTGCATATTATTATAGACCTACTGTGTGTCACTGTATGGAAGCAACACATTCAGCTCTTTACCTTGACAATTGGTTAGTTTTCATTGTACCCGGGCCCTTGTTAGCCTGACTGAGTAACAGAAGGAGCTAGCGCAACAACAGAATATAATCTAATTGCTAACTAGTTTACTAGCCAACTGGTTTGAACTACCTACTGTGTAGTGAGTTAACTGACACAGTAACAGGTTGGAGATCAGTCTTAATTAAAGAGAAATGACGCTGAAGTCCATCGGCACGACATTGCGGGTGTGTTTGTGACACAGAAAGGTAGCACGGTAATGTCGCTGTGCTGTCACTGATAAAGGGGCCGTGTGGAAACCTGGGGTGGTGTCACTGATAAAGGGCCATGTGGAAACCTGGGGTGGTGTCACTGATAAAGGGCTGTGTGGAAACCTGGGGTGGTGTTAAATGGTTCCTGACTTCCTGTGTTTATGAAGAGCTGAGTTTGCGGTTTTTAGTGCTTTGTTTTCTCCGGTAAAATAAACCCTCCGTCTTCAGCACTCTGGTAGTGTCAGGTTTCAGTCTGGCCACATTTGCTTGCGTCTGTTCCTGTTGCACACCATTTAATTACAGGTGTTTCCTAAGATAGGTCTTTCCCAAAGTCTCAACAACATGTACATAAAAAAGGGCTCAAATGTCCTTTAACCCTTTAAGGCGTAAGATCACAAATATGTGATTAGAATGTTCTTTACTGAACATTCTAATGCTGATGTAATGCTGAAAGCAGTGGAGTTCTAGAACACTGACTTAAATTTTTTTTACAATTTTTTTAATTGAACCCCCCCAAAAGAAAAGAAAAGCCTAGTGTGGTGTGTGTATTTCATAACATGTGCTTATTAAGAGTACTTTTTGTGATGGAGAAAACCTAACTAACAACAAGAAATGAGACTTCCTGGCCATATGACTGCAGTGTGTTTGTGTTTTTGTTTCCCCTCATGCTCCTCTCTTCATGCGGGGGTCTGTGTTCCCTTCGTTTGATGAGTTTCTGATTGGCCGTCTGTGTCTGTGACACCAGCGTCTGATTGGCCGTCTGTGTCTGTGACACCAGCGTCTGATTAGCCGTCTGTGTCTGTGACCCCAGCATCTGATTGGCTGTCTGTGTCTGTGACCCCAGCGTCTGATTGGCCGTCTGTGTCTGTGACCCCAGCGTCTGATTGGCCGTCTGTGTCTGTGTCTCTGACCCCAGGTGTCCCACAAGCCCAAATCACTGAGTCACTCCGATGCGGCGGCCGTGCCCTACGTTGCCGCGACGGCCTGGTCCGTCCTGGTCAACTCCGGCGGCGTCAACAAGGACAACTGCGCCAAGAAACGGTAAGCTCCTCCCACCTTCTGCCCGACACAGGTCCTTTAGCCCAGGGGTGTCCAATCCGATCTGGAAAGGACCGATGGGCATGTTTTTGTTTTAGCTCAGCAATAAGACTCCTGGGGGCTATACTACGAAGCAGAATTACTGAGTTAGCTGGATAACTACACTGAGTAAAATGCACTGTTTTACACACTGTAGTTATCCATCTAACTCCGTAACCCTGTTTCGTAGTATACCTCCTGATTCCACTTATCAAGGTACATGATTAGTTAATTAGCTGAATCAGGTGTTGTAGTGCTGGACTAGAACAAAAACCTGCACCCACACCGGCCTTTTTCAGATAAAACCTGCACCCACACCGTCCCTTTACAGATAAAACCTGCACCCACACCGTCCCTTTACAGATAAAACCTGCACCCACACCGGCCCTTTTCAGATAAAACCTGTGACTTAGTAATTGGGGTGATTTTATACTGACTGACAGAACTGTCTATGGGTCAGATTCTTATACAGGAGGGAGGGAGAAGAAGAGGGAGAGAGAGGAAGAGGGAGGGAGAGAAGGCAGACATTGACCTTTAAATGGATCATTTATTTCCCTCCTGATCTTATTAATTTATTTTGCTCTACTGACAATCAATCGGTTAATTAGCGTCACGGCGCACACCAGCAAACGATCTGTCTTAATTGTGTCTTGTCGGCTTTCCTTTTTTTTCTCCATTAGGAAATGAAGGTAGAGTTCTGTTTTTAGAATTCTGTTTAATCATCAGACAAGAGCTGAGCTTAAACAGGACCTGTAGCTGCATGTCTCAAGCTTTGTGTGCGAACACAAACAGAGGCTACGCCCTATTTTCCACCAGCTCTTCGTCTTGCCAACCGCAAGGTGTTCAGGAAGTGAAATCCTGTGTTTGTTGAAACACAATAAACACACACTGACTGTGGCTACAGAGGATGAGGAGGTGTGGATTGTCCAGCCAATTAACTGCTAATTTGCTTGTTAAGCAAGCAGGAACAAGAACAGGTCGAAAGAAAAACAGTGAGTTCAGAGGTCAAATTCCTGCCCACAGGCCATTGATGATTGACAGCCCTGCTTTGTGCATCGAGCACAACAGCGTTTGTTCATAATTTTGGGGTTTCCTTTTGACGCGGTAAGGGTGTGTGCATGTGTTGGGTTTTCTCCTGTTGCCGCCTAGTGTGACTAAGGTGTACTTCTGCCCAGTGGTCTCTCAGTCTAATACAAATTCACAATTTATCACTTTACTGCCAGAAAAAATGCTTGTAAATATTGTCAAAGCATGCAGCAATATGTTCAAACATGAACACAAATTTATAATGGGATCTCTCTCTCTTTCTGTCTCTCTCTCTCTGATTATCTCTCTTTCTCTCTCTCTCTCTTTCTGTCTCTCTCTGATTATCTCTCTTTCTCATTCTTTCTCTCTCCCCTACCCCCTCTCCCTCTTTCTCTGTTTCTCTCTCTTTCTCTCTCTCTCTCTCTCTCTCTCTGCGTCTCTGTCCTGTGTGCTCTCTCTTTCTCTCTCTCTGTCTTTCTCTCTCTGAATATCTCTCTCATTCTTTCTCTCTCCCCTACCCCCTCTCCCTCTTTCTCCGTTTCTCTCTCTCTCTCTCTCTCTCTCTCTCTCTTTTCTCAGCATGCTGATTATTGGTGGCTCAGGTGGAGTGGGAACATTTGCTATCCAGGTAACTTATTATTATTATTATTATTATTATTATTATTATAGTAATCTTTATCATCATGATCTCAGGACCCTGTTATGTGGATAGCTTCCTGAACCAAACCAAGCACTTCCTGTTTCTCTGTAGATGTTGAAGGCTTGGGGCACCCATGTGACTGTGACCTGCTCCCAGAATGCAGAGGGGCTGGTGAGGGGTCTGGGTGCAGACCATGTGGTCGACTACACGGCGGGGGACGTGGCGATGCAGCTAAAGTCTCTCGAAAAGTGAGACCCCCCAATCTACACTCACTACAGTCTACAGACCACCCATCTACAGTCACTACACTTTATAGACCCTCAATACATCCCATAGTTTCTACACTGTACACACTGAAAATATAAAACAAAATTTCCACAATGTTCTATGAGGATTGTGCAAAATATTCCAAGCACGTTGTTCTTGAGGCCTAACCTGGAACTACAGAGACCAACATGCACTGGGGGCTTCTCATCAGAGTAGTGGACTCTCCAAACATCGTAGCGCCAGAGGAAATGCAAACGGTGTCAGTCTTTAAAAGCAGCTGTTGGCATGGTGACGTGGATCTGAACCCCCCCCCCCCAACAATCAACCCCACTCGCTGACTCAGCCGGGCGGTTTCCATGGAAACAGGGCTCAAGTTTAGCGTTGCCGTGGTAATGCTTAGCGTCACCCTCAGGGTTGTTAGCTTAAAGCTTGGCAAAGACGGAAAAGATGTTCGAAAAGCACAAATAAATATTGGTAAAAAAGCAAGGCAGTGTTTGCTATGCGACTAACAGCTCTGTGTCTGTGATACCAGCGGGGGGTCAGGGTGTTGGGTTCAGGGTGTTGGGTCAGGGTGTTGGGTCTCTGCCTCCAGGTTTAAATGATCAGAACAATGCCGGTCAGGAAGTGTTGGTTCTTATCTTCATCAAAACAGTTGGGTTGGTGCTTTCAGCAGAATCGATGTGCCAAACAAAAATTGATGTGTGCGTCTGTGTCTCTGTGTGTGTGTGTGTGTGTGTGCGCGTGCAAGTGTGTGTGTGTTTCTGTGTGTGTGTGTGTGTGTGTACACGTGTGCGTGCGTGCAAGTGTGTGTGTTTCTGTGTGTATACATGTGTGTGCGCCCTGTTTCTTAACTGCACCAATATATACTGAGCCATTGGCTGTGTCCCAAAGCGCATACTCCCATACTCCACACTACCGTAGTCCATACTCCCATACTCCACACTACCGTACTCCATACTCCCATACTCCACACTACCGTACTCCATACTCCCATACTCCACACTACCGTACTCCATACTCCCATACTCCACACTACCGTACTTCGCTATGGACTCACGTGGATGCGCGTGCTCGCTATGCGTGCTCGCTATGCGTGCTCGCTATGCGGGCTCAGCATGGAAGTATGCGATTTGGGATACAGCCATTATCTCTGAGATGATTGGCTGTCTTTCTGGTCCTCAGATTTGATTTGATTCTGGATAATGTGGGCGGGGCCACAGAGGACTGGGCCCTGGACTTCCTGAAACCTTGGGCAGGAGCCAAGTATGTTACCTTGGTAACGCCTTTCCTGCTAAACACGGACCGGCTGGGCGTGGCCGACGGGATGATGCAGAATGGGGTGACAGTTGCCAGAAAAAAGCTGAAGGTACTGCGACCCATACACCCTACAGCCCTATGCCCTACACCCTACAACCCTGTACCCTACACCCTACAGCCCTATGCCCTACACCCTACAACCCTGTACCCTACAGCCCTATGCCCTACACCAGGGGTAGGCAACCCTGGTCCTAGAGAGCCGCAGGGTCTGCTGGTTTTTGTTGTTACTCACCACTTAATTGATCAATTAAAGCAGTTGATTACACAGTTAACTCACCTCACCTGGTTTCTTTGGTCTAATTAGTTGCTGTGTTTAAGGTGAAAACAAAAACCAGCAGACCCTGCGGCTCTCTAGGACCAGGGTTGCCTACCCCTGCCCTACACCATACAGCCCTATGCCCTACACCCTATAGCCCTGTACCCTACAGCCCTATGCCCTTCACCCTACAGCCCTGTACCCCACACCCTACAACCTTGTACCCTACACCCTACAGCCCTATGTCCTACACCCTACAGCCCCATGTGAGTGTGAGTGTGTGTTTGTGTGCGAGTGTGTGTGAGTGTCAGCGTGCGAGTGAGTGAGTAAGTGAGTGGGGGTAGCAGTATTTAGGCTGGTGAGGAGAGGAGTGTGTGTTCCAGTCCCACTGAGGCAGCAGTATTTAGGCTGGTTAGTGTGTGTGTGTGTGTGTGTGTGTGTTCCAGTCCCGCTGAGGCAGCAGTATTTAGGCTGGTGTGTGTGTGTGTGTGTGTGTGTGTGTGTGTTCCAGTCCCGCTGAGGCTGGTGAGGAGAGGAGTGCTGTCCCACCCTGTAGCCGGGTTTTTGTTCTCCTGGGAGAGAGGATCAACTGGCGTCTCTGCGCCGTGAGTCACGCACTGCCCCGCCCGCCCCGCCCTGCAGTCCTCCTACATACCCCCCACATACCCCCCCTCTGTCCCCCAAGCCCAGCCACTGCCCCTCCCCCCTGAGCCCAACCACAGTGCACAGCAGTGCACACTGCCCCCTTTTGGACCGGAGCGGTACTGCAGCACACACAGACTTATTTCTCTCTTGTGCTGTATCTATGGTAACAGTGAGTTCCAGTCCTGGGGTGCTGTGTGTGTGTGTGTGTGTGTGTTGATTTTTGTTGAAAAACAATTAATGGCTCAATTTAGTAAGTTTTGCGTTCTGTATACACCAGTGCGTGTTCACTGGTAAAGCTAAGGACACACGCAGCTGTAGTTATGAATCTATCAGAAATGTTGGGGGGGGGGGGGGGTGATATCCAATTAAATTACAATTTAACATTTTAACTCTCACAAAGACGCTTTACAGAGAAACTGAAGGAAAATTGGGCAAAAACCAGGCCAATATAGAGACGTTATTCAAGTAACAGCATTACGTTACATCACATTACATTTCATTATATTACATTGCATTGTACGCTGTTATCCAGAGCATCAGAGAACATCAGTGTTTCTCTCAGGAATGCAATAATGCAGAATCACCAAGAAGCACAGAGGCTTATTAATAATCAATAATCAATAAGCATAAAGTTAGTTGAACAAACAAACGATGAAAACTGTCAGGTAGAAAAGAGATTCAGAGATTCACACCTCTCTCTCTCTCTCTCTCTCTCTGTGCGATTCTGAAAGGATAGGATCTCTCTCCCTCTCTCCCTAACTCTCCCTCCCTCTCCCTCTCTCTCTCTCCCTAACTCTCTCTCTCTCTCTTTCTCTCCCTAACTCTCCCTCTCTCTCCCTCCCTCTCCGTGCGATTCTGAAAGGACAGGATGTCAGTATAATAGGACTTCTTGCTGTGGGTGACAGTCACAGCCATAGGCTTTGTCACAGGAAAGGGATGAAGCCGATTTGGCCGATCGGGAATTCCTTCGTCCCCAGGAGGGATTATAGGGGGAAAAGGTGCAGGAGTTTCTGTCCCCTGGACAGAGGGAAGGTGGGGGGGGGCTCGGATTACGGGCGTATACATTTCGGGCACTTGAGCCCCGGTGTCACCATGGCGACCGCCCTTGCCCGGGAAATGTACTTGAGAAGGTTTGAGAGCTCGATGAGCCCACCCCCCCACATAACAAACGCTACAGTATGCACTCAGGTAAAACCAGAGATCCTTGCTACTCCTATAAATACTGAGATATACAGGCTTGTATTTTTCTTAGTTTTTACAGAGAAAACGGGACCAGGGCAAAGGCAGGCTGAGTTTTATGTATAAACCCTTATAAGGGGGATGAGCTGTATAAACCCTTATAAGGGGGATGAGCTGTATAAACCCTTATAAGGGGGATGAGCTGTATAAACCCTTATAAGGGGGATGAGCTGTAGAAACCCTTATAAGGGGGATGAGCTGTATAAACCCTTATAAGGGGGATGAGCTGTATAAACCCTTATAAGGGGGATGAGCTGTAGAAACCCTTATAAGGGAGATGAGCTGTATAAACCCTTATAAGGGGGATGAGCTGTAGAAACCCTTATAAGGGGGATGAGCTGTAGAAACCCTTATGAGTGAGATGAGCTGTATAAACCCTTATAAAGGGGATGAGCTGTAGAAACCCTTATAAGGGGGATGAGCTGTAGAAACCCTTATAAGGGGGATGAGCTGTAGAAACCCTTATAAGGGGGATGAGCTGTATAAACCCTTATAAGGGGGATGAGCTGTATAAACCCTTATAAGGGGGATGAGCTGTATAAACCCTTATAAGGGGGATGAGCTGTATAAACCCTTATAAGGGGGATGAGCTGTAGAAACCCTTATAAGGGGGATGAGCTGTAGAAACCCTTATAAGGGGGATGAGCTGTATAAACCCTTATAAGGGGGATGAGCTGTATAAACCCTTATAAGGGGGATGAGCTGTATAAACCCTTATAAGGGGGATGAGCTGTATAAACCCTTATAAGGGGGATGAGCTGTATAAACCCTTATAAGGGGGATGAGCTGTAGAAACCCTTATAAGGGGGATGAGCTGTATAAACCCTTATAAGGGGGATGAGCTGTATAAACCCTTATAAGGGGGATGAGCTGTATAAACCCTTATAAGGGGGATGAGCTGTATAAACCCTTATAAGGGGGATGAGCTGTATAAACCCTTATGAGTGAGATGAGCTGCATTTGCTGTATAAAGCCATCCAGCAGAAGGCTGCCTGATGGAGGATAATTTATCTTTGTTTTCTTCTGTGGTTTTGAGCTGACAGGAAGCTAAGCCCCCTTCTCTGCCGGTACCCAAATTCCCCCGGATAAACACAGCCGTCTGTATGCCCACACGAGGGGGAGGGGCGGGACGTCTATTCCCCTGCCAATCGTGATATTTACCGCCATCTCTCTGCCCTAGTTCGCGATGCATAACTGTGGGTCAGGCCACGCCCCCCCTCTGACACGACCCAGAAAAGGTGCTCTAGGATTCTGGAGGATTGTTCACTTGTCCCCCTGACGGATGGGGGGGGGGGGGGGTTAGGGTTAGGGTTAGGGTTAGGGTGGGATGCTCGCTCGACACACTTTCGCTCACAGAGAGGAACTCCGTCCCAGATGTCCTCTGTACAGGAACTGAAAGTGGGGAAGGGGGGCATATTTTTATGGGACACTGAGCAAAGGGCCCCTTCCCTGTATGGCTCTCATAGGGGTCCCCTAAAATAACCCCCCCCCCCCCCCTGTCTGAGGACCCCCTACTTCATTAAACTAGGGCACTTTTCGAACACCCCCTGGTGTTAACACACTGCACACTGAAGCACAATATGAACTAGCACATTATAAGCACAGTGAACACCATCATTCATTGGACAGGGACACATTTTTTGTTATTTTGGTTCTGTACTCTAGCACTTTGAGTTTGAAAGGATACAATGACTGACATCCATGTCTATGTATTTATGGCTGTAGAGTGATGGTTTGAGGCTCGTTTGATACCTCAGACCGTTGATGACTTACAGCCATTTAGCCAGCCATGTATTCCATACTGTACCAGCATAATTTACAGATAAATCTAGTCCCACCCCCCAATTCCCATAGAGATCCATTCAAATGCAGCGACGTTATAGTATCGCTTGTAAGAGTATCAGAAAATAAGATATCAAGAGTCTTTTGATATTGTTGGGTCACAGACATCAGGAAGTCATGGCATGTAAAAGATATGCAGCCAAATATTAAAAATGATTACTTTATTCTACATTATGTTAAACTGTCCAATATTTTTTGATGCCCGGAAATGGGGGTTATGTACAAAAGGTTCTATAATTTCTAAACGGTTCATCCGATATGGATGAAAATACCTTTTAATTAAAGCTGACAGTCTGCACTTCAATCTCCTTTTCATTGTATCCTTTCAAACTCAAAGTGCTGGAGAACAGAACCAAAAATGTGTCACTGTGTAATGAATTATGGTGCTCACTGTATATCATAAATTACCATGATATCATAATGTTACCAAGGCCCAACATTTGCATTACCGTGTAAAACAGTATAAGATATGTAAGGTAATTGTATATATGAAATATGAAAATATAAATGCATTATTTTTCAAAATCATTCATAATTTTTTAATTCTTATTATTGAGGACCTGTAGGAGCCCTGTTGTACCTGTATAGAGGGGTTCAGGTAACAGAATCTGTGTGACTCACCTGAACACCTCTCTTTATTTCTCTCCTTCCCTCCTAATCTCCCTCTCTCCCTCTCCCTTTCTCTCCCTCCCCCTTTCTCTCCCTCCCCCTTTCTCCCCCCCTCTCTCTCTCTCCCTCAATCTCTCTCTCTCTCTTTCTCTCTCCCTCTCCCTCTCTCTCTCTCTCTCCCTCTCTCTCTCTCTCTCTCTCTCTCTCTCTCTCTCTCTCTCGCTCCCTCTCCCTCTCCCTCTCCCTCTCCCTCTCTCCCTCTCTCTCTCTCTCTCTCAGTACCTCTGTAAGGGGGTGCACTACCGTTGGGGGTTCTTTTCTCCGAGTGGACCTGCTCTGGATGAAGTCAGTGAGATGGTGGACGCAGGACAGGTAAGCTCACCCGTTTGTGTGCGTATGTGTTAGACTGAATGTGTGTGCTTGCGTGCGTGTAGAGTATGTGTGTTTGTTTGTGTGTGTTAGACTGAATGTATGTGTGTCTGTGTGCAGTGTGGGTGTGGTGTGTGTGTGCAGTGTGTGTGTGTGTGTGTGTGCAGTGTGTTTGTTTGTGTGTGTGTTAGACTGAATGTGTGTGTGTGTGTGTGCAGTGTGTGTGTGTGTGTGTGCAGTGTGTGTGTACTCCAAACAGAGGCACACAAATGCATCCCTCCAGCAGACTGGATGTTGATGGATTCTGACGCTTGTGAATGTGTGCGCTGTAATCTCTCCCAAATCCCGTCCGTTTGTCCCCTGCCCCCCCTCACCCTGCGGGCCGGCCACAGGAAGCCATTCTGTCTCCATCAGCACTGATGGTAAACTACAGAGCGCGCTCAATACAGGAGTTCAACAATGACATCATGGCTCCATTCTCAGCACTGCAGTGATAATCCTCCTGTCTTTTGTCCTCTGCCGCCGAGCAACAGACTGAGGGGCTAGCGAGTGGACGCTGGATTTTGATTGGGCGTTCAGATATGGAAGGGACGTGTGGATGCTGGATTTTGATTGGGCGTTCAGATATGGAAGGGACGTGTGGATGCTGGATTTTGATTGGCCGTTCCGATATTGAAGATGGGTGCGCGGACGCTGGATTTTGACTGGCCGTAGAGAGAAACTACCTCCTGTGCCAGATTTATCGGTGTCGCACATTTTACTTATTTTTAAGTTCCATTTCCTGTGTTTATTCGTCCATTATTCTCAGACCTGCTGCGGGAAAGGAAAGAGCTCGCTTCAGCAGACTCCACAGAGGAGCTCCCCTACTAAACCGTAAAATGTCGTTGGTAAATTTGTCAGTTGTCTCAACATCAGGCTGGTCTGTGGTATCACCTGCAGTACAGACCCTCGTCACACGGCGATGCCACATTCTTCCGACTAACCAGATGCTCATCTTCCGTGGTTTACATTACATTACACTACATTACACTACACTACACTACACTACATTACACTACATTACACTACATTACACTACATTACACTACACTACATTACATTACACTACACTACACTACATTACACTACACTACATTACACTACACTACATTACATTACACTACACTACACTACACTACATTACATTACACTACATTACATGTTTATGACGTAATTTGGTGGTTACACACCCAGTCGAGTCTTTTCCACTGTTTAGTTTTAAGGGTAGAGTTAGAACTCAGTGCTCACTTTGCTGGTTAATCAGAAACCCGTTCAGACCAGAACCCAGCTCAGGTGAATTAATGAGTGGGTTCGATTTAGTGAACCGGTGCACCGTTGCACCCACATTGGTGACACTACCCGGCGAAGAAGGGGCTTTCTTGTTTATTTAAATTGAACAGGAAACGGTGATGAACCGGCGCAAACGTGGCTCAACAAGCCGACCCAGCCGTAATCGCTCCTCCAATTCTAGAGAACGAGACCCCTGAGTCCCACCGCCCGTACGCCGGTTCTTTTAAATCGCACGCAATCAGTGATAATCCGGTTCACGCCTGGGCGCTTAATCAAACCCTCTCAGCTGCTCTAGATGATCAGTTAAGTACTGAGTAACGCAGAGATCCCAGCCGACCCTGCAGTTGTGTTACCGCTAGTCCGCTGTATGTGTGTTTGATCCCGCCGCGCAGCGATGGGTGTGGCCACCTTGCCTCACTTCCTGTTCCTGTCCCGCAGGTCCGCCCCGTCGTAGAAGAGCAGTTTGCCTTCGCCCAGGTACCCCAGGCCTTCCTGAAGCTAGAGAAGGGCCACGCCCGCGGGAAAACGGTGGTGAACGTCGTCACGGGCAACGAGGGCGCTTAGTAACCATGGCAGCAGCCAGGGAACGGAAGGTTTTCCCTGATTAACCAATCAGGACCCCCCCCCCCCCCTCCCACCCTGTGGGGCTTGAAGAGATTGTTACGACAACGATATCAGTTATCATGGGTGGGAGGTCCACTGTAATGGTCAGCCAACGATGACAACCTTTGACCCCCTCCAGACGGGGAACGGTATAATACTTCACCATTAGTCTTTCTCATGCTCTTACCAGTGCACAAGGTGTGATCTGTTCTGTCTCTTGTAGAGATTGGAGACGTGTGTTAAATAAAACTGATGTACCCAAACTGAGACTTGTGCGCTGTTGTTGTAAAAGAGGACTGTATATAGGACAGAATCTACACATCTATACCAGCGCTGAGCTCCCAGTGAAGCACGTTGTGACACGGCTGCATTTCAGTAATAATACAAAAAAAAACCATCTTGCATAAGAAAACAAATATTTATTTATTAAAAATGTAACAGCACTTAGTTTCAATAACTTGAGAAATGTACACAGAAAATATGGTTTTTAGTACACGCTGAAATGGGATTTAAACAGGCTGGCAAGGTGGAGTGTTTTCTTTACTCCATGGATAATGGACAGTGTGTAAAAATAAGACATGGGCTGTAAATGACAGCATGTTTGAGTATAAAGATGAATGTGACGAGCGTGTTATGTACATACTGGTTGGTACAGGATCCAGGACACATCCTGTGTAAAAGGCTTAATAATATATAAAACAACACCAGTGAGGAATGAGTGTACGTGTCTGAAAAACATTTTACACAATCGCCTTTCTCCCCCTAAGATGTAAAAGGTAAACAGTGCTAGCTGTAGCTCTTGTTTTGCATTTAATACATTTTAATTTGATAAAGTTGTTACTTTGAAAAGGTTCTCCCCCAGGTACTTTGGAGAGAGGGGGGGGATCAAACAACAACTTTCTCAGGTGGACCGATCTCCCAGGGCATTTCTGGGAAATGATACAGGCAAAGGCAGCATGTACATAAAGTTGTGATATTTACTTGTTTTTAAGACAAAATGGCGGCTTCTTTCGCCCTCACTCTGTGTAGCACGGCCCCTACAGAAGCCTCACATCCAGAGGAAGTACTGAACACTAGAATTACAGTAACAGAAGCAGTTTGTTCCTCTTCACACAATAAAACCTGACTGCACATCGTCATCACAACCTCACTGTGTAATCCACACCAGTATTGTTCACTCTCACTCTAACAGAGCCGCATGGGGGAGCTGGATTTGAGCAGAAATTAATTAATCAGTTATTAATGACAAATTAGCCTAACCTGCATGGTTTTGGATTGAAAGTAGATTACACAGTTGCCTCACATGGCTACTTGGGTTTGAACTAGTTGCTGGTTTTCAGGTGAAAACAGAAAGCAGCTCTCCAGGGATAAGAGTGAACACCACTGATCCAGAGGTTATACAGCCATCCGCTGAGTTTCGATTCGCTTTCATTCACAACTTCTCAAGTGATGAAAAACGCTCACGTCTCTGAGGATAAGGACATTGGGTGGTCTGGCAGTTGGTGAAATACTGGGTCAGAATGTACATAAAGGTTCATGGAAACACATTTTACACACAATTTATGCCCCCTTTACTTTGATTGCACAAAAAAATACTAGCTCCCATTATTAAATCAACTAATCGTGAACATCATGATGTGGGTCTTGCTCAAACCAAATTAATCCACTTTTTCCATGACAATCCAATTTGGAAACACCACTTGGGTGACTGTTCAGTGGACATCTTTATCTGGGGCTGTGCCTGAATCCTGTGTACTGTTTACTGCATACTTTTTGTTTCGTAAACAGAAAAAACATTCTCCATAATATTATCAGTGAAAACCCAGAAATAAGTATATCATCCAGGATTTTAAGTACACTACATTTAGAGAACATTTCACCAACCCAACAACTTTCTCATCCAGTGTACTCAACAAGCATACTCAACAGTATGGAAGGGCATAGATTCGGACACAGCCCATAAATTTCCACTGGGGGCAGTGTAATGTAGTTACAGCACAGACTAACATCGATGCTGTGAGCTGGATTTAAGCACAGAAAGGTTCTGCTTTGTGTGTTTGAGAGCTTTCAGTCTCCCTTAAATCCTCACTTTTCAGGGACAGACGGTACGTTCATAATGGAGAAACACAAACTCGCTCTAAAGCTCTGGAGCTCTGGACAAACCCTCCAAGCCCCCTGTCTTTGACAGCAGTGAAAGAAAATGTCATTAAATTAATTTGAGCGTGAGACGGCCAGTTTATCTTCGGCCCAGAGGTTTACTTGACCACGTCGATGCGATTTGAGTTGTTCGGTTGTGGACCTAAATTAGAACAATACGTTCCTTCATCATTTTTTCCCCACCTTTACTTTTGCAGTCATTTTCCAGCACGTTCCGTGGGTGTTTTGCTATGATGTTAAAATTATTGCATATACATTTTTTTAAAGGGTTTCCAAGGCATTATTTGGTCTGTAAAACAGAAAGGTTTTTAAAAATACCTGAGAGGATTAGGATGGAGGGAACAGAGCAAAGAGTGTGGAGGACAGCTGCATCTGAAGCATAAAGCTAGAGGCTCCTGAAGGGTGAGGGTTGGGGAGCAGCGTTCATAAATGCTCTGCTCCACTCATAGTTCATAAGGCATGTCTGTCAGAGATCCATGAGCCCCATGGCAGAGCTGCGCCAGTGAGCCCTGAGTCCCACTGTGGAGCTGCATCAGAGAGCCCTGAGGCCCTCTGCGGAGCTGCACCAGTGAGCCCTGAGGCCCACTGTGGAGCTGCACCAGAGAGCCCTGAGGCCCACTGCTGAGCCGTGCCACCAAAAATCTCTCCTTGTTGATGAATTACAAGACCTCCACAGACCATCTCTGGTTTGGTTTCTTTTCATCAAACACTTTGAGAATCACTTGGTTTTTGTCGTAGTGCTGGCCCCCTGTAAAAACACACAAAAAAAGCACATTTTATTAATGTGACTCAAAACATTATTGTAAAAAAAGTATTTGAAATATGAATTCACAGCTGATAAAAGCCTCCTGATTAACATCAGCAGCTGTGTGCTGGATTCAGGTGTGGAAAAGCCCAGAGTTTGGTGGCTCATTTTAAAACTGCACTTTTCAAACGATCCACATGATGGCGCCAGGAGAAGAGGAATGCGTTCCTGCCGTCACACAAACACCCGAGTTTAAATGAGACTGGGAGCTGTAACAGTAGTGCTCTTAAGGTTAAACACAACTCCAGTACTGGCCTGGCACCAGATAAAACACTGCCTATCTTAACCTCTGAACTAGTTAATCCCAGAGGCTTTGAGATGGTCAAAATATATATATTTTTAGCCGGTGAAAGTAGCTGAGTGAGTGAGTGAGTGAGTGAGTGCGTGAGTGAGTGAGTGCGTGCGTGAGTGAGTGCGTGAGTGAGTGCGTGAGTGAGTGAGTGCATGACTCCCTATTATTGGAAGTCGCGTGAGAAGTGGCATGAATACCTCGGCAGTAAATGGTGGCGGACTTTAGTTTGTTAACGTTGTATGTTGTTGTATGTGTTGTATGTTGTTGTATGTGTTGTATGTGTACACATGATATTTCCACACCAGCACTTCCCAGGCAGGAACCTTGTCGTCACACGCGGCACCACTAACAGAATAGCCTACTTATTGCGCTAGGGTGAGAAAGCTATCACTGAAGCAAGACCTCCAGCGCCCGGCATGCACTAGGTTGACCTAGGGGTCAGGGGTCATTCCAATCGCTTATTTTCTCTCCTCGCAACCTTTCCTCGCTCCTTAGCTCCGCTCAACGAAGGACGCGAGGAAAGGATGCAAGAATCAGATATGAGGACGGAGGAATCGAGGTAACATGCATTAGGCAAATGGAACGTCCTTGCTCAATCAAGCGTCAGCGTCATATTATGCTTACATATTATGTTTAACCATAATGCTTTTAGCCTCTTTTTCTTGAATAGACGTGGCTTTTGTTAGTCAAAAACAATGAGTGGATTAAAGCGCATTATAATAAATGGAAAGAAACGGTAAAATTGGGTTTGTGTAGGGGTGTACCTGCGACGTGGCAGATCTGGAGTGTTGGATAATTTATGTGTCACACGTTCCGAGAAAAGGCTTCAGCAAAGGCTACACTTTTTCTGTTTCTTCACTGAAGCCTCCTCCGGGAGCCTCCTCGTTCCCCACTCCTTGCTCCTACGAGGAGCATTTAGCGGTTTGGAATGTCCTTAAAGATGGCGGACCTCGATCGATTTCCAGGTTAGGTGAGGACAGAGGAACCCCTAGTCTTGTTTTGGTTCAAGATTATCGCAAATTAATTCTCGATGTGTGTGTGTGTTTATTTTTTATTTGCAAATTGATGAAATGCAAGTGACTACATAAACTGTAAGCAAATACATTAATATAAGATGGCAACTTAGATGGCAATAATTTCAGTGGAAATACTTAGAAGGCGATTCACACAATACTGCAATGAAATACGTTTTTAAAAGCAAGCTCTGTTGGTCAGTAAGATGAATCACACATCTGTACTGGCCAGGTTTCCATGGAGATTTTCCTGCTTGTGCTACATACTCAGAGCTGAAAAAGTAAAGTAAAGTAAAAAACTACTGTAGACCCAGTGTCTAAAGGTGTGAACAAACATGGCAAACATACAAACATACAAACTATGACTAAAGTACATAAATGTGCCCCCCCCCCGCGCTCAAAGTGTCCAAACAATAAATAAAATGACATATTGATTTCATCATACACAGGGCATATCTCTAGTTATACACATCTCACAGCAGAGTGTGTGTGTGTGTGTGTGTGTTTGTGTTCTGGTGCACAGATCTGTCTGTCTGTCCATCCGTCTGTCAGTCCCTTCATCCATTCTCTGTTCCTGGTTCTGAGGATGGTCTCAGCATCATCCCGGGGCGCATTGATCACAATCAATAAGCCTCTCATCCCCAGCCTATTCTGTCTGTCTCCCAGCTGCAGGTGACAGCCAATCAAACGCTCTGCTGCCGACAGCCAATCACACGCTCAGCCGCATACAGACCAACAGCAGGAAATGACAACCAGCAGAGCACTCAGGTCTTAGAGCCTCATCACTTCACCCCAGTCTACAGCAGCGCTCTTCAACTCACAATTACTGGGGCCAGAGCCTTAACCCTTTAAGGTGTCACAAATATGCAAGTTCTAGAACACTGACTTAGAATACTTTTTTTAAATTAAAACATTCAAAAAAATCCTACTCTTCAAAAGGTTAAAAAAAATAATAAACTATGCATATTATGAGCCAAACATTTTCCTAAACCTTTATTACAACAATGTGTCCCATAGAGAGTAGAAAGCCTCGCCAACTCCAATGACTGTAATGTAACGGAAAAACACGTGCAATGGCATTCTTTGAGCACCAGGGGGCAGTGCTGAGGCACTACTAAACAGAGTAGAATCTGGAAAAATACGTGGAGGTGAATGGAGCTAAATTCTATAAAATTATCATCACAGTCGATTTCAAATATTTTCGCGGAACTGGATTATTACTGCCAATGTTACACGGCATAATGCTTATAATTAATACATAATTATAAATCGACATGGAATCGATGGTTGTGTTATAATCTCACTTTCAAAACATTTCCACTAGCATTGATGCTACGCAATGTTGATGAGTTCGCCGGTTCATGAATATTCATTACCGGCGGCTGCTCAGTCAACGGTAGCAACTAGCCAGTAGCTCTCGCTTGCTCAGTAAAACCATATAATCTCAAGAAGATTCTTGTTAAAACCAGATTGTCTATAAAATATAAGGTGATGTACCACCGGTACTAGCTAGTAACGATTTCGGCTGGCTGTGGGGCCGTCCATCTTGTTTTGAGTCCACGTCCAAAGCGGTCATGAATATTCATGAAAAAACTTGCATAACCAGAGAAAAAAAGTTTTTTTCTAAACGATTCAAAATGTAATTGTGGGTAGAAAAACATATTTTCTTATCTGCTGTCTGTGAACTTTCTCCTACTTACAATAAAAAAATTATTATCTCTTATAGATTTGGGTTTCTGGAAAAAACTTCCATTGACCCCCATTCATTCTCCTCTGTTTAGCCCAGTTTTAGTGCTCATAGTCGCCCCTAGAGGTGAAACATGATATTCATGCAGTTGGCATATCTCTATACTATAAAATCTCTGGTCACATCCTCCATGACTGTTTCAGTTTCCTTTTTTCTCTGTATTTCTGGTTTGATCCATAATCTGTGTGTGTGTGTGTGTGTGTGTGCGTGTTCATGCATACTGCTCTTTTGGGAATTTTTTTAAAATAACGTGCTAGTTTATGCAATCACTGTTTATTTAAATATATTTTTTAGAAAAGTAAAATTAAATCCTTCACTTTTTTTCTGTTCCCTCAATCAAGTTTAATAGAAAAACTCATGAAAACGTGAGTCACAAGCCGCAGCAGGAAGGCTCATATTTCTAAGATGAAATGAACTGGGTTAGAGCGTCTGTAATGTAATGTAATGTAAGATGAAATGACTCCTTGTGGCCACATTGACGTAACTGTGGTCTTGGCTGCAGTGAAAGAAACCGCCCGTGGAAAAAGCTCCAATGCGGGCGACTGAACACAGCACAGATTTTGTCCCTGTGCAGTTTTAAACAGAAGCGTGGATTTGACTAAAAAGGAACCAAGTGTGAAACAGAAACCGAACGTGCAGATACACTGGAATTATCTAGCTGGCTCATTTGGTTAAGGCACCACACTGCGGTGCACGGACGAGCCCCACGGATGGTGAGGCTGCTAGCTCCATGGGGCGATGTACAATAGGGGATCGCGTCCAGGGTATGGGAGGGTTCTGTGGGTTAGGGGTCCATGTTTCATTGCTCTTCAGCGCCCCCTGCTGGTCGATTGGGCAGAATGAAAGGTCCACTGACTCCACTCTTTACAAGCTTAGCTGTATTCCGCAGTGTGGAAAAAAGCAGCCGGCGACAGCATGTGTTTTGGAAGAGAACCGCGGACGGCCACGCTCTCCCGAATCTGCAGTGGGCCTGAACACGGCTGTGGTTGCAGATAATTGGCCGTTCCAAATTAGGGTGGGACCTGGAAAATACCCAGCCCCACGTTAGCCGCCAAATTTAAAGAGGAAAAAAGAAACTACGGAAGGTTTGACTACAGATGACCAGCCTATGCACTGTAGCAGGGGGCGGGGATTACAGCGAGACAGTGTTCCGCAAGGGGCGGGGTTACGGTCAGCCCACATTCCACAGGGTGTCGGGTTACGGTTTGTCTTCTTGAAGGTTTACCGTCTCAAAAACAGGTGCTGGGATGCTAGCTAATGAATATGCTATCAGGCCCGAGGCTTAAGGAAGTAGTAAACTTCGTAGTAAACTGCGTAATATCACCTGCGGCAGCCTCCGGTGTCTACAGGGGCATGCAAAGCATATATTTGCCTGTAAAGGGAGCCTTCAATAGGAAAAACAACCTCAAAATGCAGAGAATTACTGTCATTTTGGCTCTTATTTCAAAATGGCTTCCCTTTCTTGTTGTTTGAAATGTTGTTGATTTGTTTGTAAGCAGAGCAGAACAATCAACTGCATGCAAATTCATTGATGTGAATAAATTACAATTAAAACCACACTCCCACAATGCACTGCCCCATTGTGTTTGTAAAAAAAGACCAGAGCCATTTAAAAATGCTAATAGCAAGCATACGTCAGACATTTTGAAAGGGGAACCACATAAGAGATACGAGTGAAGGCTCTTTCCTTTACCAGTAGCAGCTTGCTGTTCAACCACGACAGATATCCTCTCACATAAAGCAGGTTGTAATTACCGCTTAACCCATAAGCTAAGAACTCCGCCCCAGCTTATACTGCATCAACATACACCTGAGTAACGTGTACTACAGTGTTACAAACACACAGACCTATAATCACATAAAAAGCCACTTGGCAGAGGGATATAATGGTTAGGGAATTGGGCTTGTAACCCAAAGGCGGTTCAATTCCCAGAAAGGACACTGCCATTGTACCCTTGAGAAAGGTACTTAACCTGAAAGCTCTCTGTGATTACTTCATACAAGAATTAAAAAAGACTTGTTATCTTATTTTCTGGTACTCCTACAAGCGATACTATAACGTCTCTGCATTTGAATGGATCTCTATGGGAATTGGGGGGTGGGACTAGATTTAGCTGTAAATTACACTGGAACAGTATGGAACACATGGTTGGCTAGATGGCTCCAAGTCATCAAGGGTCTGACGTATCAAACAAGCCTTAAACCATCAATCTGCTGCCAGATATGCAGTAGATATGGATGGATAAGTTGAAGGGTTTCTTCTCCTGACTTATTTTTCCAAAGAGTTCAATAGAAAAATTTGTCAGGAGAAACAACCTGCATATCTGGCAGCAGAGTGATGCTTTGAGGCTCATTTGATACCTCAGACTCATGACGACTTACAGCCATTTCGCCAACCATGTATTCCATACTGTTCCTGCATAATTTACAGCAAAATCTAGTCCCACCCCAATTCCCATGGAGATCCATTCAAATGCAGAGAGGTTATAGTATCGCTTGTAGGAGTACCAGAAAATAAGATACCAAGAGTCTTTTGATATTGTTGGGTCACAAACATCAGGAAGTCATGGCATGCAAAGGATATGTGACCAAATATTAAAAATGATTACTTTATTCGACATTATGCTAAACTGTCCAATATTTTTTGATGTCCGAAAATGGGGGGGGAATTTACAGGGTCTATAATTTCTAAACGGTTCATCCGATATGGATGAAAATACCCTCAAATTAAAGCTGACAGTCTGCACTTCAATCTCATTGTCATTGTATCCTTTCGAACTCAAAGTGCTAGAGTACAGAACCAAAATAACAAAAAATGTGTCACTGTCCAATGAATTATGGTGCTCACAGTAGCTTTTGTTTTCATTGTAACGCACAACAGAACAAAGGGTGGTTTTCTGCGACAGTATTTCTTAAATGTGAAATTATTCTTCTCTGAAACAGCTCTGTTTTGGCGGTGTTGACATGACCTGGCCACTGCGGCACCCTGGCGGGGTCAGTCATGTGGGTGGGATTGGGCACCGTGACACGCGTGGGGCGATACTGACCTTTGACCTCCAGCACCAGGTCGGGTTTCAGGTTGCAACAGATCACGCCGTCCCGGGTGATGCTCCACGACTGCTTCTCGCTCCTCATCTCCGGTGAAACGCACAGCCTGCTGCCTGCCATGACAACCGATCCTGTCGTCTCCAGGCAACAGTCCTCTAGCAACTGCAGTGCAAATGAGCAGGCGTGGAGTCAACTGGGGTCAGCCACGCCCCAACCAAATAGCCTTGACTGTGAGCTCACTGAATGATAGATATGCTTATTTAACAAGACAGGAAAGTTCGCCCTCAGCCAACCTAAGTTTTGAAGGACCCTGAAGTGAGCCTGTACTGGGTGTGTGTGTGGGCTGTGAGCGCTAAAGATTGGAGCTCCCATTAAAATGAATGGGAAATATCAGACCTTTGAAGACGAAATTAAACTTCCCCCATGATATTTTTAAACTTGATTAACGATTGTCACGTTTCATATGAAAAGCAGATTGTGAGAATACGTTACATTTTTAAAAGTATTTAATAAGTAACACTTCTGGTGCAAAACAATCATTGTTTCACAAACTGCTGCACATAATGAATGTTATGAGAAGACGCGTCAACTTGGAATGTTTATAGCATCAATTAAAGAGCAGAGTGCAGAGTGCAGAGTGCCTGATGGATCAGTACAGTCTTTAGTATAACCCAGGCCAGCTCAATCTATCACAGAATTCAATTCACCATACTGGCTTCTGAAGTGGAGCCACAGTTAACCCCAAACTCAAGAGTATTAGTTTTGGGGTGCACACACACACACAAACACACAGGCCGTTGTCATGGCGATGGTACCTTGCAGCGCATCTGTCCGTTTTGATAACCCCAGATCTGCTCGACTCCGCCCGTCTCCTCCAGCGCCTGCACCCGCATCAGCTTCACCTCGTCCAGCGGGCCCGTCAGAGACATCCACCCACCTGTGTCTCTGTTACACAGCCGCATGTACACTGGCTTCTACAGAGAAACACACACACAGGTACATTACATCTGCTTCTACAGAGAAACATACACACACACACACACACAGGTACATTACATCTGCTTCTACAGAGAAACATACACACACACACACACACAGGTACATTACATCTGCTTCTACAGAGAAACACACACACACACACACACACACACACACACACACACACACACACAGGTACATTACATCTGCTTCTACAGAGAAACATACACACACACACACACACACACACACACAGGTACATTACATCTGCTTCTACAGAGAAACATACACACACACACACACACAGGTACATTACATCTGCTTCTACAGAGAAACATACACACACACACACACACACACACACACACAGGTACATTACATCTGCTTCTACAGAGAAACACACACACACACACACACACACACACACACACACACACACACACAGGTACATTACATCTGCTTCTACAGAGAAACATACACACACACACACACACACACACACACAGGTACATTACATCTGCTTCTACAGAGAAACATACACACACACACACACAGGTACATTACATCTGCTTCTACAGAGAAACATACACACACACACACACACACACACACACAGGTACATTACATCAGCTTCTACAGAGAAACATACACACACACACACACACAGGTACATTACATCTGCTTCTACAGAGAAACATACACACACACACACACACACACACACACAGGTACATTACATCTGCTTCTACAGAGAAACACACACACAGGTACATTACATCTGCTTCTACAGAGAAACATACACACACACACACACACACACACACACAGGTACATTACATCTGCTTCCACAGAGAAACATACACACACACACACACACACACACAGGTACATTACATCTGCTTCCACAGAGAAACATACACACACACACACACACACACACACACGTACATTACATCTGCTTCTACAGAGAAACACACACACAGGTACATTACATCTGCTTCTACAGAGAAACATACACACACACACACACACACACACACACACAGGTACATTACATCTGCTTCTACAGAGAAACATACACACACACACACACACACACACACACAGGTACATTACATCTGCTTCTACAGAGAAACATACACACACACACACACACACACACACAGGTACATTACATCTGCTTCTACAGAGAAACATACACACACACACACACACACACACACACACAGGTACATTACATCTGCTTCTACAGAGAAACACACACACACACACACACACACACAGGTACATTACATCTGCTTCTACAGAGAAACATACACACACACACACACACACACACACACACAGGTACATTACATCTGCTTCTACAGAGAAACATACACACACACACACACACACACACACACACAGGTACATTACATCTGCTTCCACAGAGAAACATACACACACACACACACACACACACAGGTACATTACATCTGCTTCTACAGAGAAACATACACACACACACACACACACAGGTACATTACATCTGCTTCTACAGAGAAACATACACACACACACACACACAGGTACATTACATCTGCTTCTACAGAGAAACATACACACACACACACACAGGTACATTACATCTGCTTCTACAGAGAAACATACACACACACACACACACACACAGGTACATTACATCTGCTTCCACAGAGAAACATACACACACACACACACACACACACACACAGGTACATTACATCTGCTTCTACAGAGAAACATACACACACACACACACACACACACACACAGGTACATTACATCTGCTTCTACAGAGAAACACACACACACACACACACACACACACACACAGGTACATTACATCTGCTTCTACAGAGAAACATACACACACACACACACACACACACACACAGGTACATTACATCTGCTTCCACAGAGAAACATACACACACACACACACACACACACACAGGTACATTACATCTGCTTCCACAGAGAAACATACACACACACACACACACACACACACACACAGGTACATTACATCTGCTTCCACAGAGAAACACACACACACACACACACAGGTACATTACATCTGCTTCTACAGAGAAACATACACACACACACACACACACACACACACAGGTACATTACATCTGCTTCTACAGAGAAACATACACACACACACACACACACACA
>CM040406.1:63028072-63055572 GCA_022702515.1 Ilyophis sp. 1 JC-2022
CCCATAACTAACCATAGAGAGACTGGCTAAACCAACAAGCTATTCCAACAAACACAAGGTGAGGATACGTGCAGCCAATCACAGTCTAGCACAGGAGACAGTAGCCAATCACAGCACCACGGGAGTGAGTACAGCCAATCATAGTGAAGCCGGTGCAACGAATCACAGCACCATAGTGGTGAGTACGGCCAATCACAGCTGAGCAGGGTTGAGAGTAGCCAATCACGGAACAGCATACACTAGGAGCAAACAGCCATTCAGTACTCCACTGCTGTCAATAGGAGTGATCATCCTTTTATAACCGAATCACAAAGTGAGGAGCAGCTAGACTTAGGAGTAAAGTGTGAGGTTTAGCAGTAAAATGTGAAGTTCAGCATTACGCTAGACAATGTCTAAACCTGTGAAATATGCTACAACCAAGCGGCAAACGGACCCAGTAAATCCATCCCTTCTCCACATAGCGAGCGTTCTGGCGAAACACGGTTGCCATGCATTACCCAAGGAGCTACACCCCATGGCCACGCCCTTCCTGTCACCTGCATACATAATATTAATGCCATTCCCCTTCCTTTGGGAACAATAAGAGAGTTTGTTGAAGTGTGGGCAGATACTAACGGATTGTTAATATATTATGTGTGTGCTGAATCTTTATAAAGAGCCTCGGTGTAAGGCGATATAAAAGAGGCCAGAACGTCGAATAAAGACGTTTCACATTAAAATCATTACAAGGCCCAGCAGTGGAAAAGACTTCATACTGCTGAGAGGTTCACCGTGTACAAAACATGACAACACAACTGAACAGGGTCACTGAGTTTCTTTTAGAAAGAAATTCCACGATAAAGACACACGCTAGCCAAATAAAATAAGGGCTGGATTCTGCCTGCTCCACAAATATAAAGTACTAAAGTCATAAAGAAGGTTAGCAGAGGGTTGGTAGAAGGTTAAGAGAGGGTTAGCAGAAGGTTGATAAAAAGTTAGCAGAAGGTTGAGAGATGGTTAGTAGAAGTTTGATAAAAAGTTGGCAGAAGGTTGAGAGATGGTTGGCAGAAGGTTGATAAAGAGTTGGCAGAAGGTTGAGAGATGGTTAGTAGAAGGTTGATAAAGAGTTGGCAGAAGGTTGAGAGATGGTTGGCAGAAGGTTGATAAAGAGTTGGCAGAAGGTTGAGAGATGGTTAGTAGAAGGTTGATAAAGAGTTGTCAGAAGGTTGACTCACACTCCGGAGAGCACATCAACAGACTGAGTTCTGCGTCCGAATCCCGTCTCCTCCAGATTAATAACGGGTCCCAGCAGGTCTGCGTTCAGCCCCATGTCCCCAAAGTCCCTCTCACTGAACAGCTTCAGCCGGGGAGACAGGTAGTCCTGTGGAGAGGGGGGCAACAACACGGCTCACAAAATCTACACAAACTCTACATAATCTACACAATATGTACACAATATCAACACAATCTACACAATCTGTACACAGATTATACACAATCTGTACACAAACTCTACACAATTTGCACACAAACTCCACACAAACTCTACACAAACTCTACACAATCTGTAGACAAACTTTACACAATCTGTACACAAACTCTACATAATCTACACAATATGTACACAATATCAACACAATCTACACAATCTGTACACAGATTATACACAATCTGTACACAATCTGTACACAATCTGTACACAAAATCTACACAATCTGTACACAAACTCTACACAATCTGTACACAAACTCTACACAATCTGTACACAGATTATACACAATCTGTACACAAACTCTACACAATCTGTACACAGATTCTACACAAACTCTACACAATCTGTACACAAACTCTACACAATCTGTACACAAACTCTACACAATCTGTACACAAAATCTACACAATCTGTACACAATCTGTACACAAACTCTACACAATCTGTACACAGATTATACACAATCTGTACACAAACTCTACACAATCTGTACACAAACTCTACACAATCTGTACACAGATTCTAAACAAACTACACAATCTGTACACAAACTCTACACAATCTGTACACAAAATCTACACAATCTGTACACAAACTCTACACAATCTGTACACAAACTCTACACAATCTGTACACAGATTATACACAATCTGTACACAAACTCTACACAATTTGCACACAAACTCTACACAATCTGTACACAGATTCTACACAAGCTGTACACAGATTCTACACAAACTCTACACAATCTGTACACAAACTCTACACAATCTGTACACAGATTCTAAACAAACTCTACACAAACTCTACACAAACTCTACACAATCTGTACACAAACTCTACACAATCTGTACACAAAATCTACACAATCT
The DNA here is from genome assembly GCA_022702515.1 of Ilyophis sp. 1 JC-2022. Lineage (NCBI taxonomy): Eukaryota > Metazoa > Chordata > Actinopteri > Anguilliformes > Synaphobranchidae > Ilyophis > Ilyophis sp. 1 JC-2022. The sequence continues at coordinate 63,030,416 of CM040406.1, forward strand.
GTACACAAACTCTACACAATTTGCACACAAACTCTACACAATCTGTACACAGATTCTACACAAACTCTACACAATCTCTACACAATCTCTACACAGATTCTAAACAAACTCTACACAATCTGTACACAAAATCTACACAATCTGTACACAGATTATACACAATCTGTACACAAACTCTACACAATCTGTACACAGATTATACACAATCTGTACACAAACTCTACACAATTTGCACACAAACTCTACACAATCTGTACACAGATTCTACACAAACTCTACACAATCTGTACACAAACTCTACACAATCTGTACACAGATTCTAAACAAACTCTACACAAACTCTACACAATCTGTAGACAAACTCTACACAATCTGTACACAAACTCTACACAATCTGTACACAAACTCTACACAATCTGTACACAAAATCTACACAATCTGTACACAAACTCTACACAATCTGTACACAAACTCTACACAATCTGTACACAAAATCTACACAATCTGTACACAGATTATACACAATCTGTACACAAACTCTACACAATTTGCACACAAACTCTACACAATCTGTACACAGATTCTACACAAACTCTACACAATCTGTACACAAACTCTACACAATCTGTACACAGATTCTAAACAAACTCTACACAAACTCTACACAATCTGTAGACAAACTCTACACAATCTGTACACAAACTCTACACAATCTGTACACAAACTCTACACAATCTGTACACAAAATCTACACAATCTGTACACAAACTCTACACAAAGTCACTCTTGCCCAGGTAAAGCTGCAGGGGGTTCTGGTTTTAGTTTTTACTCAGTACTAAGTAAGCGAAAGACCTCGCCTGGTGTCTTGGGTCTGGATTAGTTAATGACTTTTAATTTAAAGCAAAAACCAGCAGATCCTGCATCATTCATAAACACCGTTTCATTCAATTTCCAATGTGCAAAAGATTCAAGAGTCAACGTGGACTGATTGCTCATCTTGGCCATTTCCACAGAAAGGAGGGGAAAGCTGATAGAGAATGTCACTGGTGTCATATAGAACAATGCGTAGATATCATAGAGAGCAATGCGTAGATATCAGAGACTGCAATGTGCTGATGTCATAGGCAAGGGTTGGGCAATCTTATCCGAAAAGGGTCGGTGTGGGTGCAGGTTTTTGTTTTAGCCCAGCACTAAGATACCTGATTCTACTGATCAACATCTCAATTGAAGACCATGATGCGTTATTTAGTTGAGTCAGGTGTCTTAGTGCGGGGCTAAATCAAAAACCTGCTCACACACCTTCTGGGATAAGATTGCCCTCCCCTGTCATAGAGGGGAATGTGCTGATGTCATAGAGGGGAATGTGCTGATGTCATAGAGGGGAATGTGCTGATGTCATACAGGGCAGGTACTTACTGCCAGCACGGGTCGCAGGGACACCAGAGAGTCTAAATCTCCCCCCCAGTCCCACCAGCCCACGTACTCCCCCTCTTCCAGGATATACTGACGCCCTTCGAACCTGGGTCTATCATAGCCCAACCAGCTGTGGGACAATGAACACACACACACGTACATGTCAGAGATTAAGTCATTACATATGATCAGTCACAGTTAATTTGACAAGCAGAAAAAAAAGGGTACCCTGCTCTGACCCTGTTGGGGTACCCTGCTGTGACCTTGTTGGAGTGTTGGGGTACCCTGCTCTGATCATGTTGGGGGTGTTGGGGTACCCTGCTCTGATCATGTTGGGGGTGTTGGGGTACCCTGCTCTGATCATGTTGGGGGTGTTGGGGTACCCTGCTCTAACCCTGTTAGGGTGTTGGGGTACACTGTTGGGGGGTTGGGGTACCCTTGGGTTGACTCACAGGCCAGCTTTTATTTTGATGGAGCCCACAGTGCTGAGTTTGCAGGTTCCCTCTGCGGAACTCTCCGGATCTCCCTCCTCCTTGAAGTTGAAGACATCGCCCGTCAGCTCGACGCTCTCTCCCTCGAAAAATGGCCTCTCATACAGCAGCGCCTGGAGCACAGGTCAAAGGTCAGCACACTGAATGTTCCGTGGCAGTGGGCGGTTCTGGTCTGTTCTGGTCTGGGCCTGCCCTGGGACAAATATCTCCAAATTCCAGGCATTTTAGTGTCAGTAAGCTTTCAGCATACCTGCCCTTTAGTACCACAGATACAGATGCAATGAAATATTACCTATGAGCAGCAGTGTAGCATCATGGGTAAGGAAATAGTCTTGCTGATCGATTTGCGCTTCAATATGGTCCTTACCTGAACTTCCACTCTCGATAAGAGCATCCCCTCAATGCCTGAGCTATAAAATACCTGCAACTGCTAAACGCTGTACTGACTGAAGCAATGTGACTATGAAGCACTGTGGGGCCCATCCACAAACTGGAACAGAGCCTTAACAGATACCACACTGTGGGGCCCATCCACACACTGGAACAGAGCCTTAACAAATACCAGACTGTGGGGCCCATTCACACACTGGAACAGAGCCTTAACAGATACCAGACTGTGGGACCCATTCACACACTGGAACAGAGCCTTAACAGATACTAGACTGTGGGGCCCATCCACACACTGGAACTTTTGACTGACTTGAATAAAATATATATAAAAGTTGTAGAATGCATGATTTCAGTATTAGTCTTTAACAGAGGGACACATTGTACCTTAACGTCAGTGGGATATTCCACCCTGATGCCGCCCTGGAAAAACAAACAAACACAAACAATCACAAACAAACAGAGAAACAAACGCAGCAGGGTCAGACGTGGCAGATATTACATATATTAGATATTATCAGAGACACGCTGCATACCAGGCAAACGAGGAGGCAACAGCTCACTATCACAAATCTACCCTCAACACCAATCACCCAGAGTAACACTAAACTAGTATATTTACCCTCAGCATCAACACCAATCACCCAGAGTAACACTAAACTAGTATATTTACCCTCAGCATCAACACCAATCACCCAGAGTAACACTAAACTAGTATATTTACCCTCAGCATCAACACCAATCACCCAGAGTAACACTAAACTAGTATCTTTACCCTCAGCATCAACCAATCACCCAGAGTAACACTAAACTAGTATCTTTACCCTCTGCATCAACCAATCACCCAGAGTAACACTAAACTAGTATCTTTACCCTCAGCATCAACACCAATCACCCAGAGTAACACTAAACTAGTATCTTTACCCTCTGCATCAACCAATCACCCAGAGTAACACTAAACTAGTATCTTTACCCTCAGCATCAACACCAATCATACAGAGTAACACTAAACTAGTATCTTTACCTTCAGCATCAACACTAATCACCCAGAGTAACACTAAACTAGTATCTTTACCCTCAGCATCAACACCAATCACCCAGAGTAACACTAAACTAGTATCTTTACCCTCAGCATCAACACAAATCACCCAGAGTAACACTAAACTAGTATATTTACCCTCAGCATCAACCAATCACCCAGAGTAACACTAAACTAGTATCTTTACCCTCAGCATCAACACCAATCACCCAGAGTAACACTAAACTAGTATATTTACCCTCAGCATCAACACCAATCACCCAGAGTAACACTAAACTAGTATCTTTACCCTCAGCATCAACCAATCACCCAGAGTAACACTAAACTAGTATCTTTACCCTCAGCATCAACCAATCACCCAGAGTAACACTAAACTAGTATATTTACCCTCAGCATCAACCAATCACCCAGAGTAACACTAAACTAGTATCTTTACCCTCAGCATCAACCAATCACCCAGAGTAACACTAAACTAGTATCTTTACCCTCAGCATCAACACCAATCACCCAGAGTAACACTAAACTAGTATCTTTACCCTCAGCATCAACACCAATCACCCAGAGTAACACTAAACTAGTATCTTTACCCTCAGCATCAACACTAATCACCCAGAGTAACACTAAACTAGTATCTTTACCCTCAGCATCAACACTAATCACCCAGAGTAACACTAAACTAGTATATTTACCCTCAGCATCAACACCAATCACCCAGAGTAACACTAAACTAGTATATTTACCCTCAGCATCAACACCAATCACCCAGAGTAACACTAAACTAGTATCTTTACCCTCAGCATCAACACCAATCACCCAGAGTAACACTAAACTAGTATCTTTACCCTCAGCATCAACACTAATCACCCAGAGTAACACTAAACTAGTATATTTACCCTCAGCATCAACACCAATCACCCAGAGTAACACTAAACTAGTATCTTTACCCTCAGCATCAACCAATCACCCAGAGTAACAGTAAACTAGTATCTTTACCCTCAGCATCAACACCAATCATACAGAGTAACACTAAACTAGTATCTTTACCTTCAGCATCAACACCAATCACCCAGAGTAACACTAAACTAGTATCTTTACCCTCAGCATCAACACTAATCACCCAGAGTAACACTAAACTAGTATCTTTACCCTCAGCATCAACACCAATCACCCAGAGTAACACTAAACTAGTATCTTTACCTTCAGCATCAACACCAATCACCCAGAGTAACACTAAACTAGTATATTTACCCTCAGCATCAACACCAATCACCCAGAGTAACACTAAACTAGTATCTTTACCCTCAGCATCAACACTAATCACCCAGAGTAACACTAAACTAGTATCTTTACCCTCAGCATCAACCAATCACCCAGAGTAACACTAAACTAGTATCTTTACCCTCAGCATCAACACTAATCACCCAGAGTAACACTAAACTAGTATCTTTACCCTCAGCATCAACCAATCACCCAGAGTAACACTAAACTAGTATCTTTACCCTCAGCATCAACACCAATCACCCAGAGTAACACTAAACTAGTATCTTTACCCTCAGCATCAACACTAATCACCCAGAGTAACACTAAACTAGTATCTTTACCCTCAGCATCAACACCAATCACCCAGAGTAACACTAAACTAGTATCTTTACCCTCAGCATCAACACCAATCACCCAGAGTAACAATAAACTAGTATCTTTACCATCAGCATCAACCAATCACCCAGAGTAACACTAAACTAGTATCTTTACCTTCAGCATCAACACTAATCACCCAGAGTAACACTAAACTAGTATCTTTACCCTCAGCATCAACACCAATCACCCAGAGTAACACTAAACTCGTATATTTACCCTCAGCATCAACCAATCACCCAGAGTAACACTAAACTAGTATCTTTACCCTCAGCATCAACACCAATCACCCAGAGTAACAGTAAACTAGTATCTTTACCCTCAGCATCAACACCAATCACCCAGAGTAACACTAAACTAGTATCTTTACCCTCAGCATCAACACTAATCACCCAGAGTAACACTAAACTAGTATCTTTACCCTCAGCATCAACCAATCACCCAGAGTAACACTAAACTAGTATCTTTACCCTCAGCATCAACACTAATCACCCAGAGTAACACTAAACTAGTATATTTACCCTCAGCATCAACCAATCACCCAGAGTAACACTAAACTAGTATCTTTACCTTCAGCATCAACACCAATCACCCAGAGTAACACTAAACTAGTATCTTTACCCTCAGCATCAACCAATCACCCAGAGTAACACTAAACTAGTATCTTTACCCTCAGCATCAACCAATCACCCAGAGTAACACTAAACTAGTATCTTTACCCTCAGCATCAACCAATCACCCAGAGTAACACTAAACTAGTATCTTTACCCTCAGCATCAACACCAATCACCCAGAGTAACAGTAAACTAGTATCTTTACCTTCAGCATCAACACCAATCACCCAGAGTAACACTAAACTAGTATCTTTACCCTCAGCATCAACACCAATCACCCAGAGTAACACTAAACTAGTATATTTACCTTCAGCATCAACACCAATCACCCAGAGTAACACTAAACTAGTATCTTTACCCTCAGCATCAACACCAATCACCCAGAGTAACACTAAACTAGTATCTTTACCCTCAGCATCAACACTAATCACCCAGAGTAACACTAAACTAGTATCTTTACCTTCAGCATCAACACTAATCACCCAGAGTAACACTAAACTAGTATCTTTACCCTCAGCATCAACCAATCACCCAGAGTAACACTAAACTAGTATCTTTACCCTCAGCATCAACACCAATCACCCAGAGTAACACTAAACTAGTATCTTTACCCTCAGCATCAACACCAATCACCCAGAGTAACACTAAACTAGTATCTTTACCCTCAGCATCAACACCAATCACCCAGAGTAACAGTAAACTAGTATCTTTACCTTCAGCATCAACCAATCACCCAGAGTAACACTAAACTAGTATCTTTACCCTCAGCATCAACACTAATCACCCAGAGTAACACTAAACTAGTATCTTTACCCTCAGCATCAACTAATCACCCAGAGTAACACTAAACTAGTGTCTTTACCCTCAGCATCAACACCAATCACCCAGAGTAACACTAAACTAGTATCTTTACCCTCAGCATCAACACCAATCACCCAGAGTAACACTAAACTAGTATCTTTACCCTCAGCATCAACACCAATCACCCAGAGTAACACTAAACTAGTATCTTTACCCTCAGCATCAACCAATCACCCAGAGTAACACTAAACTAGTATCTTTACCCTCAGCATCAACACCAATCACCCAGAGTAACAGTAAACTAGTATCTTTACCTTCAGCATCAACACCAATCACCCAGAGTAACACTAAACTAGTATCTTTACCCTCAGCATCAACACCAATCACCCAGAGTAACACTAAACTAGTATATTTACCTTCAGCATCAACACCAATCACCCAGAGTAACACTAAACTAGTATCTTTACCCTCAGCATCAACACCAATCACCCAGAGTAACACTAAACTAGTATCTTTACCCTCAGCATCAACACTAATCACCCAGAGTAACACTAAACTAGTATCTTTACCTTCAGCATCAACACTAATCACCCAGAGTAACACTAAACTAGTATCTTTACCCTCAGCATCAACCAATCACCCAGAGTAACACTAAACTAGTATCTTTACCCTCAGCATCAACACCAATCACCCAGAGTAACACTAAACTAGTATCTTTACCCTCAGCATCAACACCAATCACCCAGAGTAACACTAAACTAGTATCTTTACCCTCAGCATCAACACCAATCACCCAGAGTAACAGTAAACTAGTATCTTTACCTTCAGCATCAACCAATCACCCAGAGTAACACTAAACTAGTATCTTTACCCTCAGCATCAACACTAATCACCCAGAGTAACACTAAACTAGTATCTTTACCCTCAGCATCAACACCAATCACCCAGAGTAACACTAAACTAGTATCTTTACCCTCAGCATCAACACCAATCACCCAGAGTAACACTAAACTAGTATCTTTACCCTCAGCATCAACACCAATCACCCAGAGTAACACTAAACTAGTATCTTTACCCTCAGCATCAACCAATCACCCAGAGTAACACTAAACTAGTATCTTTACCCTCAGCATCAACACCAATCACCCAGAGTAACACTAAACTAGTATCTTTACCCTCAGCATCAACACCAATCACCCAGAGTAACACTAAATTAGTATCTTTACCTTCAGCATCAACCAATCACCCAGAGTAACACTAAACTAGTATCTTTACCCTCAGCATCAACCAATCACCCAGAGTAACACTAAACTAGTATCTTTACCCTCAGCATCAACCAATCACCCAGAGTAACACTAAACTAGTATCTTTACCCTCAGCATCAACCAATCACCCAGAGTAACACTAAACTAGTATCTTTACCCTCAGCATCAACACCAATCACCCAGAGTAACACTAAACTAGTATCTTTACCCTCAGCATCAACACTAATCACCCAGAGTAACACTAAACTAGTATCTTTACCTTCAGCATCAACACCAATCACCCAGAGTAACACTAAACTAGTATCTTTACCCTCAGCATCAACACTAATCACCCAGAGTAACACTAAACTAGTATCTTTACCTTCAGCATCAACACCAATCACCCAGAGTAACACTAAACTAGTATCTTTACCCTCAGCATCAACACCAATCACCCAGAGTAACACTAAACTAGTATCTTTACCCTCAGCATCAACACTAATCACCCAGAGTAACACTAAACTAGTATCTTTACCCTCAGCATCAACACTAATCACCCAGAGTAACACTAAACTAGTATCTTTACCCTCAGCATCAACACCAATCACCCAGAGTAACACTAAACTAGTATCTTTACCCTCAGCATCAACACCAATCACCCAGAGTAACACTAAACTAGTATCTTTACCCTCAGCATCAACCAATCACCCAGAGTAACACTAAACTAGTATCTTTACCCTCAGCATCAACCAATCACCCAGAGTAACACTAAACTAGTATATTTACCCTCTGCATCAACCAATCACCCAGAGTAACACTAAACTAGTATCTTTACCCTCAGCATCAACCAATCACCCAGAGTAACACTAAACTAGTATCTTTACCCTCAGCATCAACACCAATCACCCAGAGTAACACTAAACTAGTATCTTTACCCTCAGCATCAACACCAATCAGTAAGGAAAATAAGGGAAAAAATGTTGCCAAACAGGTAACAGTGAAAATGGGAAACTGTGGAAACCAAATCAACAGCTAACTATCAGAGAGAGAAAAATGAAGGAGACAGGTGAAGAGTGAGATATGGAGTATTGACGTATTTATTATGAAGTGATGTTACTATGGTAACTATCTCAGGATGACACAGACACAGATTGTGGAATACGGTGTTGTTGCAGGGGGGAGATTTTGGCCCAGTTTGGGAGAAGTTAGGGTGCGGTCACCAATTTGAGGGGTCGTAAGGATCCAACGAAGGGTTCGGAGAATCCCCAGGTGTCTGGGCAGGGGTACTCCCCCTCTTCCAGCAACGCCACAGTACCCTGAAATCCTGGCTCACTGAACACCAGCCAGCTGAAGGAAGGACAAGACAATACACACACACACACACACATACAAATCATGAAATGCCATCCATTTTCCTATGTGTTCGAGCGTCATAAAAGATTTGAAGTATGCTTGGAATCTGTAACTGTCACACAAACACACAGAGGTTACCACCAATCCCATAGATCATAAGGCCCTGCACCGTTTGAGCAAAGCCAATCAAACACCAGCCTTCACTTCAAATTATTCCAGAAATGCAGTTTATCAGAAACACACCAAGCTAAACGGGCACAAGCATTTCAACAACCTGCAGGGGAATGTCTAATTACCAGCCCTGTGCTTCAAAACTAGAGCCATGAACTGATTCGCAGAACGGAAAAAGCTAACATCCCCAATGCAGAAAACATCCTCAAACACACATGCATTTATACTTCCTCATCCTGTTCTTTATTTAAACCATCTCTGTCTGTTTCTACGCTGCCTTTTCTATGTTTTAACAGCTGCATTTCACTGTATGAAAATGTGCTAAACAAATAAACTCATTATTTATGCCGAATAGCTGAGAGCTCGAAGCTCGCTACGCCTGCAGCAGAGAGGACTGTGGGTAATGATTTCCTGCAGCGCTAACGTGCAGGAGCAAGCGGACCCGCATTCCACAGGCAGAAGTAAGAATACCGTGGAGGCAGAGCCACTTAACTGTGTCCGTTTTGGGTGTTTACTCTAATAACAGGCTGCCAGACGGCTTTCACTTTGCCATTCAACCCAATTCCTCACGTGTTCACAGCACCTGGGACACTACACTCTGTCCTTTTACCATGACCCATTGATAACCACTGCCAGGCTTTTACCATGACCCACTGATAACCACCGCCAGGCACTACGCTCGTAACATTGGACCTTCTTCTACCAGCTAGTGTACGATCTCAGACTGCAAAATGTTCGACCCACTTGACTATTTACTGTGTTAGAGCCTGTTCTGTTAGCATCCATTCTACCTTTAGTTTAAACCCGGGCCGGCCAGTGAAGGATGGGCTCCCCTCTCTAGTCAGGTTCCTTCCGAGATTTCTTCCCATCGGGGAGTTTGTTCTCCCCACTGTTTGAGTGTTTTTCTTCCCATTTTTTTTATTACCTCATTTGCTATTCGGGGGTTCAGGGCTGGTTTCTGCCTCTGTTTCTCTGTTCAGTGTCTCTGTGTCAGTTCTCTGTAAAAAGTGCTATATAAGTAAATTGAATAGAATTGAATGAATCCATTCATAACCACTGCCTGGCACTACGTTGAGCTGGGGGGGGAGGGAGCGGGGGGGGGGGGGGGTAACTCCCTCTTAATTGCACTTTGTGAAATATCCCCCAGTTTGACCACAAATTATGTGGACATGTTTTGATAATAAACCGTCAGTTATTTCTTCGGAACAATTCTGATCACATCTGCTGTAGGTGAGGCTACATTTGAAAAATATGTTACAGAGCCACGGACCTGTAACATAATTCTAGCTCAAAATTTCTGAATACAGTTTATCAGTAACTGCTACACTTATTTGAGACACATTGCGCATACCCTCCGTCCTGTTAAAAACCATGTCTTCTATGCTTTGTTCTTATGCTTGTTAAAAATTCTAATGAACAGCCGTACGCGTATAGAGCTGTTATGAAACAGAGCACATCAATGTGTAGCATGAAGCTTCAGCATGTGAGAAAACACTTTCAATAATGCAAAACAACCAGCAAATTTCCCTACAGGGGGATCATGAATCATCACCTTGCCTAACCCTACATATGCGCCTGATCTGTACCCTGAAGTCAAAGTCTGTTATCTTGTTTAGCACATCTTCATAGAGTTAATTATTCTCACACGCTTCAGAAGAAACAGAACTGAATGCGTATTAAAACACAGAAGAGCTTAACATGAGTTCATTCAGCAGACGCTCAGAAACAGCTAAATCAGAAACAGCTCCTCTCGATGAGCTTATATGAGAAACAGTGCTATAGATCAGACTAATAACACCCTTAGACCAGGTACAGTGTATTTACACCATCATTAAAGCTCACATGTGCTTTACCATGCCATAACTAGGACATACTCATCCACCGTAAACAGCTACAATGCAAACAGTCCCACTGGAGGTCACTCGCTTCAGGCTGAAAAAACACTAACTTATATATAAATCATACATGAAACTCATGGCTGAGAAAGTTCTGCCACCTGTTCCTGAAGTGGACAGATTAAGAGGATGATGAGACCCCTTCCAGAGCCCCTCCCTAAAAAAGAGGTACCTCCAGGAGCCTCTGGTGCAGACTAGGAGTAGTTTCTTTAAAAAGTGCTTAAACTTTCACTATGAGTTCATTTACATGCCGGTGATACCCACCCTCTCTGTCAGCGAGCACACATCTACCTGCTTTCAGCGCTCCAGGGCTATCGGAAAACTGACCATTTCTGTGTGTGTGTGTGTCTGCGTGTGTGTGTGCGTGTGTGTGTGTGTCTGCGTGTGTGTGTGTATGTGTGTGTGTGTGTGTGAGTGTGTGAGTGTGTGTGTGTGTGTGTATGTGTATGTGTGTGTGTGTGTGTGTGTGTGTGTGTGTGAGTGTGTGTGTGAGTGTGTGTGTGTGTGTGTGTGTGTGTATGTGAGTGTGTGTGTGCGGACTGGGACCCCAGTGCTGCCGCTCTTTACTTACATCCCAGAATGCACTTTGATTGAGGTGGTGCTGGGCGGGATTCCGAAAGCGCCCATATCCTCGGTATCGTCGCAGTACGCTGATCTACGCCCCAGCCCCTGCCGCTCTGTGAACAGATCGATGTGCGGCACGCTGTAGTCCTGGAAACAGCCAATCACAGCACAGCACCGCAGGAGTGAGCCAATCACCCCAGAGCATCACAGCATAAAACTTAGTGAGCAAGGAAAACACTGCAGTTATGCAATAAATAAAGAGAGGGTGAGAGAGAGGGAGAGCCAAAGAGACAGATACAGAGAGAAACAGAGAGAGATAGAGAGAAAGAGGGAGAGAGAGGGAGAGAGGAAGGGAGAGCGAGAAAGAGGGAGAGAGAGGGAGAGAGGAAGGGAGAGAGAGATGGAGAGAGAAACAGAAAGAAAGTGGAAGAGAAACTGAGAAAGTTGGAGTGAGAGGGAGGGAGAGAGAGAGAGAGAGAGCCTCACCCTGACAGCCAATCTGACGGACCCGATGACGATGGGGGTCATGGGGGCCGTCTGACCCTGTTGCCCCGGAAACGTTTTCGCCGGCCAAATGTCCCCCAGCTCCATAGACCCCTCCTCTAGGGCAACTGTGCGACCTTTGAACCCTGGCTTCTCGTACAGGATCCAGCTGGGTAGGGGGTAGAGAGCATGGCAGAATCTGAGTTAGACCAGGGTTTCTCACACTCAGACCTGCTTTCATTTCCCGTAACGTACCGAATGGCAAACAATTCCTTGGAAAAAGTGTTTAAATGTTAAATGTTTAACAGATGAAATTACAGACTGACAGGTGTAAAAGAGTGGGGTTCTAATCTGCTGAAAGTGTGGCCACCTGGCACCTGGCCAGTCAAATTAAGGGTTTAAGTACAAAGCAAATGGTGAGAAGCCAAAGCTGCAGCGTAAAAGTATAAAAGGAAACCTGTTTTCAGCATTAATCCAGGATCAGAGTGGCTGTGTAGTGCCAAACAATGAATCCAGCGCCAAACCATAAATCCACAGGACAGATTCTGCTGTTAAATGGTGCTCTATAAAAATTGTTTGATTGTTTGATTACGTGTCTAATTGGTTGGTTAGATTAAGTGATTGATTCAGTGCATTAGAGGGGCAGTAGACGGGTTTGATCGATTGATTGATTGACGGGTAGCAGGCGGGTCTTACCAGCCCCTCACCACCCTGACTGAGATGACGGCGGAAAGCTTCCACCCGCTGGCGTCCTCTACGTCCCGATACAACTCCAGAGCCTTCCCTCTGAACCCAGCTGTCTTATGAATCAGCAACTACAGACAGACAGAGAGAGAGAGAGAGAGAGGAGGGGGGCACGGTTACTCTTATAGGTGAGTCACACACATACTGTTACCTGAACCCATCTGTACAGGTACAACAGGGCTTCCCAAATTAGATTTGGGGGACCCCAAGGCAGTGTTTCAGGTACGGGATGTGGAAAGAATTATGTATCTAGACAAGAACTTATGAAAACTTATGAATATAACAGTGGAGGGATCAGCAAAATTCAGCCAATGCAGTTGCTCCCTTTAAAGGCCTATTTCAGAGAGATTTACCCTCCTTCTCCCGGTACCTCACCTTTCCTGGGCGTTTGTGGAAGCCTTTCACGTCCGGGACCTGCAGAGGAGGCCAAAAGATCACGGGTTACATCCTGCTTCCCGCCGCTCCACAGGGATGGAGAGCTAATCCACCAATCACAGAGTACGTTGCTAACAGCAAACAGAACAGCACCAATGGTGATTGGTGGATACCTTCGGCCTATGCCTCCTGGCAATGGCCACAGGGCAACTGGAGGTACATCCAGAATGTATCCACCAATCACATTCCGTGTTGTACTGCTTGCTGTTATTAACATGCTCTGTAATTGGTGGAGTGACACAGCAATCCTATCCCTACCAGTGCATAAGCCATTACAGACAGTAGAGTGCAAAGAAGCCAACAACTTTTCAGCCATTCTGACAAACATTAGCCAACAGAGTTATACAAACAGAAAAAGTAAACCGAACAGGATCGGCAAAACAACTAAAAAAATTTTTTTCATAAAGACCAAAGTCGTGGAAATTCCCGGGATTCCAGAGGGGCCCCTGTATCGAGGCTCCGCTTTCATGTGCCGCCAGCAGATTCCGGAAAACCATCTCCCAAAAACAGGGCAAAGCGGGAATGTTTGAGCGCCGTCCTGCTGAACAAACTCTGGGAACCCTCTCAGATCTGTCACGTTGCATTCAGTTAGCAGGGCTATGCTCTTTATCTACTGATTTACAACCACTTGAGTTATCAGAGGAAACAGTGATACAGACCAGACTAACATCTCTAATGTAGGTTAACTGTGTTATAATTACTCTCTGATTATACAAAGCAGGAAACAGACTTAGCGAGCAGCAGAGAGAGAGAGAGAGAGAGAGAGAGAGAGAGAGAAAGAGAGAGGGAGAGAGAGAGGGAGAGAGAGAGAGAGAAAGAGAGAGGGAGAGAGAGAGAAAGAGAGAGGGAGAGAGAAAGAGAGAGGGAGAGAGAGAGAAAGAGAGAGGGAGAGAGAGAGAGAGAGAGAGAGAGAGAGAGAGAGAGAGAGAGAGAGATAGAGAGAGAGGCCGCTGCGCTTGTGTCGCACGTGTCCACTCGTTTTTCAGGAAAGATCTTCCCTTTGTCTTCTCTCCCGTCCTCCATCCTTGCCTTGACTTGCGCTGCACTTGTCCGCTCATGCAGAATTGTGCAAGACAATACGACGGCAACGGGGAATTCAGCTTTCGTTTATTTACGTAGCTATTTTTCTATGGCTGTAAATAACGTAATAAATAGAGAGAAAAAAGAAAATTGAGTAAAACCTTGGTGATGTACGGTGCCTGTGCTTCAGAGAGCTGGAGCAGTTTAGAAGGGCTCTCTCCCTGGAGCCAGGCCAGGATTACCCTCTCCTTTCTGGGACAGAGTCAGCAAAACACCCCCTGGCTTTAAAATTCCTGCCATTGTTTGGATGAATCGCTCTTTTTCACCAATAAAACAGTGACAGGGTTCAGTTAAAACAGTGCCCTGTCCTGACCGGGCCTGTTCAGCCATTTTAAACACAGAGAGAGAGGGTGAGGGAGGGAGATAGACATGAGGGAGCGAGATAGACAGAGATGATCGGCTTTGCCTTTTCAAACTAAGTTTCTCCTTGGAGACACTGCCTAGCCCACGACCCAGGCTTAAATACTTCACAAGGGCGGCCTTCAGGAGTCATTTGTGAACTTCAGATTGTGTACAGTTTTCCATCAAAAAACTGCTTGAGAGATTTTAAGTTGGACACAGCTGGACAGTTTGACAGTATCTGTTTTGACACACAAGGGCTTCATATTATTTGAGTAGACGGATAAATAATAAACTGAACAAATACATAGTATGTGACCTGCTCCATCATTTTGAGTCAGTTTGACCCTGAAATACAGTTTGAAAAGAGGCGAGTCTCAGCTATCTGGTGATACTAATATTATCTTTCTACTTCAAATGTCAAGCGAGATATGCTAATTGAAATTAACTTGACCATCACCAAACCATGTTTTTGATTTATTTTAAAAAAACGTTCATTCCGACATAACTCAACATTAATAGTCAACCCACATGTTATCTTGATCTATGTGCAGAATTTAGAAGTCTTTTTCTATCTTGTGTTTTAAAATTGTTTTAAAATTGTCAATGTACCGTTAACCAAACCCGAGCTTTGAATTGGATGGCTGATTATTTATTCATTTAGTCGTCACTCTCGACAGAGTAAAACAATATTCTGCTATGAGCTCAGCCCACTTCTACAGCAATTCAGATAACATGTGGGCATGATGTAATGGTTTATTCAGTAAGTGACAGCATTATGATTGGATTTTTAAAAGTTTTCAATATCTACACGTTTTGGATCGACATAAGTGGCCCTTAGCACTACAGAACGTTGGGTATTTTTGTCAACTTATGTCGTCCGTGGCACCTAATGGGTTAAAACATCAGATTGTGTACGTGCCTGGGCTACTTAAACAGTTAAGAGCAGAAGTCGGACTAAATTTCAGAAACGGATGTGGGTTTGTTGGAATGGGGTTCTCCAGACCTGGTTGGGGTGCTTACCTTGGGATACATTTCAGGGGGGAGGGGCTGAGGAAGAGCCAGCTGGGCGGGGTCACATATGGGAGACAGCAACAGGGCAGGCTGTGGGGTGGCGGCAATGTCGCCCCCCTGGTCCGCGCTGGGGGCCGGGGATCCGGCCACACCCAAATTCTGGTCTTCTGCCCCATCCTGGGCCAGGAACTTCTCCAGAAAATCGGGAAGCTTCACGGCAGCGAAGGAAGGCACTGGAGGCGTGTCCTCGACAGGGCTGGGGGTGGAGTCAACCAGAGTTTGCTGATCCTTCGTGGCCGGTATGGCCACACCCACAGCCCCACCCACTCCTGCAAGTACTGGAAGAGGTGGTGGGGTTAGCGAGGCCTGCTTCCCAGAGGGAGGCAGTTTTGGGCGGGCCAGCTGCGGTTTGGCGGGTGAGGCGGCTGACTCCTGGTTCAACCTCCGGGATGTCCTAGAGAAATCCATGAGGCTAGAGAGCACTGAACTCCTCCCCAAACGGTCCGAAACATTATCCATCTCCTCCCTTTCCCCGTGTTCTTCCTCCGCTTCTGCCTCTTTCGCCTCCTTCTCCTCATCTTCCTCCTCCCCTTCATCTCTCTCACGGAAACTTGGGCCTTCCCTCCGACGGGCGGTGGTCTGTAGCTCTTTGAACAGCAGGCTCTTTTCTGTGCCGGCCCAGAGGGACTGGGCCTTGCTCTTAGCCTCCTCGCTCTGCCGCCTGATTATCATAGCCGGCGAGGGGTCCTTGGGGCCCGTAATCTTACGCCGGCCAAACTCGAACTCGGCGGGGTCAAAGGTCTTCTCAAAGTGGTCCTCTTTGATAGGGGGCAGGACAAAGGAGGGCTTGGGGTGCCCCTGCCCCTGCCCCTGCCTCTTCATGGGCAGTTGGAACGGGAGGCCAAAGTACTTGACATTCTTGATGAAGTCCTGGAATTCGGGAGATGGTTCTTCAGTCTCATCCTCGCTCGCTGAGGAGACCAGCTTCTCCCCCCGAGCCCTGACGCCAGCTCCACTGGGCTTCCTGTTGAAGTTCTGGTCCACGTCCAGCCAGCTGGAAGGCTCTTCCTGTTTCCCTGGGAGCCCTTGAGGGGGACGAGGGAGTTTGCTCAACAGGGGTTGCTCTCGAATGGATGAACCCTTTGGCACCAGTTTAGGGCCACTAACCGAGTCGGCAAATGATGTTAGCCTCTCCTTTAGGGCACCTGTCTCAATGTTGCCCTGCGGCCTCCCCTTTGCTTCTCTCCGTTTGCTTGTCAAGCATTTCTCTTCGTCCTCGACTCTCGTGGGAGCACTGGCCCCTTCAGACTGGGGAGGCTCTGCAGACAGAAAGGCTGGCCCATTAAGACTTGGCTCCCCTGTGGGCGGAGCTAGCAGGGGGACAAGAGCTGGCTGCTTTCCTGCCTCATCCTTAGTCTTCACTGCCCTGAGAGAATGGTCTGGTGCAGCACTGAGTGGGGCTTGGGCAGGAATGGGCGGGTTTGTGGTAGCTGTAGGTGGGGTTTGGGTAGCAGTGGGCAGAGCTGATGCAGCTGTAGGTGGGGATTGGGTAGCAGTGGACGAAGCTGACTTTCCTGTAGGTGGAGCTTGGGTAGCAGTGGGCGGGGCTGGTGTAGCTGTAGGTGGAGCTTGGGTAGCGGTGGGCAGAGCTGATTTGGATGCATGTGAGGATTGGGTAGCAGTAGACGGGGTTGACGTAGCTATAGTTGGGGCTTGGTTAGCAGTGGGTGGAGCTGACGTAGCTGTAGGTGGAACTTGGGTAGCAGCAGGCGGAGCTAATGTAGCTGTAGGTAGAGCTTGGGTAGCGCCGGGCGGAGCTGATTTGGCAGCAGGTGTGGCTTGGGTAGCGGCGGGCGGAGCTGATTTGGATGCATGTGAGGCTTGGGTAGCAGTAGACGGGGTTGACGTAGCTGTAGGTGGGGCTTTGGTAGCAGTGGGAGGAGCTGACGTAGCTATAGTTGGGGCTTGAGTAGCAGTGGGTGGAGCTGACTTAGCTGTAGGTGGGGTTCGGGTAGCAGTGGGCGGAGCTGATTTGGCAGCAGGTGTGGCTTGGGTAGCAGTGGGTGGAGCTGACGTAGCTGTAGGTGGAACTTGGGTAGCAGCGGGTGGAGCTAATGTAGCTGTAGGTAGAGCTTGGGTAGCGATGGGCGGAGCTGATTTGGCAGCAGGTGAGGTTTGGGTAGCAGTGGACGAGGGAGACATAGCTGTAGGTGGGGCTTTGGTAGCAGTGGGTAAAGCTGACTTGACTGTAGGTAGGGTTTTGGTAGCAGTGGGCAGAGCTGATTTGGCAGCAGGTGGAGCTTGGGTAGCAGTGGGCGGAGCTGATGTAGCTGTAGGTGGAGCTTGGGTAGCAGCGGGTGGAGCTAATGTAGCTGTAGGTAGAGCTTGGGTAGCGCCGGGCGAAGCTGATTTGGCAGGAGGTGTGGCTTGGGTAGCGGCGGGCGGAGCTGATTTGGATGCAGGTGAGGTTTGGGTAGCAGTGGACGGGGCTGACGTAGCTGTAGGTGGAGCTTGGGTAGCAGTGGGCGGAGCTGATGTAGCTGTAGGTGGAGCTTGGGTAGCAGTGGGCGGAGCTGATGTAGCTGTAGGTGGAGCTTGGGTAGCAGTGGGCGGAGCTGATGTAGCTGTAGGTGGAGCTTGGGTAGTGGGCGGAGCTGATGTAGCTGTAGGTGGAGCTTGGGTAGCAGTGGGTGGAGCTGATGTAGCTGTAGGTGGAGCTTGGGTAGAAGTGGGCGGAGCTGATGTAGCTGTAGGTGGAGCTTGGGTAGCAGTGGGCGGAGCTGATGTAGCTGTAGGTGGAGCTTGGGTAGCAGTGGGCGGAGCTGATGTAGCTGTAGGTGGAGCTTGGGTAGCAGTGGGCGGAGCTGATGTAGCTGTAGGTGGAGCTTGGGTAGCAGTGGGCGGAGCTGATGTAGCTGTAGGTGGAGCTGATTTGGCAGGAGGTGTGGCTTGGGTAGCAGCGGGCGGAGCTGATTTGGATGCAGGTGAGGTTTGGGTAGCAGTGGAAGGGGCTGACGTAGCTGTAGGTGGAGCTTGGGTAGCAGTGGGTGGAGCTGACGTAGCTGCAGGTGGAACTTGGGTAGCAGCGGGCGGAGCTAATGTAGCTGTAGGTAGAGCTTGGGTAGCGGTGGGCGGAGCTGATTTTGATGCAGGTGGAGCTTGGGTAGCAGCGGGCGGAGCTAATGTAGCTGTAGGTAGAGCTTGGGTAGCGGTGGGCGGAGCTGATTTTGATGCAGGTGGAGCTTGGGTAGCAGCGGGCGGAGCTAATGTAGCTGTAGGTAGAGCTTGGGTAGCGGTGGGCAGAGCTGATTTTGATGCAGGTGGAGCTTGGGTAGCAGCGGGCGGAGCTAATGTAGCTGTAGGTAGAGCTTGGGTAGCGGTGGGCAGAGCTGATTTTGATGCAGGTGGAGCTTGGGTAGCAGCGGGCGGAGCTAATGTAGCTGTAGGTAGAGCTTGGGTAGCGGTGGGCAGAGCTGATTTTGATGCAGGTGGAGCTTGGGTAGCAGTGGGCGGAGCTGGCTCTGATAGTTTAGTTTCACTCTGCAGCTTTTCCCGCTCGGCCTTCTGGGAATGAGTGACAGTGGCCTGTGTTTCCTCGCTGGTTTCTGGCATTACAGACGGCTTCATAGCAACAGCTCGACTCTTCCTCTTCTTCTTCCTGTACATGTCGTTTTCCACAGGCGCCTCCCCCCTGATAGACTCCTCAGGTGCTTCAGAAGCCATTTTACCCTTCTGGCCCAGAGCAGGTTCTTCGGGTGTGAGGACAGGTATCTGAGCAGGTTCTTCGGGTGTGAGGACAGGTATCTGAGCAGGTTCCTCAGGTGTGAGGACAGGTATCTGAGCAGGTTCTTCGGGTGTGAGGACAGGTATCTGAGCAGGTTCCTCAGGTGTGAGGACAGGTATCTGAGCAGGTTCCTCAGGTGTGAGGACAGGTATCTGAGCAGGTTCCTCAGGTGTGAGGACAGGTATCTGAGCAGGTGTTGGGGTGGCTGCAAGTCCAGCCGTATCAGGGGTTGTTGAGGTGAGTGAGAATGCAGGTGTTGTAACAGGCAGTGGAACTGGTGTAAATGCAGGTGTGTCAGCAGCTGTGACTCCAGATTTAACAGCAGGTGTTGGGGCAGGTTTATCAGCAGGTGTTGAGGCAGGTTTATCAGCAGGTGTTGAGGCAGGTTTAACAGCAGGTTTATCAGCAGTTATTGGGGCAGGGATCTGCTCAGGTGAGACAGATGTTCTCCCTGCCTCACCTGTCTGCTCGGTCGCAGGCTGCTCTCCTGATTGGGTCTCCGCAGGGGGCCTCTTGTCCGTGTGTGAAACCTTCTCACCTGGCAGTTTACCTGGAGCAGGCAAACACCTTTCTCCCTCTGCACCTTTACTCTGTGGCTCAGTCTGGGGCGTGTCCCCTACGGAACCGTCCGCTGCTAGAGCGGTACTGTCAAGCTGACCGCCAGTGGCTTTTCCCGCTTGTTTCTTGCTTGGCACCTGGGGCGCAGTCTTAGGTGTGGGTTTTGGGGAACTCCTGTGATTGGGCAAGGGCAGTTTGCTCGCACCCTGCGCCCCGTCACCATCACTCACATCTCTCCCCAGGGCTTTCGCCGGGCTCTCCGCCGTGCCTTTAGCCAGCCTCCCGTTGCTCTTCTCATCTTTCGCTGGCCTGCCGTCGCTCGCCGCTCTCTGCGCCCTCGCTGGCGAATCTCTGCCGCCTGGTTTCCTGAGCTTGCTCTCCGGCTGAGTGGGGGACGGCGGCGGTTCTGTCTCCATGGCGACAGCTTCCTCATTGGGCGGCTGTTTGGCAGGCGGCGCCGGAGAGAGGCGGGGCAGCCTGGATCCTTCGGCCGGATCCTTTGCGGGGCTCGTCGGCGAGGCGGCGGCCGACGAATTCCCCACAGCGTCGCTCGATTTTGCCGGGCTCGACTGGGCCGTGGGCGTCGCGATTGCGGTCTTGGTCTTCCTGGCAGTTTGTTCGCCTACGAGGGGCTTCCTGGCAGAGGAAGGTACGCTGTCTGTGGATTTGGGCAGTTTACTCCTGGGCGTGAGGCTGTTCTCACTGTGCACCTGCGCTTGTTTTTTTCCGTCAATCCCGCCAGCAGAGTCCAACTCGGCGTTGTTTGCGGCAAGGCCCTTTTCCGTCCCGGACGATGTTACATGCGCGGGCGTGGATATTGGCGAGGTTTTTGGCTTCGTCTCCACCGGCGGTTTCGACTTCATCTCTGCCGTCCACTTCTTGGGGATTTTGGACTTGAGGGCCTCGGGGGGTTTATCCGCCGGCTCCGGTGAGGTGGGTGTTTTGACCACACCCTCCTCCTTCCTGCCGTGAGCCTCAGTACCGTTCACCGCTCGGCTTTCTGGCGGACACTTCGACCTTGCGACGCCCGCTCTGGCCTTAAGGAGGCGCTGTGGAGACCTCGGAGACACGGGACTGGTGGGACTAGCGGGCGTGGTTGTGCTCGCACGGCACGGTTTCGGGGAACACTCGGCGATTCTACTGATGTTTCTGCCCTGCTCCGAGGCCACGCTCTTCAGAAGCCCGCTCTTCTCTGTCGAGCTGCTCTGTGATGGCGGCTGCCGCTTGATTTCTAAGCTCACCTTTTTCAGGTTCGCCGGTCTGTGGAGGACGAGGAAAAGAAACAAGGCAATACAATAAAAATGAAGTCATTACCGAACTCAATCAAATATAGAATATCAACATTTAAAGAATTCATTTTCTATTCACTTTGCAGCTGATTACTACACACAAACATAAACCGATGTAAGACAGGCAGGTACAGACCAGGCCTGAGGCAGTGGCAGGTGCGTGAGAGACTGGGTTTTAACAGGGCATTGGTGAACATACTGTTGGGGGTCCATGATCACACTCTCCCCACCCCACTTATGAGTGAAGAGTATTGCCCTCATTATTAAACTTTCTTAAATTCAAGATACATTCTACTGCCATATTCTGCTCGAAGAATACATACACTTCCGGTCAGAAGTTTTAGTACACCCAAAATTTTCAAGAAATCAGAGATTTAAAAAAAGACATGAACACTTTATATCTTACAAAAAATTATCTAAATGTTATATTCATCAAAATAGCCACCATTTGCAGAAATAACTGCTCAGCATATTTGTGCCATTGTGTCTATAAGGGTAGTCATATGGTTCTGAAAGTTCCCACAGACGTGCTGCACTCGTGGGCTGCTTCTCCTTGACCTTTCTGTCCAATTTGCCCCAAACAAGCTTGATTTTATTTCTCTTGTTGGAAAATGGAAATAATTTATTCACCTGTTTATTTTGCCAAATATGTTTTTTTATGAACTCCAAAATTTATGCCACTATCCTGTGAAGTAAAAGACTCTTTTTAACTTCTGACTATTCACTTTTTACCTTGTGCCATTTGAGGTTATTTACAAAACTTAAACTGCTTAAATTATGCTAAAAACAGATCAGTAAAACACAAGTAGAGTGTACTAAACCTTTTTACCGGCAGTGTATGCGAGATACCAGCTTGCATGCATCACTCCTCGTCTTTCCCACCAGCAGTACCAGAACAGGAATGATTCAATAGGGTATTCCCAGGTATCCGCAGTACCAGTACAGGAATGATTCAATACGGTATTCCCAGGTATCAGCAGTACCAGAACAGGAATGATTCAATGCTGTATTCCCAGGTATCAGCAGCACCAGTACAGGAATGATTCAATACTGTATTCCCAGGTATCAGCAGCACCAGTACAGGAATGATTCAATACTGTATTCCCAGGTATCAGCAGCACCAGTACAGGAATGATTCAATACGGTATTCCCAGGTATCAGCAGCACTAGTACAGGAATGATTCAATACTGTATTCCCAGGTATCAGCAGCACCAGTACAGGAATGATTCAATACTATATTCCCAGGTATCAGCAGTACCAGAACAGGAATGATTCAATACTGTATTCCCAGGTATCAGCAGTACCAGTACAGGAATGATTCAATACTGTATTCCCAGGTATCAGCAGTACCAGAACAGGAATGATTCAATACTGTATTCCCAGGTATCAGCAGTACCAGTACAGGAATGATTCAATACTGTATTCCCAGGTATCAGCAGCACCAGTACAGGAATGATTCAATACTATATTCCCAGGTATCAGCAGTACCAGAACAGGAATGATTCAATACTGTATTCCCAGGTATCAGCAGTACCAGTACAGGAATGATTCAATACTGTATTCCCAGGTATCAGCAGTACCAGAACAGGAATGATTCAATACTGTATTCCCAGGTATCAGCAGTACCAGTACAGGAATGATTCAATACGGTATTCCCAGGTATCAGCAGCACCAGTACAGGAATGATTCAATACTATATTCCCAGGTATCAGCAGTACCAGAACAGGAATGATTCAATACTGTATTCCCAGGTATCAGCAGTACCAGTACAGGAATGATTCAATACTGTATTCCCAGGTATCAGCAGTACCAGAACAGGAATGATTCAATACTGTATTCCCAGGTATCAGCAGTACCAGTACAGGAATGATTCAATACTGTATTCCCAGGTATCAGCAGTACCAGTACAGGAATGATTCAATACTGTATTCCCAGGTATCAGCAGTACCAGAACAGGAATGATTCAATACTGTATTCCCAGGTATCAGCAGTACCAGTACAGGAATGATTCAATACTGTATTCCCAGGTATCAGCAGTACCAGTACAGGAATGATTCAATACTGTATTCCCAGGTATCAGCAGTACCAGAACAGGAATGATTCAATACTGTATTCCCAGGTATCAGCAGTACCAGTACAGGAATGATTCAATACTGTATTCCCAGGTATCAGCAGTACCAGAACAGGAATGATTCAATACTGTATTCCCAGGTATCAGCAGTACCAGTACAGGAATGATTCAATACTGTATTCCCAGGTATCAGCAGTACCAGTACAGGAATGATTCAATACTGTATTCCCAGGTATCAGCAGTACCAGAACAGGAATGATTCAATACTGTATTCCCAGGTATCAGCAGTACCAGTACAGGAATGATTCAATACGGTATTCCCAGGTATCAGCAGTACCAGTACAGGAATGATTCAATACTGTATTCCCAGGTATCAGCAGTACCAGTACAGGAATGATTCAATACGGTATTCCCAGGTATCAGCAGTACCAGAACAGGAATGATTCAATACTGTATTCCCAGGTATCAGCAGTACCAGTACAGGAATGATTCAATACTGTATTCCCAGGTATCAGCAGTACCAGAACAGGAATGATTCAATACTGTATTCCCAGGTATCAGCAGCACCAGTACAGGAATGATTCAATACGGTATTCCCAAGTATCAGCAGTACCAGTACAGGAATGATTCAATACTGTATTCCCATGTATCAGCAGTACCAGTACAGGAATGATTCAATACTGTATTCCCAGGTATCAGCAGTACCAGTACAGGAATGATTCAATACTGTATTCCCAGGTATCAGCAGTACCAGTACAGGAATGATTCAATACTGTATTCCCAGGTATCAGCAGTACCAGTACAGGAATGATTCAATACTGTATTCCCAGGTATCAGCAGTACCAGAACAGGAATGATTCAATACTGTATTCCCAGGTATCAGCAGTACCAGTACAGGAATGATTCAATACGGTATTCCCAGGTATCAGCAGTACCAGTACAGGAATGATTCAATCCCGTATTCCCAGGTATCAGCAGTACCAGTACAGGAATGATTCAATACGGTATTCCCAGGTATCAGCAGCACCAGTACAGGAATGATTCAATACGGTATTCCCAGGTATCAGCAGCACCAGTACAGGAATGATTCAATACGGTATTCCCAGGTATCAGCAGCACCAGTACAGGAATGATTCAATACGGTATTCCCAGGTATCAGCAGTACCAGTACAGGAATGATTCAATACGGTATTCCCAGGTATCAGCAGCACCAGTACAGGAATGATTCAATACAGTATTCCCAGGTATCAGCAGTACCAGTACAGGAATGATTCAATACTATATTCCCAGGTATCAGAAGCACCAGTACAGGAATGATTCAATACGGTATTCCAAGGTATCAGCAGTACCAGTACAGGAATGATTCAATACGGTATTCCCAGGTATCAGCAGCACCAGTAAAGGAATGATTCAATACGGTATTCCCAGGTATCAGCAGTACCAGTACAGGAATGATTCAATACGGTATTCCAAGGTATCAGCAGTACCAGTACAGGAATGATTCAATACGGTATTCCCAGGTATCAGCAGCACCAGTACAGGAATGATTCAATACCGTATTCCCAGGTATCAGCAGCACCAGTACAGGAATGATTCAATACGGTATTCCCAGGTATCAGCAGTACCAGTACAGGAATGATTCAATACCGTATTCCCAGGTATCAGCAGTACCAGTATAGGAATGATTCAATACGGTATTCCCAGGTATCAGCAGCACTAGTACAGGAATGATTCAATACGGTATTCCAAGGT
>CM040406.1:63060572-63085572 GCA_022702515.1 Ilyophis sp. 1 JC-2022
TCAAAGTTGAGCTCAAAAATACTTCTGAAAAACACATTATCTTTTGTCAGCTTTACATCTTGTAAATACACATTCATTCACAACACAGAATAAACCATGCTGTAGTAACCTACGCTAGATTTAAAAAACAAAGCATTATTCTATTCATTTATTCCATACTCAGTGTGGAATACTGTTTCATTCTGTTTTAAATTGATTATTCATTTGGTTTATTTTGTAACATGCAGTTGTTAACAAAAAGGTATTTTCTTTGTTATGCTTTAGACATGTAAATGTTCACAAATATTACATTTGCAATGTCCCTTGAGCTGGCATCAACCGGGAAGCATTGCATAGCTACACACTGAAATCAAAGCAAAGCAAAGCAATCAATCAAAGAAGCTACTTGATAAAATAGTCCCAGACTACATACAATCTCTCCCACTATGACTTTTGCGAAGATTAATGAAATTAAACCGAAAATAACTCACAACAAACGACCTTCCTTTTGCTGGAAGTAGCCCACTAGACTCTGAATCCCAGAGCTGAGTAGTTGCTTTCAAACGTCTTGTTCGCAGTAAATTGGTTTTATAGTTTCCGCAGAGATTAGCTAATTACTTTTCGGTTTCCTCATATCCGCATTAAAGAATCCGTTCGCCATGTTCTCGGCTAACGCTGGAAGCAGACAGGGAAATAAGAATAACCGGCCCGGGGCGGGCGCAAGTCCGACTAAAACTGGAGCACGAGCCTCGCGGGAAAACCATCGGGTTGGCGCACCTGGGGCAGTGACGTAGTGACCGTCTTACGTTACATGAACCAGCAAGGCTTTCAAGGACGAATCAGATATCCAGGTGTACAGAGACCAAAAAGTGTATGCTACTAAATCAACGTGTATGTCACAAAATAACACGGCATGTGAGTAGGCCATGCCGACTAAGTTGCATTTTTGCGAACTTTATGAAGTAATGTTTTTCTTACACGAAAGTATCGCCCCCCAACCACCCCCCCAAAATTTTTTTTTAATAAAAAAACAATTCTACTAAAATAGCAGGTTCTACCCGTGAGTTTCACAATAGGCTACTCACAACTCTCTCTGCTTCTAACAGGACTTGTAAAAACATTCGGTCGACCAAAACAACGCGCTATTCATTTAGATTGAATTATGACATCGCGATATTAATCTTTCTCTTACCATGTTGTCTCTGGGCTACGTTCATCCATTAAGCGGTTCCAACAAGTCGTTCATGGGGAACCGAACCCCGGTAGCGGCACACGAATAGGAGTTGAGCTGTTTACCTCTTCTGGAGCACCACAAGTTGTCGCGTATAACAGCAATAACGGTATGGTGGACAATTAAATTAAGTTACGATTGTATATGCCACATATATGACAAATGATCCCATAAAATATCTACCGTAACGTCAGTCCCTGAAGAAGTGTTTGTCTCGAGCTCAGGATTCCATTAACACCGCAGGTACAGCACACAGGCTGTTGGGCAACACCGTTTACGCGGCACACACATACCTGAATTATTTACGTACAAGTATTGTGCACAAACGACCGCACCTTCCCTTTTATTAACATTGTGAAGACAAAGTAACTCTTCATACAGAAGACTCCATTAAAATTGAATGTGCGTAAATATATCGGGTAGGCCTACATTCCAGAAAATGTGCACAAGTAGGCCAATATGCAAAGAAAAGAGAAAAAGAACGTGCATGATATTTGATTACAAGATTACATTTTCAAATATATTTGAACATGACGTGAAAACTGCGCGTAAAACGTGGAATATAAAATCTAGTCAAAAATTATGCAAACCATTACAATGACATTACAACTGCACTTGTGACAACATGATCCAAGTCTCCACAGTATGTGTACATAGTATAGTGTGCGCTGAAGACGACTGCATTTGCTGAGACAATAAACAAAAAAAACTAAATTTATCTAATGGCCCTGTCACACTATTGCGTATCGTACTAGCGTATGCCAGCGTATGAAAAATATCACTCATACGCTGATATACGCTGACATACGCTAGGGGTATGTCTCTCCAGTTCACATCTTATCAAGTTCACATCTTATGGCCCGTGAGGCCTGGAGGTAAACCTGCGTACACACCGGCCCGTGAGGCCTGGAGTTAAACCTGCATACACACCAGCCCGCGAGGCCTGGAGTTATACCTGCATACACACCGGCCCGCGAGGCCTGGAGTTAAACCTGCATACACACCGGCCCGCGAGGCCTGGAGTTAAACCTGCACACACACCGGCCCGCCAGGCCTGGAGTTAAACCTGCATACACACCGGCCCGCGAGGCCTGGAGTTAAACCTGCATACACACCGGCCCGCCAGGCCTGGAGTTAAACCTGCATACACACCGGCCCGCCAGGCCTGGAGTTAAACCTGCATACACACCGGCCCGCGAGGCCTGGAGTTAAACCTGCATACACACCGGCCCGCCAAGCCTGGAGTTAAACCTGCATACACACCAGCCCGCGAGGCCTGGAGTTAAACCTGCACTTTATACACTTTATAAAGAGCTCTGCAGAAAAACTGAGACTGAATAACACACAGCGCACCCGTAAAAGCCTTGTCTGAATATGTATCAAAATACAGCCATTTCTGTAATAATGAATATCTCTGCCGCTTCCTGTCACTGGTCAGTGAGTGAGTACTGATGCTATGGCCCTCTCTGTAATAATGAATATCTCTGCTGCTTCCTGTCACTGGTCAGTGAGTGGGTACTGATGCTATGGCCCTCTCTGTAATAATGAATATCTCTGCTGCTTCCTGTCACTGGTCAGTGAGTGAGTACTGATGCTATGGCCCTCTCTGTAATAATGAATATCTCTGCCGCTTCCTGTTACTGGTCAGTGATTGAGTACTGATGCTATGGCCCTCTCTGTAATAATGAATATCTCTGCCGCTTCCTGTTACTGGTCAGTGATTGAGTACTGATGCTATGGCCCTCTCTGTAATAATGAATATCTCTGCTGCTTCCTGTCACTGGTCAGTGAGTGAGTACTGATGCTATGGCCCTCTCTGTAATAATGAATATCTCTGCCGCTTCCTGTCACTGGTCAGTGAGTGAGTACTGATGCTATGGCCCTCTCTGTAATAATGAATATCTCTGCTGCTTCCTGTCACTGGTCAGTGATTGAGTACTGATGCTATGGCCCTCTCTGTAATAATGAATATCTCTGCCGCTTCCTGTCACTCTTCAGTGAGTGGGTACTGATGCTATGGCCCTCTCTGTAATAATGAATATCTCTGCCGCTTCCTGTCACTGGTCAGTGAGTGGGTACTGATGCTATGGCCCTCTCTGTAATAATGAATATCTCTGCCGCTTCCTGTCACTCTTCAGTGAGTGGGTACTGATGCTATGGCCCTCTCTGTAATAATGAATATCTCTGCCGCTTCCTGTCACTGGTCAGTGAGTGAGTACTGATGCTATGGCCCTCTCTGTAATAATGAATATCTCTGCTGCTTCCTGTCACTCTTCAGTGAGTGGGTACTGATGCTATGGCCCTCTCTGTAATAATGAATATCTCTGCCGCTTCCTGTCACTGGTCAGTGAGTGAGTACTGATGCTATGGCCCTCTCTGTAATAATGAATATCTCTGCTGCCTCCTGTCACTCTTCAGTGAGTGGGTACTGATGCTATGGCCCTCTCTGTAATAATGAATATCTCTGCCGCTTCCTGTCACTGGTCAGTGAGTGAGTACTGATGCTATGGCCCTCTCTGTAATAATGAATATCTCTGCTGCTTCCTGTTACTGGTCAGTGATTGAGTACTGATGCTATGGCCCTCTCTGTAATAATGAATATCTCTGCCGCTTCCTGTCACTCTTCAGTGAGTGGGTACTGATGCTATGGCCCTCTCTGTAATAATGAATATCTCTGCCGCTTCCTGTCACTGGTCAGTGAGTGGGTACTGATGCTATGGCCCTCTCTGTAATAATGAATATCTCTGCTGCTTCCTGTCACTGGTCAGTGAGTGAGTACTGATGCTATGGCCCTCTCTGTAATAATGAATATCTCTGCCGCTTTCTGTCACTCTTCAGTGAGTGGGTACTGATGCTATGGCCCTCTCTGTAATAATTAATATCTCTGCCGCTTCCTGTCACTGGTCAGTGAGTGAGTACTGATGCTATGGCCCTCTCTGTAATAATGAATATCTCTGCTGCTTCCTGTCACTCTTCAGTGAGTGGGTACTGATGCTATGGCCCTCTCTGTAATAATGAATATCTCTGCTGCTTCCTGTCACTGGTCAGTGAGTGAGTACTGATGCTATGGCCCTCTCTGTAATAATGAATATCTCTGCTGCTTCCTGTCACTCTTCAGTGAGTGGGTACTGATGCTATGGCCCTCTCTGTAATAATGAATATCTCTGCTGCTTCCTGTCACTCTTCAGTGAGTGGGTACTGATGCTATGGCCCTCTCTGTAATAATGAATATCTCTGCTGCTTCCTGTCACTCTTCAGTGAGTGGGTACTGATGCTATGGCCCTCTCTGTAAAAATGAATATCTCTGCTGCTTCCTGTCACTGGTCAGTGAGTGGGTACTGATGCTATGGCCCTCTCTGTAATAATGAATATCTCTGCTGCTTCCTGTCACTGGTCAGTGAGTGAGTACTGATGCTGAACCTGAGGATGGTGTTGTATGCATTGGGGGCGAGGTGACCTGCTATAGCTGAGCTACTGAAATGGACACAGTGTGTTAACATAAACAGGTCCCTGTTATACTGTGTGTGTGACAAAGGCAGCATCGAAAACAAGGTGACGCCCACATTCTGAATGTGTCATCACGTTAAAGGGATGGATGCAATTTGCACGCAAAAGGTCACTGTTCTGATTCAAGCAGGATGTTCACTTGAGAAGAATCCTGTTTGAATGAACTGTCTTTGTGTGCAAACGGGTTCCCTGAATCGCGGACCAGAAATCCTATTACAGTCTGATCAATTACGTTGATTTTAGAGCCATTCTCTATTGGAAATATACTGTTTTATATGCAGCAACACTTGAACAGAATATACAAAAATAAATGAGTACAAGAAATGCCCAAAAGGATTACTTAGAAATTTTTACATTAAGGGCAATTTTCTGAGCAGAAATGTTCCTGTTTAAAATCCGGTACAGTATTCATGTTTCTCAGTGTTCCATGGTAACCACGACAGCTATTCATGTGTTTCAGTGTTCCAAAGTTTCCGTGGCAGCAGTTCATGTGTTTCAGTGTTCCAAAGTTTCCGTGGCAGCAGTTCAGTGTTCCGTGTTCCGTGGGCTACCACAGCACTATGGTGAACAATGAGGCTTTTCAACTGGAGCCAGATGCAAACCCCCTTTATTCACTCCCGCCCTACCAGGACCAATCACATGACCCTACTCCCGCCCTACCAGGACCAATCACATGACCCTATGAAAGCTGCCCAGGTTGGGAAGCTGCTCTGGCATGTTTGCTTCAGTGGGAAAGAGAGGTTTTTGAATTACAGGTGCGGTCACCTTTATCCCATACGCTTAATCTTTCCCTGTGGACTGGACATTGGATCATGACAGAGCCGTTTCCCTGGCCTGTCTCTGTAATATCGCTTGCTAAATAGCAGGATTTATACTGCAAACAGTGCAAAGTGATCCGGTCTCCCTCGAGACAAAAGACCAGTTTAGTAAGTATAGTATAGTTCCTTCCACCAAACAGAAAACACATAAATCATTCAGAAGCAACTTTATGGGACCTGCAAACACAGTCTAGTGTGGTGTTTCTGAGTGTGCGTTTGAGCATGCTGCCCTCTGCTGGCCACATTTCCACATGACACCCGCAAATAGACGCCAGTCTATTAGACAGGTAAGAGTGAGTTTTAGCCTGTATTTTATTCACTCTACCATGAAACAGGCAGTAAATGCTGTGATATTCACACTGTGACTCTGACACCCAACAATTTTTTTCAGTTTTCCTTTGCCAGAGTGGCAGATTTTGGGCACCTGGTTACATGTATACAGGTAAAACACAGAACACACAGTCACCCTGTGATCCATGACCCTCACCACCACACATCATAAACAATCATCGTTCAATTCAATTCAATTCAATTTTATTTGTACAGCGCAAAGGCCGTTGTTGCAAAGCAGTTTTACAGAAATCTGGGCCTGACACCCCCCAAAGAGCCTGAACCCCCCAAAGAGCTTGAACCCCCCCCCAAAGAGCCTGACACCCCCCAAAGAGCCTGAACCCCCCAAAGAGCTTGAACCCCCCCCCAAAGAGCCTGAACCCCCTAAAGAGCCTGAACCCCCTAAAGAGCCTGAAACCCCCAAGAGCCTGAACTCCCTAAAGAGCCTGAACCCCCCAAAGAGTTCGCCTACGGCCACAGCGACGAGGAAAACCCCCTGGCTGGTACCAGGAAGAGAGCTTGAGCAGACTCTGACTCAGACGGGGGGGGGGCGGCCCATCTGCTGCTGACTGGCGCTGGTTAAGTGGATACAGGCTGATGCATGCGGCTGCCTAGCAACGGTAAATAAACAAGGCGGTGTGCAGAACACGTGCGGTGAAGGGGTGTAAAGACGGCGCTGTGCTCGACACGAGCACCACAGCAAGGAGACAGCACATCACTGAGTCACAGGCTTATGATGCTACATTACAGCCGTGAAGGTGTTCACTGGGGAGTTACGCAAAAGACAGAGGAGAGCTCAGAGGCCCTGTTCTCAGATGAGGCGTCCATGAAAGCAGCTTTATTAAAAAGGCAAATCCATGAAAGGAGAAAAAACAAGAAGTAAGGCCTTCATATGCAAGGACTATCAACAGTCTTCCTCCAGGCACCACAGAGAGGGTGACAGAGATAAAGGCTACTGTGTCCTGTCTCCTGTGTATAGTGTACTGGCAGATACTGTTTAGTATGCAGTATGCAAATAAATCCTCTATATTATTTTCCAACCGTACTGTGGAAGTGTCGTAAGACGTCCCACCCTTGCGCGGCCATGTTACGTGTTGATGTCCCACCCTTACGCGGCCATGTTACTTGTTGATGTCCCACCCTTGCACGGCCATGTTACGTGTTGTTTTTGTTGTTATTGAAGGAAAACTTCAGCGAAGCTGTGCCTCATTTTTTAAAACGAAGCTGAGCGTCATATTTATGCCTAATTCAAGTGTGCTCCCGAATATACCCCAGAAGTAAGTATATCATATGGGGATTTTAAGTATACTACATTTAGAAAAACTTTTGCTTACTTAACGACTTTTTTGACCTGTCTACTCAACAAGCCTACTTAATAGTATGGAAGGGTGCTGATTCCGACTCAAGAGGGATTCAAGGTGCCGACTATTCCAACGGCCTCATTATGTGCCTCTTATTGTTCCGTTTGTCTCATGTTATGGGGCAACACAAGGCTCTACTTGGGAACATGGTGTTAATGTATATACTATAGGTGCTTATATATATACAGTGCCCTCCACTATTATTGGCACCCCTGGTAAAGATGAGTGAAAAGGGTTGTAAAACATTCACCGTTTGGTGAATTAGCTTAATCTCACACTGAAAAAATTAGAAAAATCCAACCTTTAATTGAAGTAAATTTATTATTAGAAAAAAAATCCCTCATCAAGAAATCATTATTTTTAACAAAACCACGTGTGCCACAATTATTGGCACCCCTACATTTATATATAGAATAAAGTAGTCATTTTTAATATTTGGTCGCATATCCTTTGCATGCCATGACTTCCTGATGTCTGTGACCGAACAACATCAAAAGACTCTTTTATAGAATCTTATATTTTGGTACTCTCACAAGCGATAAGGGGTAACTTGGGAAATAAAATTTTTTCCTAAACCTAGACTCAACATTTGTCCTTAGTTTCTATTTCTCTGTACAGGGTCATTGCGACAGTTCTCTGTAAGAAGCAATATACAAATAAAATGTAATTTAATTGACTTGAGTAAAGGTTGGTTTTGGCAAAAAAAAAGGCCAATATGATTTAAAAATGTTTTGGGGAGAAATGTAGTTCTGTTTCAGAACTGTACCAACAGCTGCCATTGGCTCTGAGACTCAACATGTTCAAACTTGAGTCTGCAGTTGGAGTTTCCTGCTTTACAACCAGGCAGGCGCTGACAGTCTATGGGTGGGAGTCAGAAAACGCCAGTCACAAGTTGCCACTCCGACTCAATCATTTATTTTTAGCGGCTACTGGAAGATGAGAGAGAAAACAATGGCTCATGGCAATTAGGAATGCTAAATATCCCCCAGATACAGTTGAGATACAGCTAAAGGATGTTTGACGGAGGAGGACATTCAGACGAGAATATTGAACATACAGAGAGACCGTCTGTTAGCTCTGTCAATGCCCTCTTCTCCCAGCATGGGAGGTATCTCCAGATTCAATTACCCGCCCACTGTAGTGTTAAAAAATGAGCCAATGAGAGTAAAGGTGTACGTCATGACATTCGCTTCTGCCACAACCGCTCAGAGATTGTTTTGGCCACTAAGAAAGACATAATGAGGTTATATAACCTTGATCTGTTTAATGAGGTTAATGGCATTTTGCGGTGGAATTTCGCTTTATCACGTCTGTTATCCCAGGTTTAAATCAGTCCTGATTAGAGGAGAAGAATGAAAACAGGCAGGTTTAAGTATCTCTGCCGTTGGTTATATCAGGAGAGAACTGTAGAACAACTAAAGTAACTAAAGCAGGTAGTGTAGGCCAGTGACCCCTGACCCTGATCCTGGAGATCTACCCTCCTGTAGGTTTCCATTCCAACCCTAACAAAGCACACCTCATTCAACAGCTAGAGATCTACCGTCCTGTAGGCTTTCACTCCAACCCTACAAAGCACCTCATTCGACAGCTAGAAATCTACCGTCCTGTAGGCTTTCACTCCAACCCTAACAAAGCACACCTCATTCAACAGCTAGAGATCTACCGTCCTGTAGGTTTTCACTCCAACCCTACAAAGCACACCTCATTCAACAGCTAGAGATCTACCGTCCTGTAGGCTTTCACTCCAACCCTAACAAAGCACACCTCATTCAACAGCTAGAGATCTACCGTCCTGTAGGCTTTCACTCCAACCCTAACAAAGCACACCTCATTCAACAGCTAGAGATCTACCGTCCTGTAGGCTTTCACTCCAACCCTACAAAGCACCTCATTCAACAGCTAGAGATCTACCGTCCTGTAGGTTTTCACTCCAACCCTAACAAAGCACACCTCATTCAACAGCTAGAGATCTACCGTCCTGTAAGTTTTAACTCCAACCCTAACAAAGCACACCTCATTGAACAGCTAGAGATCTACCGTCCTGTAGGCTTTCACTCCAACCCTACAAAGCACCTCATTCGACAGTTAGAGATCTACTGTCCTGTAAGTTTTAACTCCAACCCTAACAAAGCACACCTCATTGAACAGCTAGAGATCTACCGTCCTGTAGGCTTTCACTCCAACCCTAACAAAGCACACCTCATTCAACAGCTAGAGATCTACCATCCTGTAAGTTTTAACTCCAACTCTAACAAAGCACACCTCATTCAACAGCTAGAGATCTACCGTCCTGTAGGCTTTCACTCCAACCCTACAAAGCACCTCATTCAACAGCTAGAGATCTACCGTCCTGTAGGTTTTCACTCCAACCCTAACAAAGCACACCTCATTCAACAGCTAGAGATCTACCGTCCTGTAAGTTTTAACTCCAACCCTAACAAAGCACACCTCATTGAACAGCTAGAGATCTACCGTCCTGCAGGCTTTCACTCCAACTCTAACAAAGCACACCTCACTCAACAGCTATGGATCTCATTGAGCTGCTAATTGAGTACCAAATTATGGTTGAAATGAAAACCTACATGAGGGCAGTTCTCCAGGAACAGGGTTGGAGAACACGAATGTAGGCTATCTCTCTCCTTGGTGTTATTTTTGTAAGATAATAACGCCACAGGCTCAGCCCATACTCCAGATCTCAAACAGCACGTTTACTTGCTCTGGCTTTGAAGATGAGAGGCTGCCTGTAAACTCCAGGTTCAGAAAGTAAAAAGTCTTCCCCATAATTTTGTTCCAATCATCTGGATTTGCTAATTAGTGCCATTCTTCAGCCAGGAGGTAGAACAAATTAGTGAAATGGGTGGAAGAAACACATTCACCTTTACTTTGTGACCCCTGGATTTGACACCTCTGGAGGCCGTGGGGAGCAGTGACTTACCTTCCTGGACCTGGGGGAGGTGGCCCTCTGCTGGGACATGTCCAGGCTGTACATGGACGCTGACTCTAGATCCACAGGTGAGGTGAGGCACTCGCTCTGCACGCTGAACTCCGTTTGCACGCTCACCTGGTCGAAGCCCCTGCAGGTGCACAGCAGAGAAGGAAGGTTACCCACATGCTTTGGGTTTTGAGAAAGAGGGGTTACAGTTCACTTCCATTTAAGATCAGTCGGTTCAAGAAATGAGATGAAAGTCAATTAATCATGTGAAAAAAATGCCCGTAGAATGTTTCCATGGGTTTCCATGAACCCCAGTGTCCCTGCAGGCTGTGCATGGCGCCCCAATCACCTGCAGCCATCTTGTCTGGAGAGGAACACGGAATGTGGAAGGCAGAGCTCAGAATACGGAACGCAGAACACAGAACGCGGTCAGAAAGAGGCTCCTGCCTGCCCCACTGTGCTGACAACAGCAAGTTCTTTCTCTCTATTTCTCTTTCTCTCTCTCTCTCTCTCCACACACTCCCAGAACTGAACCCTCCACCCCTCCTCGTCCAGGGTAGACGCTGACTGTTTGACCGAAGGCCTTGTTACAGCACAGGAACGCACCATGTCCATGGAGGCAAAGTTCACCCTCCCCCCTCACTGTTCACAAACTGCCCTGATTCTCACACTGTAGTGAGGAGATGTAGTGAGGAGATACCCATACTCACTAGATACCCCCCTCTCCCCTCTCTCCAGACTCACTACAGTACCCCCTCTCCCCTCTCTCCATACTCACTAGATACCCCCTCTCCCCTCTCTCCATACTCACTACAGTACCCCCTCTCCCCTCTCTCCATACTCACTACAGTACCCCCTCTCCCCTCTCTCCATACTCACTACAGTACCCCCTCTCCCATCTCTCCATACTCACTACAGTTCCCCCTCTCCCATCTCACCATACTCCCTACAGTACCCGCACTCCCCTCTCTCCATACTCTCTAGAGTACACCCTCGCCCCTCTCCATACTCACTACAGTACCCCCTCTCCCCTCTCTCCATACTCACTACAGTACCCCCTCTCCCCTCTCTCCATACTCACTACAGTACCCCCTCTCCCCTCTCTCCATACTCACTACAGTACCCCCTCTCCCCTCTCTCCATACTCACTACAGTACCCCCTCTCCCCTCTCTCCATACTCACTACAGTACACCCTCTCCCCTCTCTCCATACTCACTACAGTACCCCTCTCCCCTCTCTCCATACTCACTACAGTACCCCCTCTCCCCTCTCTCCATACTCACTACAGTACCCCCTCTCCCCTCTCTCCATACTCACTACAGTACACCCTCTCCCCTCTCTCCATACTCACTACAGTACCCCCTCTCCCCTCTCTCCATACTCACTACAGTACCCCCTCTCCCCTCTCTCCATACTCACTACAGTACCCCCTCTCCCCTCTCTCCATACTCACTACAGTACCCCCTCTCCCCTCTCTCCATACTCACTACAGTACCCCCTCTCCCCTCTCTCCATACTCACT
The DNA here is from genome assembly GCA_022702515.1 of Ilyophis sp. 1 JC-2022. Lineage (NCBI taxonomy): Eukaryota > Metazoa > Chordata > Actinopteri > Anguilliformes > Synaphobranchidae > Ilyophis > Ilyophis sp. 1 JC-2022. Next base: position 63,072,254 of record CM040406.1, read on the forward strand.
ACAGTACCCCCTCTCCCCTCTCTCCATACTCACTACAGTACCCCCTCTCCCATCTCTCCATACTCACTACAGTCCCCCCTCTCCCTCTCTCCATACTCACTACAGTACCCCTCTCCCCTCTCTCCATACTCACTACAGTACCCCCTCACCCCTCTCCATACTCACTACAGTACCCCCTCTCCCCTCTCTCCATACTCACTACAGTAACCCCTCGCCCCTCTCTCCATACTCACTTCTGTACCCCCTCTCCCCTCTCTCCATACTCACTACAGTACCCCCTCTCCCCTCTCTCCATACTCACTACAGTACCCCCTCTCCCCTCTCTCCATACTCACTACAGTACCCCCTCTCCCATCTCTCCATACTCACTACAGTACCCCCTCTCCCCTCTCTCCATACTCACTACAGTACCCCCTCTCCCCTCTCTCCATACTCACTACAGTACCCCCTCTCCCCTCTCTCCATACTCACTACAGTACCCCCTCTCCCCTCTCTCCATACTCACTACAGTACCCCCTCTCCCCTCTCTCCATACTCACTACAGTACCCCCTCTCCCCTCTCTCCATACTCACTACAGTACCCCCTCTCCCCTCTCTCCATACTCACTACAGTACCCCCTCTCCCCTCTCTCCATACTCACTACAGTACCCCCTCTCCCCTCTCTCCATACTCACTACAGTACCCCCTCTCCCCTCTCCATAATCACTGGCTGTACTCCCTCTCCCCTCTCCATACTCACTACAGTACCCCCTCTCCCCTCTCTCCATACTCACTACAGTACCCCCTCTCCCCTCTCTCCATACTCACTACAGTACCCCCTCTCCCCTCTCTCCATACTCACTACAGTACCCCCTCTCCCCTCTCTCCATACTCACTACAGTACCCCCTCTCCCCTCTCTCCATACTCACTACAGTACCCCCTCTCCCCTCTCTCCATACTCACTACAGTACCCCCTCTCCCCTCTCTCCATACTCACTACAGTACCCCCTCTCCCCTCTCTCCATACTCACTACAGTACCCCCTCTCCCCTCTCTCCATACTCACTACAGTACCCCCTCTCCCCTCTCTCCATACTCACTACAGTACCCCCTCTCCCCTCTCCATACTCACTGGCTGTACCCCCTCTCCCCTCTCTCCATACTCACTACAGTACCCCCTCTCCCCTCTCTCCATCCTCACTGGCTGTACTTGCACTGCCCAACCAGCAGGGGGCCATGCAAACCTGTGTGCTGCATGCCTTCTAAATTATTTTACTATGGTAAAAGTATTCAATGTATTTTGCACAAAAACACCCCCCCCCCCCCGCCCCAACCCTTTTACTACTCAATTCCACCTCAAACCCCCCCCCCCCCCCCCCAGGAAAATAAAAAAAACAATAATATGTCCTTAAATGTACTTAAAACAGATATAAACACAAATTAAAATGTAATTAAAGGTCTGCCAGTGATCCCAAAGCACGTACGTGACTGAACACGCCAAACCCTAGATCCCTTGCATAAATGTAAGAGTCACGGCTGCCCGTGTTTGAAACATATTGCAGAAGAGCCCCTGAGGGAGAATGATATTTTCTGGAACAGAAGATATTGTGTAATGTCTCTTATTCAGCGGATAGCAGGAGGTGCGGCAGTTTCTCCTCCAACGCAGAATTAAGGCAGAGGGCAAGGTATGCAGCTATAGAACGTTTTTAACCCCCGATTACCCCAAATGAGCCCCTCTTACCCAAAATCAACCTATCTTACCCCAAATCAGCTCCTCTTACCCCAAATCAGCCCCATCTTACCTCAAATCAGCCCCTCTTACCCCAAATCAGCTCCTCTTACCCCAAATCAGCCCCATCTTACCCCAAATCAACTACTCTTACCCCAAATCAACCCATCTTACCTAAAATCAGCTACTCTTACCCCAAATCAGCCCCTTCTTACCCCAAATCAGCCCCTCTTACCCCAAATCAACCCATCTTACCCCAAATCAGCTCCTCTTACCCCAAATCAGCCCCATCTTATCACAAATCAGCCCCTCTTACCCCAAATCAGCCCCTATTACCCCAAATCAGCCCCATCTTACCCCAAATCAGCCCCTCTTACTCCAAATCAACCCATCTTACCCCAAATCAGCTCCTCTTACCCCAAATCAGCCCCATCTTACCCCCAAATCAGCCCCGCTTACCCCAAATCAACCCATCTTACCCCAAATCAGCCCCTCTTACCCCAAAGCAACACCTTCTTACCCCAAATCACCCTCTTTCCCAAAATCACCCCCTCTTACGACAAATGTGTAATTCTACAAGAGAAATGACACTTACAGAGACGAGATGAGCACGGACAGGCCTGTTAGTGCCCAGTGGAAATATCTGCAATTTTTCAGCGACTGCCGGCATGAGGCTAGCTCCCTGAGGACCCATCTATCTCTTCCATGCCTCAGTCCTAATACCTCACACGTGCCAGCGAAAGCACCCGCGCGCCAACGAAAGCACCCGCGCGCTAACGAAAGCACCCGCGCCAACGAAAGCACCCGCGCGCGCTCTGTGCCGTGATTTACTGTCGTTTTACAGTGAAGGGAGGCTAAATTGTTTCATTACTCAATGAATTCCCCCATTTTTCTTTCTCTTTCTCTCTCTCTCTCTCTCTCTCTCTCTCTCTCTCTCTCTCTCTCTCTTTCTCTCTCTCTACTCCCCACTCCCTCCCTCCGCCAGGCAACAATTTGTCTCAGAAAAAATCAAGTATCAGGATTTTTGGAAACTTGGGAACTACCGGCTTTGAAACTGATACTGTACCCCCCACCCCCCCCACCCCCACCCCCCCACGATATCTTCATCTGTCTGTGGAATTCAGAGGCCCCTACCCAACTGCACAGTCACTCTCTGGGGGGCGGGCGGGGTGGAGGTCACATGACCCACAGCCTGACCCCACCCCCCCCACCCCCCGCATCTTTGTAACCCCTGCTCTAGTTAAAAGAAAAGGATTGTTCGTTAAAATGCCCGGCTGGGCGTTGGCCGGGATGGACTTCCCACCCTTACGACACGGACGTCTGAGGAGAGAACCAACGCGCTGAAATGCTGCTGGGTTAAGTTCCATATTTTTATCTGTTAGATTCCTATAACTATAATAATCTAACTGTTTCTCCGGCTGTGAACTGAATAACAACTATAAATATATAAATAAAAAACAAAGAAACATTTAGACAGGGATTGAGATCCATATCAAGTGAAGACTGATTATTGAGCTATTGTGTGGCCGAGACACTTCGGTGGAAGTGCTTGTTTTTCGTAGGAATATGTGAACAGTGCCGTGCTACAGTGCTGAAATGTTTTATGAATACGTGCAAAGATATTGCTTGTAAAATAGATGATTGTATTTATCCCAGAGGAAGAACTAGATTCAAGGAATACAATTACTGCTATTTTCTAGCGTTCACCGCAACACTAGATGTTTTCTCTCTCTCTCTCGTCACAATGAGCATGTGGGGACATCTGAGACGCTGTGAAATGTGGCCGCCAGCACGCTAATTGCCCGCGCAGTTAGAACGCGGGCTCGAGCTGTGAGACTGATGCGTGAAAAATACCAGCGCTATTTTTTGGAAGAAGATGCGACACCGCGGTGACCTCCTCTGCGCGCTCAGGTGCGCCTCCTGGTGGCCACATACTTTATAATAGAATAGATGACATCAGATCAGACACGTATTTATTTTTCATTTCAAATCAAAGCTGCTTCTTTTCGCACCTTACAGGTAATACGTATGCCGGTAAGCATACCACCTCATCTGTGAAACATGGCGGTGGGGGTGTTATGGTTTGGGCAGGTATGGCTGCCACAGGTGCTGGCTCACTCGTCTTCATTGATGATGTAACTGCTGATAGCAGCAATACAATGAATTCTGCTAAAGCAACAAAGGAGTTCTTCAAAGCCAAAAAAACTGTCAAGTCAGTCACCTGATCGGAATCAAATTGAATACGTGTTTAATTTGCTGAAGAGAGCATCACCAGGGATTGGTGCAGTACAGGCCTGGCAGAGCGTCACTAGGGATGGGTGCAGTACAGGCCTGGCAGAGCATCACCAGGGATGGGTGCAGTACAGGCCTGGCAGAGCCTCACCAGGGATGGGTGCAGTACAGGCCTGGCAGAGCATCACCAGGGATGGGTGCAGTACAGGCCTGGCAGAGCATCACCAGGGATGGGTGCAGTACAGGCCTGGCAGAGCCTCACCAGGGATGGGTGCAGTACAGGCCTGGCAGAGCGTCACCAGGGATGGGTGCAGTACAGGCCTGGCAGAGCGTCACCAGGGATGGGTGCAGTACAGGCCTGGCAGAGCATCACCAGGGATGGGTGCAGTACAGGCCTGGCAGAGCATCACCAGGGATGGGTGCAGTACAGGCCTGGCAGAGCATCACCAGGGATGGGTGCAGTACAGGCCTGGCAGAGCATCACCAGGGATGGGTGCAGTACAGGCCTGGCAGAGCATCACCAGGGATGGGTGCAGTACAGGCCTGGCAGAGCATCACCAGGGATGGGTGCAGTACAGGCCTGGCAGAGCATCACCAGGGATGGGTGCAGTACAGGCCTGGCAGAGCATCACTGAAGAAGATACTCAGTCTATGGGTCACAGACTTCAAGCAGTCATTGCAATGAGCAAATATACCAATAACTGGCATATTTTCAGTATATTTATATTTCAATAAATTTCTCTATACAAAGGATTTTCTATTCATAAAATAAAGACTGTTCTCGGAAAATAGTTATTTGTTGATTGAGGGCAAACTACAGTTCCGTCCTGCACACTCAAAACAGGTTGCTAAACTAACTGTACCCACTTTGGCCAGTAGGGGGAGACATTGGGCTTCTGTTTCAGTGCATAACGTGACACATGCTAAGTAGTAGTTCCCTATTGTTTGTTTTTATTGGCTATTTTTCTGTGACTCAGAGGATCCAAAGCCTTTGAAGTACAGTAGCAGTGCTGTGTGCCTTATTGACATGTGAGTCTCCTGACTGTGTGAACAGGAAAACAATGTGGGCGGCGGCCGTTGAACCCTGGGCCTGAAAAGGTCCTGGACTCTGCCCAATCCGAACCCCAACCGCGACGAGCGGAACATGGGTCGTGATCCAGGATCAGTTTCCCAGCGAATAATTCTGATACAATGTGGACATTAAGGTTTCCAAGGTGACACAAAAAAACCATTAAGCACTTTAGACTCGGCTACTTCTGTCTCATCTGTCCTGTTTCTGAGAAGCTTTAAAGAACGGAGACTCAAACCAGGCCCTCGGGGCCAGGAGAGCTGCTGGCTTTCATTCTTCCCCTCTAATCAGGACTCATTTAAACCTGGGACACCAGGTGAGTTAAACCTCTGGCCAATCAGTGGCATCCTTCATTTAGCAATCAGGGAGAAAAGAACACCAGCAGCACTATTGACCCTCAGGTCCAGATATGAGTATATTTTCTTAATTTAAGAACTTGTCAGTGAGTTAGGAAAAACTGCAAAAGCCCTGAATGAGATTATCGATGACCTTTGACCCGGGAGGAAACCAGAATCCCACTGCTGCTTCAGCTCATGTGAATCAATAACATTTCATCCAAGATGGCGTCGCCCGGAGTCAACATTCACACAGAGAACAGCTATCTGACATGATCCCAGAGTCACAGCAAACAAACTGCATTTCTACGATACGACTGTGTTTCTACGACACACATGCAAATCTCATTCACCCCAATGTTTACTGCTAGACATGGAAGACCTGCTCTCTGTATTAAAGGTACGGTACGTTAAAGGGATGGCACGTTAAAGGGATGGCATGTTAAAGGTATGGTACGTTAAAAGTACTGTATGTTAAAGAGACGGTACGTTAAAGGGATGGCACGTTAAAGGGATGGCACGTTAAAGAGACGGTATGTTAAAGGGATGGCACGTTAAAGGGACGGTATGTTAAAGGGATGGCACGTTAAAGGGATGGCACGTTAAAAGGATGGCACGTTAAAGAGACGGTACGTTAAAGGGATGGCACGTTAAAGGGATGGCACGTTAAAGAGACGGTACGTTAAAGGGATGGCACGTTAAAGGGATGGCACGTTAAAAGGATGGCACGTTAAAGAGACGGTATGTTAAAGGGATGGCACGTTAAAGGGATGGCACGTTAAAGAGACGGTACGTTAAAGGGATGGCACATTAAAGGGATGGCACGTTAAAAAGACGGTACGTTAAAGGGATGGCACGTTAAAGGGATGGCACGTTAAAAAGACGGTACGTTAAAGGGATAGCACGTTAAAGGGATGGTACGTTAAAGAGACGGTACGTTAAAGGTACTGTACGTTAAAGAGATGGTATGTTAAAGAAACAGTACGTTAAAAATACAGTACGTTAAAGGGATGGCACGTTAAAAGGATGGCACGTTAAAGAGACGGTATGTTAAAGGGATGGCACGTTAAAGGGATGGCACGTTAAAGAGACGGTACGTTAAAGGGATGGCACGTTAAAGGGATGGCACGTTAAAAAGACGGTACGTTAAAGGGATAGCACGTTAAAGGGATGGTACGTTAAAGAGACGGTACGTTAAAGGTACTGTACGTTAAAGAGATGGTATGTTAAAGAAACAGTACGTTAAAAATACAGTACGTTAAAGGGATGGCACGTTAAAAGGATGGCACGTTAAAGGTATGGTACGTTAAAGGTACTGTATGTTAAAGGAGTCCCGCAGGGATCTGTACTGGGTCCTCTGCTGTTCTCCATTTACACTAAGTCTCTTGGTTTGGTCATTAATTCACATGGCTTCTCTTACCATTGTTATGCTGATGACACACAACTTTTCCTCTCTTTCCCTCCCTCTACCCCACAGATTAAAGAGAGGATATCTGCTTGCCTGGCTGACATCTCTGAGTGGATGTCTAGCCATCACCTGAAGCTCAACCTCGACAAGACTGAGCTGCTCTTCATACCATACAAGACCTCCCCGCTACAAGACCTGTCCATCACCGTCGACGGAACTATGGTGACCACCTCCCGCTCTGCAAGAAACCTGGGGGTGGACTTTGAGCTGGACTTCAGAGAGCACATCAGGGCAACGGCACGGTCCTGCAGGTTCCTCCTGTACAACATCAGGAGGATTCGGCCATACCTGACCACCTACTCCGCCCAGCTCCTTGTCCAGACTATGGTCACCTCACGTCTGGACTACTGCAACTCGCAAGCCTACCAGCCTGCGCCATTCTGCCCCTTCAACTGGTCCAGAACGCGGCTACTCGGCTTGTGTTCAACCTCCCGAAGTTCACACACGTCACCCCCCTGCTGAGGTTCAAAGTTCTGACCCTGGCCTACACTGCAGCCAAAAGGTCAGGCCCCTCCTACCTACAGGACTTGATCCAGCACTATGCTCCTGCTCGACCACTGCGCTCTGCTGGTGCAGGGCGACTTGCACTTCCCTCCCTCCGTGTTAACGGCTCTCGCTCGTCCCGACTGCGGAGCTTCTCCACTCTAGCTTCCCAGTGGTGGAATGAACTCCACACTCCGTTGCGCTCTGCTGAAACGTTGTCTGTTTTCTGTCATGGTCTGAAAACACACTTTTTAGACCACCTTGAATAACTACATGTATGAGGCCAATTATATAGTACGTTCTTTCTGTTTATATTCAATTTGGTTTTGCTATTTTATAGCTTAGAATGTATAGCCGACTGTATTATGTTGATTACTAGCGATAGCTCCTACGTTGTGAGAAAGTTGTGCTTTGTTGGATTTGCTTCGTAGATTGTGTCTATGACCTTCAATATGCACTTATTGTACGTCGCTTTGGATAAAAGCGTCTGCCAAATAACTGTAATGTAATGTAATGTTAAAGAGACGGTATGTTAAAGGTACTGTATGTTAAAGAGATGGTACGTTAAAGGGATGGTTCACTTTGGAGTTTAAAACAACATATTATTTCAGTTTTACAGAATGTTTTTGATTGGCCCACACAGTTTGTGTGCAATGCAGTGGTGCCGCCAAGGGGTGGCCAGGGGGGGCCATGGCCACCCTGATAAAATCGCTGGCCCCCCCACTGGCCCCCCCTCGCGAGTCGTATATGCATAATATGCTGCTATCTGATATTTTACATTAGGTACTATTCATTTAAATCAATAATTATATTTTTCATAATAGTTCATGCATGTGAAAGAAAATAACAAATGTATAGCCAGCCAGCCGCTTAAGCGCAGTGCACTGCCAGGAGACTGAGCGCAAATAGGCCCCGCCCATCCCGGGGGGGGAAAACACATCCCGCTCTCGCCCTCTATTGATTTGACGTGCTGGTGCCTTCTTGTCATTTCGATCCGTTAGCCAACAGCATAAAAATGCCTAAAAGTTGTTGTTTGGTGGGATGCACTACAAACAAGGCAAAAAACCCAGAGTTGCGGTTTTATAAGATTCCGAACCGCAAAACGGAGCCCATAAGATGAGAAAAGTGGATCCGAGCAATAAGACGTGAGGCGTCGGTGGGAAGAAAGGGGAAAATGTGGGACCCTGAAACTCCACATGCTTATGTGTGCAGCAGGCATTGTTTCACAGGTAGCCTACGTCAAATAGGTTATCCAATTGTCAATGTATGGCTAACTAATATTACTGTAAGAAACGCTAAAACATTTTGACCATATGCAAATGGTTTGTAGTGGAATGTGGATAAATCGGAGTGCTATAACGTTACAGTATTATATTTGCAAGTGCAAAATATTATCATCAACGAACAAAAAAGTTGTGGGCATCCAAAGAACGATAATTTTTCATCGTTGTATGCGTGTAGATTCCAAACAAATGGTGAGACAAAGAAAAAGCAATCAGCTTTAAATGGGTAGACTACTCTTCTCATGCAGGTTGTAACTGTTCAAGTCGGCTAAGCTAGTGAAATAGAGGTGACATTGTCAGAAAATGTTTTCTTACAGTGAAAATGGACGACTTCTTTACATTCTCGGACAGATGTTAAGGTAAATCTATCACCACTCGCCACAAGCCAGAAATTATATCGGGAAATAAAAATACAAAATTTAAAAAAGGTACTGTATTTACATATTTACTTATTTTAAATAGACCTGAACAAAAAAATTCCATATGAATGATTCACTTTAACTTTCCATTGTAGCGCCACAGAATCAAAACTGTGTACAAACAAAGCTGAACAGCGTTTGAGGCCCCTCAGAGGTGCCCGCCGATACGCCTGCCCTAAATTCAATTCAATAACCTTTATTTAAACTCGAAGGAAATAAAAATGCACTCTTTCGGGTTTCAGCTGCTGAAATTCAATTCTACAGACACCTTGACCTTTAACCTTTCACCCTGACCCCTGAACCCCGGAGCTGTGAGTTCGAGATGAGAGCGGGCTCATGCGACATGACCTGCGGGGTGCTGATTGAATACCTGTTGCACAGGTCAGGACAGAATCTTCATTCTGTCAGTTTGCCCCCAAGCATTAATAAAATAAATCTCCATACAGGCAGTGGCTTGTTGGAAGTTGTGTTTTCTTTTGGCAACTTGACGCCATGGCAACAGTCAGACACCACTGCCAAGAAAAATTGGCAGCGATGGTTCATTAGCATATACTACCTCATGGGCATAAGTATTCCACGTATGGCCTCATACTCAGAATATATAATATGCTAATAACAATAACAACTCCTGCAGGTACAGAGAGAACCAATAATGAGGTCATAGAGTCACTCAGTTTCACTTCATTCATAAAACAGGAAGTGACAGACTGTGGAAAAGGAAGTAGCAGTATAGCCATGTACTGTAATACACTGTACATATGTGGAAAATATAATGATAAATATATATTTAATAGCAGTGTATTTTAACAAAAAATGTCTGAAGTATCTGAAAGTGGCAACATTGCCAATATTTGAAGGGTTAATATATACACTGATCTGAACGGCAGAATCTATGGCCATCTTGCCCTACAGACTGAAGGCCTGAGTCCTCAGCCCGTTTGTTGGCTCCCCTCCCATACCAACCCCCGAGCTAGCACACCTGTCTTATGCACTAATCCAGGTTTCCCATACCAACCCCCGAGCTAGCACACCTGTCTTATGCACTAATCCAGGTTTCCCATACCAACCCCCGAGCTAGCACACCTGTCTTATGCACTAATCCAGGTTTCCCATACCAACCCCCGAGCTAGCACACCTATTTTATGCACTAATCCAGGTTTCCCATACCAACCCCCGAGCTAGCACACCTATTTTATGCACTAATCCAGGTTTCCCATACCAACCCCCGAGCTAGCACACCTATTTTATGCACTAATCCAGGTTTCCCATACCAACCCCCGAGCTAGCACACCTGTCTTATGCACTAATCCAGGTTTCCCATACCAACCCCCGAGCTAGCACACCTGTCTTATGCACTAATCCAGGTTTCCCATACCAACCCCCAAGCTAGCAGACCTATTTTATGCACTAATCCAGGTTTCCCATACCAACCCCCGAGCTAGCACACCTATTTTATGCACTAATCCAGGTTTCCCATACCAACCCCCGAGCTAGCACACCTATTTTATGCACTAATCCAGGTTTCCCATACCAACCCCCGAGCTAGCACACCTATTTTATGCACTAATCCAGGTTTCCCATACCAACCCCCGAGCTAGCACACCTGTTTTATGCACTAATCCAGGTTTCCCATACCAACCCCCGAGCTAGCACACCTATTTTATGCACTAATCCAGGTTTCCCATACCAACCCCCGAGCTAGCACACCTATTTTATGCACTAATCCAGGTTTCCCATACCAACCCCTGAGCTAGCACACCTATTTTATGCACTAATCCAGGTTTCCCATACCAACCCCTGAGCTAGCACACCTGTTTTATGCACTAATCCAGGTTTCCCATACCAACCCCCGAGCTAGCACACCTATTTTATGCACTAATCCAGGTTTCCCATACCAACCCCCGAGCTAGCACACCTGTTTTATGCACTAATCCAGGGTGTTATGATATATATCATGGTCTTAATGGCTTGCTATGGAAGTTACCTGCATGTTTTAACTATTTGTGTTCTGGTTCTAAATTGGAAGATATCTTAAATTTAATGCTTTTAAGAGATGTTTGAGTCACTGGCCTGGTAATGTTGTTGGCCGAGTGTCCAAGCCCGAATCGAGCGTAGCTCTGCTTACCATCAGCAATGAGGCAGTAGAAACACTGCGTGAAAAGAGAAGTTTCTGGAAGATATCCCACCTGTTAAATTTCAGTTAAATTTGCCGTGTGCCGGTCGTGAGTGGTGGTATATTTCCAGAAACTTCTGCACCCTCTCTGGCCACACCTGTGATCGGGGATTTCTGGAATCGGATATTCCTGATTAGGAGAAGTGGACAGCCATGTCTGGTAATATATAGTAATTTATAGGCATATTTTTGTACAAGAACACCTCCGTGCACGAGTTTTCACATTTGTGCACTGTAGCCTCCGCTGTAAACTCCGCTTTTAGTGCGGTGAAGGATATAGGGCGGTATGGGCGCACTCAAACACGCAAAGCTCGCGTTGACGTCCTTTACATATAGCTTTGCATCGTCAATTAAATTAATCTATCTGCGTTTGAGTTCACCCCGGCTGGCGTTCAGAACTGATGTCATTTATTTGTTCCGTATTGAAAGGCTCATTTAAATATAATTTCTTTAGCGGCGTACGTTTGTCTCACGGTCTGGTACTGAACGCAGACTGTTCCGCTGCCAGCAGCGAGATGATGACTAACTGACTGTATCGTCGCGTGGGGAGGGAGGCGTCATTCCCAGGGTCTGTCTGTCAACCATCATACAGGAAAAACTGGATAACACCCGCGCGAAAGCCGCACGGAAGCCACAACAGCAGCAATCAGGACATGGCATTCCCAGTACACTTGGAGCTGAGCGGGAAGATGCTCGCATTCCGAGTTCACTTGGAGCTGAGCGGGAAGATGCTGGCATTCCCAGTACACTTGGAGCTGAGCGGGAAGATGCTGGCATTCCGAGTTCACTTGGAGCTGAGCGGGAAGATGCTGGCATTCCCAGTTCACTTGGAGATGAGCGGGAAGATGCTGGCATTCCGAGTTCACTTGGAGCTGAGCGGGAAGATGCTGGCATTCCGAGTTCACTTGGAGCTGAGCGGGAAGATGCTGGCATTCCGAGTTCACTTGGAGCTGAGCGGGAAGATGCTCGCATTCCGTGGCATGTGCCACTCAGAAGGGGAGGGGCATAAGGAAAGAGGTGAGACATGAACGCTCTCATCGTGCAACAGCGCCCCCTCTGGTTCGATCAGGTACCTGCGGTCTGCTCCTGCCGTCCCATTGGTCGATTGCGTGTTTGTTAACTAAAGGGGCTTTGCATTTTCCTCTCTCTTATATGAATGTGCAATATGTGATGAAAACAGTGTGAGTCAGCAAAATTAATCACCATCAGATACAGTTATGGGATTAAATAATCAAACATAACCTGCCGGTTTTCAGCAGCTGTCAGACATGAGTCATGACGGTGGAATTTATGTACAGGTGGCTTGAGAATGTGTATTTATGGACAAAAATAATAATAATAAAAATAATGAACATCATCGTCATCAAAAGGCATGTTCTTTGTTGTAGTGACTGGATTGGTTTTGACCATTTGGGAGAAACACAAAAAATTGGGAATAAAAATTGGTTCAAAAAAAGGAGGAAAAAACTAAAGAGCAATAAAAATAGCAGCCTGGCAGGCGTCTCCACATCGCCATGACGACACAATCTGCTTGCAGGATCAAAACATGCCAAGCACCTATCACACACACTCCAAATATTACCCATAAACACACTGCGCTGAAAGACAGCCAGGACTGGGGAAAAACAAACCAGCTTAACCCTTTGAAGAGCAGGTTCTTTTGGAATTTTTATTTTTTTGTTAATTCTAACTCAGTGTTCTAGAACTCCAATGCTTTCTATTACCAGTAGTGATTGTTACATCACATTAGAATGTCCAGTTACGGACATTCTAATTGCATATTTGTCATCTTACACTTGAAAGGGTTAAGCCAGCCAGTACTGGCATGGAATTAATTCTCTCCACTATGCCCCTGAACCAGAGATTTGTTTCCCACAGCAGAGAGCGAATGTCCTGTTCATGACAAACCTGCTGTACCAATGAAATGGAGTCTGCAGGTTTAGCTCCAGTCCTGGAGGGCCGCAGTGTCTGCAGGTTTAACTCCAGTCCTGGAGGGCCGCAGTGTCTGCAGGTTTAACTCCAGTCCTGGAGGGCCGCAGTGTCTGCAGGTTTAACTCCAGTCCTGGAGGGCCACAGTGTCTGCAGGTCTAACTCCAGTCCTTTAACTCCAGTCCTGGAGGGCCTCTGTGTCTGCAGGTTTATCTCCAG
>CM040406.1:63090572-63091934 GCA_022702515.1 Ilyophis sp. 1 JC-2022
CACTGTGCTCGAGCACGTACTCACAAGCACCACAGGTACTGAACCACTGTGCTCGAGCACATACTCACAAGCACCACAGGTACTGAACCACTGTGCTCGAGCACATACTCACAAGCACTACAGGTACTGAACCACTGTGCTCGAGCACGTACTCACAAGCACCACAGGTACTGAACCACTGTGCTCGAGCACGTACTCACAAGCACCACAGGTACTGAACCACTGTGCTCGAGCACGTACTCACAAGCACCACAGGTACTGAACCACTGTGCTCGAGCACGTACTCACAAGCACCACAGGTACTGAACCACTGTGCTCGAGCACGTACTCACAAGCACCACAGGTACTGAACCACTGTGCTCGAGCACGTACTCACAAGCACCACAGGTACTGAACCACTGTGCTCGAGCACGTACTCACAAGCCGCACAGGTACTGAACCACTGTGCTCGAGCACGTACTCACAAGCACCACAGGTACTGAACCACTGTGCTCGAGCACATACTCACAAGCACCACAGGTACCAAACCACTGTGCTCGAGCACATACTGACAAGCACCACAGGTAGCAGGAGTTTGGGCACATACTGTATACATACATACTGCATACATACAATGGGGGAAATAAGTATTGGACACATCAACAATTTTATTATCAAACATATTTCCAATGTAGCTATTCACATGAGATTTTGACCAGACATTGGTATTAACTCAATAAAACTACACAGCTAAAGAAATTGTAACGTTACAATTCTTTAAAAACGTTATGTGCAATAAAGTGAAATGACACAGGAAAAAAGTATTGAACACGCTAAATTAAATGTGGTAGAAAAGCCATAGTTTTTATATTTGGTTGCATATCCTTTGCATGCCATGACTTTATGATGTCTTTGACCCAACAACATCAAAAGGCTCTTGATATCTTATTTGCTGGTACTCTTACAAGCGATACTATAACAGCTCTGCATTTGAATGGATCTCTATGGGAATTGGGGGGTGAGACAAGATTTAGCTGTAAATTACACTGGAACAATATAGAACACATGGTTGGCTAAGTGGCTCTAAGTCATCAAGGGTCTGATGTATTAAACAAGCCTTTAACCATCACTCTGCTGCCAGAAATACAGTAGATATGGAAGGATCAATTTAAGGGTTGTTTCTCCTGACAGATTTTCCTATTGAACTCTATGGAAAAATAAGTCAGGAGAAGAAACCCTTCAAGTTATCCATCCATATCTACTGTATTTCTGGCAGCAGAGTGATGGTTAAAGGCTTGTTTAATACATCAGACCCTTGATGACTTAGAGCCACTTAGCCAACTATGTGTTCTATACTGTTCCAGTGTAATTTACAGCTAAATC
>CM040406.1:63092434-63179934 GCA_022702515.1 Ilyophis sp. 1 JC-2022
GGACCACAGAAACTGGGAGAGAGGCCAGTTAGAGATTACACCTTTATTTGTCCACATAGACTGCAGATAGAGAGTCTTTTTACAGTTTACATCTTTAGTGCATCAATGAGAATGTGGAGAGAGGTTACTTAAAGTGCACACCATTAGTTGACAAGAGAGACTGTGGAGAGAAGTTACTTACAGTTCACATCTTTAGTGGACCACAGAGACTGTGGAGAGAAGCTATTTACAGTGTAGACCTTTAGTGGACCAGAAAAATTGTGGAGGATGGCAACTTAGAGTACACAGCATAACGGACCATAAAGAATGTGGGAAGAGGCTAGTTACAGTGCACACCTTTAGTGGACAACAGAGACTGTGGAGAGAAGCTAGTTACAGTGCACACCTTTAGTGGAGCACAGGGACTGTGGAGAGAAACTATTTACAGTGTAGACCTTTAGTGGACCAGAAAAATTGTGGAGGATGGCAACTTAGAGTACACAGCATAACGGACCATAAAGAATGTGGGAAGAGGCTAGTTACAGTGCACACCTTTAGTGGAGCACAGAGACTGTGGAGAGAAGCTATTTACAGTGTAGACCTTTAGTGGACCAGAAAAATTGTGGAGGATGGCAACTTAGAGTACACAGCATAACGGACCATAAAGAATGTGGGAAGAGGCTAGTTACAGTGCACACCTTTAGTGGAGCACAGAGACTGTGGAGAGAAGCTATTTACAGTGTAGACCTTTAGTGGACCAGAAAAATTGTGGAGGATGGCAACTTAGAGTACACAGCATAACGGACCATAAAGAATGTGGGAAGAGGCTAGTTACAGTGCACACCTTTAGTGGAGCACAGAGACTGTGGAGAGAAGCTAGTTACAGTGCACACCTTTAGTGGAGCACAGAGACTGTGGAGAGAAGCTATTTACAGTGTAGACCTTTAGTGGACCAGAAAAATTGTGGAGGATGGCAACTTAGAGTACACAGCATAACGGACCATAAAGAATGTGGGAAGAGGCTAGTTACAGTGCACACCTTTAGTGGAGCACAGAGACTGTGGAGAGAAGCTATTTACAGTGTAGACCTTTAGTGGACCAGAAAAATTGTGGAGGATGGCAACTTAGAGTACACAGCATAACGGACCACAAAGAATGTGGGAAGAGACTAGTTACAGTGCACATCTTTAGTGGAGAGAGGCAAATTACAGTAGATTGTGGACAACAGAGATTGTGGAAGAGGCAACTTAAAATGCACACCATTAGTTGACAAGAGAGACTGTGGAGAGAAGTTACTTACAGTGTAAACCTTTAGTGGACCAGAAAAATTGTGGAGGATGGCAACTTAGAGTACACAGCATAACGGACCATAAAGAATGTGGGAAGAGGCTAGTTACAGTGCACACCTTTAGTGGAGAGAGGCAAATTACAGTAGATTGTGGACAACAGAGATTGTGGAAGAGGCAACTTAACTACTTAGTGCAGATAGTCTATTTTGGCTCGCCTGCGAGACAGTTTTACGCAACTGAGACACGCGTTGCTCCTGCAGCCAAACTATTAGTGGAAAACCCAAACGCGGTATTTTAACTTTATTGGTAGACCATTCGCGACGATTTCTGACCAATGCGTAGTTTCTAAGTGTCACTATCTTTCCGTAGCAAGTCCATTTAACAAGCACTCCCCACCCAGCCTATACCTACCCATGCGTGACATAGTGGGCAATAGCGTCTATGTTGGGAGTTCATAAATATATGTATTCATCATATCATATCAGAATTCCGTCCAGCAACCAGATAAACCCACCAATAGCCCGACCGTATGCAAATACAGCGGTGCAAATCGCTGCTCAATCAATACCGACATAAACAAGTGAAATCATACAATGCCATTCTACTATCAATATCTGCAATTAAATATGGAATTCGTGTGCAATCCTCCCGTGGATTTAAGCGTAGATATGTCCCTTTCAAGATTCCGTGGTCATTTATTGTCTTGGACAATCCGTTTGAAAAATACACAGCGCATTGGAACACTATTAGACAAACGAAACTATCTCTGCGTAACTCCCCCTCCCTGATTGCACGGCTGTGACGCTTTCAATTTTATTCTGGTTTGATCGACAATTGTTTTATCCAATAGAAGGCACGACAAGCTTCCCAAAAGTAATTTACATGTGTAAATGAAAGCTTGGATTAACTATTTAAGGGCGAGCGTAACTGCAATACTTGTTATATCACGACAATTTTACGCTGGCATGCGCAGATGACGCATTTGGTTTGACTATGACGCATTTGGTATTACGCTATAAAACTGCGCGCAACTTTGATGTGACTTTTTAGTAGTTTTCCCCGCAGTCGGTCAGAAGAGGACAACAACAGAGATTCTTCTAATCCCTGTATCATAGATTCTGTGGAAGAGGTGCCTATCAATATGGGGAAGATATCCTCCTCGACATGTAAGTATTACTGCTTGTAATATTTTGATTATATACATTCGTTTTTCCACTGCGTGCTATATAGTCGTTATTTTTGTATTTGCATCGGTCGTAATAGACCACTGTTAGCCTGCTAATAATGCTGAACATATTTGAAAACACACTTTTTCAGACTCCACCTTGAATAACTACATGTATAAGGCAAATAATATAGTACGTTCTTTCCGTTTATATTTTATTTTCTATTTGGTTTAGCTATCGGATCGCTTAGAATGTATAGCTGACTGATTGTGTTGAGTACTACTAGCGATAGCATCTACGTTGTGATAAAGTAGCGCTTTCGTGACTGCTTCGTTCAATATGCACTTATTGTACGTCGCTTTGGATAAACGCGTCTGCCAAATAACTGTAATGTATTGATATTGTGTTCGTGCCGTTCCCGTAGTGGCTCGTGGTGGCCTGCTTTGTTAGAATTCATAGCATTCACAATGACAGAGTATTTTAGCGCTGTTCTGTTTGGTTGCTCAGTCGTACGTTATAAACTCCTCAAAAAATGATCGGAAACCTTATTTCGGTCGATTATTCCTCCCCTTTAATAATACCAATTGGTATTGTATTTTATATCGTTGGAAAGCCTGATTAGTCACCTTTACAACGAGGTACAACTTGTAAGGATCATGCATTCGTGGAATGAGCAACACAGCTAACCGTGTGGGTAGCGGCCCAAAAAAATGTGCCAAAATCCCCTGCAATATTCTTCTGTTGGTATTCACTCTCGTTTTGAGTTGCTTGGTGGACTGGATGATTGCACTCTCCCACAGTAATAAGGAAATAACAACACATATTGGCCATTTTTACACTTTATTCATTTTACACTGTCAGGGACCTCAGTAGCGTGTGGAAGATCCATACGCAGCCACAACAGCTTGGCACCTCCTCCTCATGCTGGTCACCAGCCTGGTCACACACCTGTGACTGGCATACACCTGCCAGCACTTGAAGCTCAACACGAGAGTGAATACCAACAGAAGAATATTGCAGGGTATTTTGGCACATTTTTTTGGGCCGCTACCCACACGGTTATGTGCTCATTCCACGAATGCATGATCCGTACAAGTTGTACCTCGTTGCAAAGGTGACTAATCAGGCTTTCCAACGATATAAAAGACAATACCAATTGGTATTAGTAAAGGGGAGGAATAATCGACCGAAATAACGTTGCCAAACTTTTTTTAGGAGTTTATTTTATGCCTCGATTTGCCGTGAAGCTAGAACATTGGTAGTGTTTTCCGATATTATTTTATTGTATTGTAATTTCTTTGTGCATAATGTACTCTATGGGGTATTAGTATATCCATGGGTGATGCTTTTCACTTAGGGAATGGAAAATATGTATTCAAATGTACTGTGTCCAGATGTGTGCAAGATGAATGTAAAATAAATAAATAAAATAAATAAGCAACAGTTGTGAAACACTACAGAGTAATGCCATCCTAGAGCATGCAACAAAATATAACAATGTAGCATACAGAAGAAAGTGTTTACTGAAGTACAAGAGTGAATGATTGCATATTTAGCTGTGTGTACCACAGTGTTATAATGCTTCTGCATTATGTAATTTGTTCCTATAACATGCTTGACCCTCCACCTCTGCCACTCCAGCAGTGCCCTCTACTGTTCAGAGTGAAGCCACTGCAGGACCAGATCCTTACAGCAAACTGAAGACCGTGCCATTGATGAGTGCATATTGGCCACGAAGGCACGGCACAGGATGAAGCAGTATATGAAGGATAATGGTGAAAAAATGGCACACTTGGCATCAAACACTGAACTGAAACTGTGCAATATCAATGTTTTCATCCATTAAGTGATCGTAAGGTAAAATGTATATGCTTTATAAAGGACAAAAGGCTTTTTAATAATTTCTCGGAGAGGTTTTGGGTAGGTTATTGGACACCTAGATATCCACCCCCCTGTACTGATCCAAAATAATTCCCACATGAAAATGATAAAAAGGTGAGTTAAATGAGTCAAAACGGTTGATTTGCACTGAAATGTATGATTAGTTTAAGATTTACAGCTATTCACATTTTAGCCAATTTGGATAGGTTTGGAGACCCTGGGTACATCAGGCTACACTGCTTACATTTCGTGTCATAGATCTTTAGTAGTTCTGTATATCACCCTGCGATTATTGAATGCTTGTGGACAAGGAGTTTATGATCCAGGAAATGTGTTGTTTTACCTGTTTCACTTATGTACCTCTCAGTATTTTGAAGAAATATATATTTTGTAGCATTTTTAGCCAAGTTTTGCTTGCATTTCCGGCACTTTATTTTGACCTTAAATTATGAAAATAAACAAATCTAAGTTTGTACAAAAAATGGTACACCGGTTTTGTTTCATTTAAGCCATTTACCAAGTTTATGTGATGCTCACACCTGGAGTTATAAAGCCTTCAACAGAGTACCCCCATGATTTACCAAATATGCCATCTGCACCAAGGGGTTAAAATGCACACCATTAGTTGACAAGAGAGACTGTGGAGAGAAGTTACTTACAGTGTAAACCTTTAGTGGACCAGAAAAATTGTGGAGGATGGCAACTTAGAGTACACAGCATAACGGACCATAAAGAATGTGGGAAGAGGCTAGTTACAGTGCACACCTTTAGTGGAGAGAGGCAAATTACAGTAGATTGTGGACAACAGAGATTGTGGAAGAGGCAACTTAAAATGCACACCATTAGTTGACAAGAGAGACTGTGGAGAGAAGTTACTTACAGTGTAAACCTTTAGTGGACCAGAAAAATTGTGGAGGATGGCAACTTAGAGTACACAGCATAACGGACCATAAAGAATGTGGGAAGAGGCTAGTTACAGTGCACACCTTTAGTGGAGCACAGAGACTGTGGAGAGAAGCTATTTACAGTGTAGACCTTTAGTGGACCAGAAAAATTGTGGAGGATGGCAACTTAGAGTACACAGCATAACGGACCACAAAGAATGTGGGAAGAGGCTAGTTACAGTGCACACCTTTAGTGGAGGACAGAGACTGTGGAGAGAAGCTATTTACAGTGTAGACCTTTAGTGGACCAGAAAAATTGTGGAGGATGGCAACTTAGAGTACACAGCATAACGGACTATAAAGAATGTGGGAAGAGGCTAGTTACAGTGCACACCTTTAGTGGAGCACAGAGACTTTGGAGAGAGGCAAATTACAGTACACAGCTTAATTGGACAACAAATAATGTGGAAAGAGGCAACTTAAAATGCACACCATTAGTTTACAAGAGAGAATGTGGAGAAAAACTTTTTACCGAGCACACCTGAAGTGGACCACAGAAACTGGGAGAGAGGCCAGTTAGAGATTACAACGTTATTGGACCACATAGACTGCAGAGAGAGCGTCTTTTTACAGTGTACATCTTTAGTGCAGCAAAGAGAATGTGGAGAGAGGTTACTTAAAGTGCACACCATTAGTTGACAAGAGAGACTGTGGAGAGAAGTTACTTACAGTTCACATCTTTAGTGGACCACAGAGACTGTGGAGAGAAGCTATTTACAGTGTAGACCTTTAGTGGACCAGAAAAATTGTGGAGGATGGCAACTTAGAGTACACAGCATAACGGACCATAAAGAATGTGGGAAGAGGCTAGTTACAGTGCACACCTTTAGTGGAGCACAGAGACTGTGGAGAGAAGCTAGTTACAGTGCACACCTTTAGTGGAGCACAGGGACTGTGGAGAGAAACTATTTACAGTGTAGACCTTTAGTGGACCAGAAAAATTGTGGAGGATGGCAACTTAGAGTACACAGCATAACGGACCATAAAGAATGTGGGAAGAGGCTAGTTACAGTGCACACCTTTAGTGGAGCACAGAGACTGTGGAGAGAAGCTATTTACAGTGTAGACCTTTAGTGGACCAGAAAAATTGTGGAGGATGGCAACTTAGAGTACACAGCATAACGGACCACAAAGAATGTGGGAAGAGGCTAGTTACAGTGCACACCTTTAGTGGAGGACAGAGACTGTGGAGAGAAGCTATTTACAGTGTAGACCTTTAGTGGACCAGAAAAATTGTGGAGGATGGCAACTTAGAGTACACAGCATAACGGACCATAAAGAATGTGGGAAGAGGCTAGTTACAGTGCACACCTTTAGTGGAGCACAGAGACTGTGGAGAGAAGCTAGTTACAGTGCACACCTTTAGTGGAGCACAGAGACTGTGGAGAGAAGCTATTTACAGTGTAGACCTTTAGTGGACCAGAAAAATTGTGGAGGATGGCAACTTAGAGTACACAGCATAACGGACCATAAAGAATGTGGGAAGAGGCTAGTTACAGTGCACACCTTTAGTGGAGCACAGAGACTGTGGAGAGAAGCTATTTACAGTGTAGACCTTTAGTGGACCAGAAAAATTGTGGAGGATGGCAACTTAGAGTACACAGCATAACGGACCACAAAGAATGTGGGAAGAGACTAGTTACAGTGCACACCTTTAGTGGAGAGAGGCAAATTACAGTAGATTGTGGACAACAGAGATTGTGGAAGAGGCAACTTAAAATGCACACCATTAGTTGACAAGAGAGACTGTGGAGAGAAGTTACTTACAGTGTAAACCTTTAGTGGACCAGAAAAATTGTGGAGGATGGCAACTTAGAGTACACAGCATAACGGACCATAAAGAATGTGGGAAGAGGCTAGTTACAGTGCACACCTTTAGTGGAGCACAGAGACTGTGGAGAGAAGCTATTTACAGTGTAGACCTTTAGTGGACCAGAAAAATTGTGGAGGATGGCAACTTAGAGTACACAGCATAACGGACCATAAAGAATGTGGGAAGAGGCTAGTTACAGTGCACACCTTTAGTGGAGCACAGAGACTGTGGAGAGAAGCTATTTACAGTGTAGACCTTTAGTGGACCAGAAAAATTGTGGAGGATGGCAACTTAGAGTACACAGCATAACGGACCATAAAGAATGTGGGAAGAGGCTAGTTACAGTGCACACCTTTAGTGGAGCACAGAGACTGTGGAGAGAAGCTAGTTACAGTGCACACCTTTAGTGGAGCACAGAGACTGTGGAGAGAAGCTATTTACAGTGTAGACCTTTAGTGGACCAGAAAAATTGTGGAGGATGGCAACTTAGAGTACACAGCATAACGGACCATAAAGAATGTGGGAAGAGGCTAGTTACAGTGCACACCTTTAGTGGAGCACAGAGACTGTGGAGAGAAGCTATTTACAGTGTAGACCTTTAGTGGACCAGAAAAATTGTGGAGGATGGCAACTTAGAGTACACAGCATAACGGACCACAAAGAATGTGGGAAGAGACTAGTTACAGTGCACACCTTTAGTGGAGAGAGGCAAATTACAGTAGATTGTGGACAACAGAGATTGTGGAAGAGGCAACTTAAAATGCACACCATTAGTTGACAAGAGAGACTGTGGAGAGAAGTTACTTACAGTGTAAACCTTTAGTGGACCAGAAAAATTGTGGAGGATGGCAACTTAGAGTACACAGCATAACGGACCATAAAGAATGTGGGAAGAGGCTAGTTACAGTGCACACCTTTAGTGGAGCACAGAGACTGTGGAGAGAAGCTATTTACAGTGTAGACCTTTAGTGGACCAGAAAAATTGTGGAGGATGGCAACTTAGAGTACACAGCATAACGGACCACAAAGAATGTGGGAAGAGGCTAGTTACAGTGCACACCTTTAGTGGAGCACAGAGACTGTGGAGAGAAGCTATTTACAGTGTAGACCTTTAGTGGACCAGAAAAATTGTGGAGGATGGCAACTTAGAGTACACAGCATAACGGACCATAAAGAATGTGGGAAGAGGCTAGTTACAGTGCACACCTTTAGTGGAGCACAGAGACTGTGGAGAGAAGCTATTTACAGTGTAGACCTTTAGTGGACCAGAAAAATTGTGGAGGATGGCAACTTAGAGTACACAGCATAACGGACCACAAAGAATGTGGGAAGAGACTAGTTACAGTGCACACCTTTAGTGGAGAGAGGCAAATTACAGTAGATTGTGGACAACAGAGATTGTGGAAGAGGCAACTTAAAATGCACACCATTAGTTGACAAGAGAGACTGTGGAGAGAAGTTACTTACAGTGTAAACCTTTAGTGGACCAGAAAAATTGTGGAGGATGGCAACTTAGAGTACACAGCATAACGGACCATAAAGAATGTGGGAAGAGGCTAGTTACAGTGCACACCTTTAGTGGAGCACAGAGACTGTGGAGAGAAGCTATTTACAGTGTAGACCTTTAGTGGACCAGAAAAATTGTGGAGGATGGCAACTTAGAGTACACAGCATAACGGACCACAAAGAATGTGGGAAGAGGCTAGTTACAGTGCACACCTTTAGTGGAGGACAGAGACTGTGGAGAGAAGCTATTTACAGTGTAGACCTTTAGTGGACCAGAAAAATTGTGGAGGATGGCAACTTAGAGTACACAGCATAACGGACCATAAAGAATGTGGGAAGAGGCTAGTTACAGTGCACACCTTTAGTGGAGCACAGAGACTGTGGAGAGAAGCTAGTTACAGTGCACACCTTTAGTGGAGCACAGAGACTGTGGAGAGAAGCTATTTACAGTGTAGACCTTTAGTGGACCAGAAAAATTGTGGAGGATGGCAACTTAGAGTACACAGCATAACGGACCATAAAGAATGTGGGAAGAGGCTAGTTACAGTGCACACCTTTAGTGGAGCACAGAGACTGTGGAGAGAAGCTATTTACAGTGTAGACCTTTAGTGGACCAGAAAAATTGTGGAGGATGGCAACTTAGAGTACACAGCATAACGGACCACAAAGAATGTGGGAAGAGACTAGTTACAGTGCACACCTTTAGTGGAGAGAGGCAAATTACAGTAGATTGTGGACAACAGAGATTGTGGAAGAGGCAACTTAAAATGCACACCATTAGTTGACAAGAGAGACTGTGGAGAGAAGTTACTTACAGTGTAAACCTTTAGTGGACCAGAAAAATTGTGGAGGATGGCAACTTAGAGTACACAGCATAACGGACCATAAAGAATGTGGGAAGAGGCTAGTTACAGTGCACACCTTTAGTGGAGAGAGGCAAATTACAGTAGATTGTGGACAACAGAGATTGTGGAAGAGGCAACTTAAAATGCACACCATTAGTTGACAAGAGAGACTGTGGAGAGAAGTTACTTACAGTGTAAACCTTTAGTGGACCAGAAAAATTGTGGAGGATGGCAACTTAGAGTACACAGCATAACGGACCATAAAGAATGTGGGAAGAGGCTAGTTACAGTGCACACCTTTAGTGGAGCACAGAGACTGTGGAGAGAAGCTATTTACAGTGTAGACCTTTAGTGGACCAGAAAAATTGTGGAGGATGGCAACTTAGAGTACACAGCATAACGGACCACAAAGAATGTGGGAAGAGGCTAGTTACAGTGCACACCTTTAGTGGAGCACAGAGACTGTGGAGAGAAGCTATTTACAGTGTAGACCTTTAGTGGACCAGAAAAATTGTGGAGGATGGCAACTTAGAGTACACAGCATAACGGACCATAAAGAATGTGGGAAGAGGCTAGTTACAGTGCACACCTTTAGTGGAGCACAGAGACTGTGGAGAGAGGCAAATTACAGTACACAGCTTAATTGGACAACAAATAATGTGGAAAGAGGCAACTTAAAATGCACACCATTAGTTTACAAGAGAGAGTGTGGAGAAAAACTTTTTACCGAGCACACCTGAAGTGGACCACAGAAACTGGGAGAGAGGCCAGTTAGAGATTACAACTTTATTGGACCACATAGACTGCAGAGAGAGAGTCTTTTTACAGTGTACATCTTTAGTGCAGCAAAGAGAATGTGGAGAGAGGTTACTTAAAGTGCACACCATTAGTTGACAAGAGAGACTGTGGAGAGAAGTTACTTACAGTTCACATCTTTAGTGGACCACAGAGACTGTGGAGAGAAGCTATTTACAGTGTAGACCTTTAGTGGACCAGAAAAATTGTGGAGGATGGCAACTTAGAGTACACAGCATAACGGACCATAAAGAATGTGGGAAGAGGCTAGTTACAGTGCACACCTTTAGTGGAGCACAGAGACTGTGGAGAGAAGCTAGTTACAGTGCACACCTTTAGTGGAGCACAGGGACTGTGGAGAGAAACTATTTACAGTGTAGACCTTTAGTGGACCAGAAAAATTGTGGAGGATGGCAACTTAGAGTACACAGCATAACGGACCATAAAGAATGTGGGAAGAGGCTAGTTACAGTGCACACCTTTAGTGGAGCACAGAGACTGTGGAGAGAAGCTAGTTACAGTGCACACCTTTAGTGGAGCACAGAGACTGTGGAGAGAAGCTATTTACAGTGTAGACCTTTAGTGGACCAGAAAAATTGTGGAGGATGGCAACTTAGAGTACACAGCATAACGGACCACAAAGAATGTGGGAAGAGACTAGTTACAGTGCACACCTTTAGTGGAGAGAGGCAAATTACAGTAGATTGTGGACAACAGAGATTGTGGAAGAGGCAACTTAAAATGCACACCATTAGTTGACAAGAGAGACTGTGGAGAGAAGTTACTTACAGTGTAAACCTTTAGTGGACCAGAAAAATTGTGGAGGATGGCAACTTAGAGTACACAGCATAACGGACCATAAAGAATGTGGGAAGAGGCTAGTTACAGTGCACACCTTTAGTGGAGCACAGAGACTGTGGAGAGAAGCTATTTACAGTGTAGACCTTTAGTGGACCAGAAAAATTGTGGAGGATGGCAACTTAGAGTACACAGCATAACGGACCACAAAGAATGTGGGAAGAGGCTAGTTACAGTGCACACCTTTAGTGGAGCACAGAGACTGTGGAGAGAAGCTATTTACAGTGTAGACCTTTAGTGGACCAGAAAAATTGTGGAGGATGGCAACTTAGAGTACACAGCATAACGGACCATAAAGAATGTGGGAAGAGGCTAGTTACAGTGCACACCTTTAGTGGAGCACAGAGACTGTGGAGAGAAGCTAGTTACAGTGCACACCTTTAGTGGAGCACAGAGACTGTGGAGAGAAGCTATTTACAGTGTAGACCTTTAGTGGACCAGAAAAATTGTGGAGGATGGCAACTTAGAGTACACAGCATAACGGACCATAAAGAATGTGGGAAGAGGCTAGTTACAGTGCACACCTTTAGTGGAGCACAGAGACTGTGGAGAGAGGCAAATTACAGTACACAGCTTAATTGGACAACAAATAATGTGGAAAGAGGCAACTTAAAATGCACACCATTAGTTTACAAGAGAGAGTGTGGAGAAAAACTTTTTACCGAGCACACCTGAAGTGGACCACAGAAACTGGGAGAGAGGCCAGTTAGAGATTACAACTTTATTGGACCACATAGACTGCAGAGAGAGAGTCTTTTTACAGTGTACATCTTTAGTGCAGCAAAGAGAATGTGGAGAGAGGTTACTTAAAGTGCACACCATTAGTTGACAAGAGAGACTGTGGAGAGAAGTTACTTACAGTCCACATCTTTAGTGGACCACAGAGACTGTGGAGAGAAGGTATTTACAGTGTAGACCTTTAGGGGACCAGAAAAATTGTGGAGGATGGCAACTTAGAGTACACAGCATAACGGACCACAAAGAATGTGGGAAGAGGCTAGTTACAGTGCACACCTTTAGTGGAGCACAGAGACTGTGGAGAGAAGCTATTTACAGTGTAGACCTTTAGTGGACCAGAAAAATTGTGGAGGATGGCAACTTAGAGTACACAGCATAACGGAACACAAAGAATGTGGGAAGAGGCTAGTTACAGTGCACACCTTTAGTGGAGCACAGAGACTTTGGAGAGAGGCAAATTACAGTACACAGCTTAATTGGACAACAAATAATGTGGAAAGAGGCAACTTAAAATGCACACCATTAGTTTACAAGAGAGAATGTGGAGAAGGTAAACAACCTCCAAACATCGCCCACTCACCACTCCCTCTATCATGACTTCACGATCTACCTCGTCCCCCCCATAAACTCCCCAGCTTCCTCCACTCCTCCTCTCATCTCTCGTCTCTACTCTCTCTCCTCTCTCTCCTCTCTCTCACCCCCTCCCTCTCTCTCTTCTGCCACCCATCCTCTAACCTCTTCTCTTTTTTTCTTTTCTGCCCTCGACTCTCGCTCTCTCTCCTCTCTCTCGCTCTCTGCTCTCTCGCTCTCTCGCTCTCTCTCTCTCTCTCTCTCTCTCTCTCCCCCTCTCTCTCCTCTCTCTCCTCTCTCTCTCTCACTCTCTCTCTCTCTCTCTCCCCCTCTCTCTCTCTCTCCTCTCCTCTCCCCCTCTCCTCTCTCCACCCCTCATCCTCTATCTCTCTCTCCTCTTCTCTTTCTCTGCCCTCGACTCTCCCTCTCTCTCTCTCTCTCTCTCTCTCTCTCTCTCTCTCTCTCGCTCTCCTCTCTCTCCCTCTATCTCTCTCTCTCTCGCTCTCTCTCTCTCTCTCTCGCTCTCTCGCTCTCTCGCTCTCTCTCTCTCTCTCTCTCTCTCTCCCCCTCTCTCTCTCTCTTCTGCCACCCATCCTCTATCCTCTTCTCTTTTCTTTTCTGCCCTCGACTCTCGCTCTCTCGCTCTCTCGCTCTCTCTCTCTCTCTCTCTCTCTCTCGCCCTCTCTCTCTCCCCTCCTCTCTCTCTCGCTCTCTCTCTCTCTCCCTCTCTCTCTCTCTCTCTCTCTCTCTCACTCTCTCTCTCTCTCTCCTCTCTCCCCCTCTCTCTATCTCTCTCTCTCTCTCTCCCCCTCTCTCTATCTCTCTCTCTCTCTCTCTCCCCCCCTCTCTCTCTCTCTCTCTCTCTCTCTCTCTCTCTCTCTCTCCCCCTCGCTCTCTCTCTCTCTCGCTCTCTCTCCCCCTCTCTCTCTCTCTTCTGCCACCCATCCTCTATCCTCTTCTCTTTTCTTTTCTGCCCTCGACTCTCGCTCTCTCGCTCTCTCTCGCTCTCTCGCTCTCTCTCGCTCTCTCTCTCTCTCCCTCTCTCGCTCTCTCTCTCTCTCTCTCTCTCTCTCTCTCTCTCTCTCTCTCTCTCTCTCTCTCTCTCTCTCTCTCCCCCTCTCTCTCCCCCTCTCTCTCTCTCTTCTGCCACCCATCCTCTATCCTCTTCTCTTTTCTTTTCTGCCCTCGACTCTCGCTCTCTCGCTCTCTCTCGCTCTCTCTCGCTCTCTCTCGCTCTCTCGCTCTCTCTCGCTCTCTCTCTCTCTCTCTCTCTCTCTCTCTCTCTCTCTCTCTCTCTCTCTCTCCCCCTCTCTCTCTCTCTCTCTCTCTCTCCCCCTCGCTCTCTCTCTCTCTCGCTCTCTCTCCCCCTCTCCCCTGTATTAGACGTTGTGTCTGTGCTTCTGGATCATGGGGCCCATGTGAGTGACCCCGGGGGTCCCCTGTGTGAGGGTGTGACCCCCCTGCACGACGCCCTCTCCTGTGGACACTTTCCGGTGGCGCGGCTGCTGGTGGAGAAGGGAGCTTCCGTCACCATCAGGAACTCTAAGGTCAGATGCCTGCACTGTTTCTACTGACCCCAGTACAGTACTGACCAGATCTGTCTACTGACCTGAGTACAGTACTGAACAGATCTGTCTACTGACCCCAGTACTGTACTGTCCAGAGGTGTTTACTGACCCAAGTACATTATTGACCAGACCGGTCTACTGACCCAAGTGCTGTACTGACCAGATCTGTCTACTGATTTCAGTACAGTACTGACAAGTTCACTGACACAAACCCCCGTGCCCCCCCCCCCCCCCCAGGGTGACACCCCCCAGGACAGCCTGCGCTATTGGCTGAAAACATACAGCCGTCACCTGGACCAGGAGACACGCCAGGAGTGCGCTGAGACTGAGAGAGTACTGAAGAGAGCTGCTGCAGGGAGAGGTGTGGTTGCACACTCACACACACACACTCACACACGTGCACACGCACACGCACACACACGCACACACACTCTAATGTTGTGTAAACCTGACCCTGTTCTGCGCCTCTGTAGGCCCGGTGGCGGTGCCGGTCCGGGCCAGCACCGGCATGCAGGACAGCCAGCTGTACGACGCGGAGAACTCCGAGCCCCTGACCTCCCCCCCTCACGCACGCTCTCCCGACCCACAGCCCCTGAGGAGCAGGAGGCAGGAGGACCGCGCAGTACCACACAGCCCCACCAGGAGGCGCTCCAGGGCCCAGCCACGCAGCACGCACAAAACCATTCTGTTTGGGGTACGGGGGCCAGTCTCAGTCACAATTTATTTTAGGGTGGACCTGCCCATTTCTGGCACGTAGCAGATGCTTTTAACCACAGCGACTTGGATAACTTTTTTTAATATAAACAAACAGTCAGTTTATACAGCTGGGTATTGGTTGAGTAGCTACTATTATTCAAGGGTGCAATAGCATTACCCCACCTGGGAATAGTCCCCTAACCATGAAACGACAATGCCATCCATTGAGAATGCAATTCTGTCTTTAATTATTATTTAATGTGTAATTACTGAACTACTTCCACAGGAGGAGAGCAGTTCCTCGGACGAAGGCGACTCTGACTGCTCCATCAGTCCGCTAAGGCCTGTGAGGCCCCGCCTACGTTTCCCAGAATCCTCTGCTCCCCAGGCTGGGGTTGCGGCTATGAGCCAGGGCACTCCCACGGCAGCAGGGACAGACTCGGTGGCGCCCTCTGTCGCCACGGCAGAGGAGTACCACAGGGCCATGCGAGGTCTGGGCAGCGCTAAGTCCCGCCTCCTCCAAGCTCGGGACCAATCGGAGCCCGAGTGCAGCCCGCCGGCGTTGGCCTCGGCTAATAGCAGGTCGGCGCTGGTCCCGGAGGACGAGTATGTGGAGGATGATTGGCTGGAGGATGACCTGGGGGAGCTGCAGCCAAGGAAGAGGAGGAGAGTGCAGGAGCCCCTCCACGTGACATCATCAGGGCGGAGCCCTTTTTCGCTGGAGCCACCTCTCCGAGGTACTCATCACGCATTGCACACTCACGCATCGCACACTCACGCATCGCACACTCACGCATCGCACACTCGCGCACTCACGCATCGCACACTCACACACTCACGCATCGCACACTCACACACTCACGCATCGCACACTCACACACTCACGCATCGCGCACACACGCATCGCACACTCACGCATCGCACACTCACGCATCACACACACACTCACGCATCGCACACACGCACACTCACACATCGCACACTCGCACACTCACACATCACACACACACACACACACACACACACACATGCATGACCATGACACACAAGCACGCAAGCAAGCACGTACACAGACTCACACACACTACAGAGGCAAACCCTGACACAACAGATTACCTACCGATTGGACAAAATCAGCCATGCAACTAGATTTGTATGTCAGTAAAGAGTTTAAAGTGATACTGCAGTCAAAAACCGACTTTTCCCGTTGAAAACCGATGTTTTGGGTTTTAGATTATGATCATACACTGCTTATGTCAGAAAATCTCATGTTTATTCAAAATTAGTTTTTGTGTTGGCTTACCAATATGCTGGTTTCCGGGGATTTGTGACGTCACAAGATCTTTAACATAAAAATGGGTGGAGTTGAGGTGGTCCTAGGGGTGGTCTCGGCTGGACACGTGGTATAAAAGCGGAGACCAACAGTTTTATTATTTTTTTTCTCTTTGAGACTGAGACCTTTGTACTGCTAGCTAGTTCAAGTTCAAATGCGAATTGCTTTATATGACTGCTTACGTTACTATTACGACTTATATCAAGCTACATTAGAGTTATTCATTTACAACGTCTTACTGTGTGGTATCTTTAGCTAACCTGCATGCATTATGCCAAGGAGTCAGAGATGTATCGTTCCTCGGTGCAACACCACCGGCTCTGTTAGCCTTTATAATCTGCCGAGAGGCCCAGCGCTACTTAGCCAGTGGCTTCAAGCTATCGGTGTCGAGCACGCGGACGTGCCGAAGAAATAAATAAATACCTGTTTATTTACAGAATACCTACATTGTAATGTGTGGGTGGTATACTGTATTTACATGTGCATTTTCTGATCATTACATTAGCTTATTACAATATACCTATACATGAGTTACATTGTACTTGTGATATTATTGTGTAATTGCACATGTATTGGCCGCTATTATACAGTTGGGCCAAGCATGCCCGACTGCAGCACAGCAGTATTAGACAAATCAAGAATAGCTTCATAACTACGCTGACATAACGTTACCTCCGTAACCTCACGGCAACACAAGTTTTCTGGGGGGGACAGGTTAGAGCAGTGGCCACAAGCACACCAGTTGGGACATTAGTTTTTTTCTGTTTACATGGAAGTTATCTGTACGAGTTCTAACAAAAATGCTTTTGCAAACGGTTGACATTACTGATAGGTAATAGCTAATGGTGGGGTTGAAGGCAACCTATTGTGTGAGCTATTTTAGCTATCTTTTATAAATACGTAACGTTAGTTAATTTTACATTTGATGTAGCCCTAGCAAAACCGAGACACTATTACGTAAAAACTAGGATATGATTACAGCACAAGGTGAGAGACAAAATATATAGACAAGGACAAAGGCATGGACAGAGTGAGAGTAGCAAGAGGCTAAGGGAGCATTGGGGCATGTGCAGCACAGTCTGGGAGAGTAGGCGAGGGATGGGGGACTTACGTACGGCCAGGGTGAAAAGGTGGGTCTTGAGACGGACTGGAAGATGGTGAGTTGGTCAGTAACTCGGACGGAGTGTATCGATAAGTTAGGTAATGCAAGGCAGTCTAATGTGTGGGAGTTTAGCCCCGTTTGGTCCAGAGAGAACTGGTAACTTAGCTAGCTAGGTAGTTATCTTAGCTATCATTTATGAATAATGTTAGCTAATAAATTATAACAGTTTTCTCCGGACCAAGTGGAGCTATGAGGGCGCTACAACTAGCCATGTTCAATATACTAACGTTACTGTGGGACTGAGGACCCCGGTCCTCTCCTCGTGAAGAAGTTGCTCAACCAATACAGCCGGGGCGGCGAGCAACATCTTCACGAGGGGAGTCTTCCACCACGAAGAAATCCTCTTCTTCCACTTCAAACTCCTCCACCTCAGAACTCCCTGCAGTACGGCTGTCGCCATTTCGTTTGTTTTGAGTCAGTTCGCCAAGGCACACCCTTTCACTCCTTGACCGTATGAATATTCATAATATGACTATGTGGCATCATCGTCATATGACCACACCTACTCACGTGTTCCAGTTCAAATTGAAGCGGTAAAAAAAGGTCTTAGAAAAGGCTCTGCAGTATCTCATTAAGAACGGCAGTCTCGTCTTCTCCCTGTGCAGTTCCCTCCTCCTCCAGCAGGGGGCTCTCTCTGCAGCGAGGGCCCCGCGGAACACAGAGGCCCCGGCAGGTGAAGATGACTCAGCTCTCTGGCATGGTGAGGTTGGGCCGGAGAGAGGTGGTCCGACCCAACAGCCCTACACTGGAGGAGCCCCGTCACACACACACCTCGCAGGTAAGAGATCGCTCTCTCACACACACACTCACATACACATGCATATTGCAGGAAAGGAATGGTTAGAAATGGAGAAGGAGAAGATTTTTGCAGGTTTTCTTATTTATTTATAATAAGAGTTGGGCTAAAACTCCACTAGGTTTAAGACTGAAACACAAGGGTCAAGGGTCAAAGGTCACTGAATGTCATTAATGATGATTAAGCACCCCCCTCTCCCAGCCCCCTCTTCTGTCTCAGGCTGTCACTGTTCCCCTGCCCGCCCCCATCCGAATCACCGTCCGAGTGCAGGACCGCGCCTTCCTCATCCCTGTCCCCCACAGGTGTGTGTGTGTGTGTGTGTGTGTGTGTGTGTGTGTGTGTGTGTGTGTGTGTGTGTGTGTGTGTGTGTGTTTGCGTGCGTATTATACTCTCTCAGTGATGCAGAGTCGTGTGAGTGTGTGTGTGTATTATACTCTCAGTGATGCAGAGTCGTGTGTGTGTGTGTGTGTGTGTGTGTGTGTGTGTGTGTGTGTGTGTGTGTGTGTGTGTGTGTGTGTACTGACTGTATTATACTCTCTTAGTGATGCAGAGTTGTGTACAGTATCCTGGCTGTGTGACCAGGCTGCCCAGCGGTACTACCAGGCCTGTGGGCTCCTGCCACGCCTCTCTCTGCAGAAAGAGGGCGCTCTTCTCTCACCACACGACCTGCTGCTCACTGTGCTGCACACCAACGAGGAGGTGAGGGAGCGCGTCTTTCTGCCTCCCTATGTGATCATGTACTTCCTACGACTGATCATGAGGCTTTATGATGATGGTTGTGATGATGATGAAGAAGATAAGCGATGGTGGTGCTGATGATGTAGGTGATCACAATGATGATGATGATGATGATGATGATGATGAAGGCTGTTCACGCAGGTGATGGCGGAGGTGTGCTCCTGGGATCTTCCTCCTCTACCTGAACGCTACAAAAAGGCCTGTCAGAGTCTGGCAACAGGTACCTCACACACCGCCATAGAAACACTGCTCTATCCCTGTGTGAGGTGTGCGTGTGTCTCTCTTGCAGTGGAGCACAGGTTGGTGTTGCGTCTGTGTGGTGTGTGCATGTGTGTAACTGTGTGTCTCTCTTGCAGGTGAGCACAGGTTGGTGTTGCGTCTGTGTGAGGTTCAGGATGGCACTCCATCGGTGTGTGTGTCTGGGCTCAGTCTGCCCCCTGCTGTTCTTACCCCGGTACTGCGGGCCCTCAAACTGCAGGCCAGCTTAACCCAGCTCCGTCTGTCCGGCAACCGGCTGAGCGATGACCTCATGCCGGAGCTGGTGTCTGCAGCCACCACCATGCCCAAGCTCCGCCTCCTGGATGTGTCTGCCAATCGCATCACGGGGGAGGGTCTGAAAAAGGCGGCCCTGGCTTTGGAGGGGCGGAGTCAGCCAGCGTTTCCGGTACCTGTCATGGCATAGCTTCAACTGTTTTGGCATAATGCCACATACTTCTGCAACGACTGTTTCTCCATTTTCTCATGTCATGTCTCCCTCTCCCCCCTCTCTCTCTCTCTCTCTCTCTCTCCCTCTCTCTCTCCCTCTCTCTCTCTCTCTCTCTCTCTCTCTCTCTCTCTCCCTCCCTCTCTCTCCCCCTCCCTCTCTCTCTCCCTCTCCCTCTCCCCTTCTCTCTCTCTCTCTCTCCCCCTCTCCCCTTCTCTCTCTCTCTCTCTCTCCCTCCCCCTCTCTCTCTCCCTCTCTGCAGTGTTTAGAGGAGTTAGTGTTGAGTGTAAATCCCCTGGGTGACTCTGTGTCTGAAGCACTGTCCTGCTTGCTGTTAGCCTGCCCCCTGCTGGTCACGCTGTCTCTGCAGGCCTGCGACCTTACCGCCCGGTTCCTACAGCAACACCGCCTCCTGCTGGAGCGCGCTCTGTCTGGTGAGCTCTCGTCCCGCGCCGTCTGTCCCAGATCCAGGCTGTGTCCGAATCAGCACCCTTCCATACTATTGAGTAGGCTTGTTGAGTAGACAGGACGAGAAATGGTTAAGTAGGCGAAATGTTCTCTAAATTTGGCATACTTAAAATCCCGTATGATATTACTTCCGGGGGTTTCGCTGAGTATATTCGCGGGCACACTTCAAGAAGTTACGGAAACATTTTGGACGCATAAATCCATGACAGCTTGGCGGGGCATGCCCCATACCTATACAGCACAGAGAGTTTGGCACTTTTCAGGGTTTCCTACAGAAGTGACCACAGACTCTCAGCCCTTAAAAACATTAACTTTTGTATGTTCCGACCCCATGTAACCACACAGCATTTAGAGGATTGAGGGTTCGAGCCCAACAGGGCGCAAGTTTATTTTCGACAAAAACAGCTCATCTACAAACTCTTAATGTAATATATTGGTACATTAATTACATTATTACCTAAAAATTATTTTAAAAACGAAGGAAAAAACAAAACGCATTAGCCTGTTCGCCCTGCAAGTTAAACCAGCGAGGTGGAAAGAGTAAGTAGGCCTATCGCGTTGTTGAATAGCCCAATAAAACTAATCTAATGTCACGTCGATCAGTAGGCCTAATTGTTATTTTTTTGTGGGCCTATTATTGGTAGTTTTTCTGATGACCGATTATTATTTTTTACTGTATTTGCTATGCGATCGCGTTCACCCAATGAAAATGCCGTTGTAATAATCAGGCACGTTTCCTAAAAATGTTTTGTTACGTTGAATATTGTTTTCAATAAATGTTATTTGTTAACTTTTATTTAGTGTGTTGTTGTCATGTTTTGTAGGATAATGTGCAATGTTCATAATGCAAGGCGCAAAGTGCCACACATTTCAGCCGCATTTAAAATACGATTTTGTTATTGAAGAATGTGATTAACGGTTTCAAATGGCTCTTATAATATACGCAATATTTTTTCGGACAGTGTTTAATGTTATACATTAAATTGT
The DNA here is from genome assembly GCA_022702515.1 of Ilyophis sp. 1 JC-2022. Taxonomy (NCBI): domain Eukaryota; kingdom Metazoa; phylum Chordata; class Actinopteri; order Anguilliformes; family Synaphobranchidae; genus Ilyophis; species Ilyophis sp. 1 JC-2022. Next base: position 63,113,270 of record CM040406.1, read on the forward strand.
GCTAAATTTTGACTGTTTTCTGAGTGTTTTCTTACTTTTAGACTAGTCGACTAGTCTAAATTTAAACTTCCGTTTAAACGTCAGGGAAATTAGTCGTTAGGAACATCCCTAGGAGAAATGTTGAGCTTCACTGACGTTTTTCTTCAATAACAACAGAAATGACACATGACCACGTAAGGGTGGTCACTTCCACAATACGTTTGGGTAATAGTATGGAGGATACTTTTTTGCGTACGATGCAAACTAAATAGTACACATTAAACGGCACACATCTGCCAGTACATTGTACACAGAAGACAGGACGCAGTAGATAGGGCTCTGATTTGGACACAGCCCCATGACAACCTCAGTATTAGTCAAATTCTACGGTCCAATGGCTGTCCGTCATCCCTCTGCCTTGTTTACCTAGACTGCAATGCCTGGTTTTTTTTTTTGAGTGGCCGTGAGGGTGCGAGAGAAAGAAATGCATTGTGGGAAATGGTAGTTTGAGTAAGAAGAATGACCTCTAACCTGCCGTCTCCACCCTGCGACAGGCTCGGGTCACCTGAGGTCAGTGTGTCTTTCCCATAATTCCCTGGGCTCCACGGGGTTTGAGCTGGTTTTGAAGACCCTACCCCTCCGCTGCCTTACACACCTTTACCTGTCGGCCGTCCGGAGCGGGCCAGCTGACCCCCCCATCACCAGCCGCCTTGCAGCCCTGCTGGCACAGGTAGCCCCGCCCATGAGCAGCTCCGCCATTTTGGCTCAGATGTGTCTTCTGTTTCTCACCTTTTGGCTTTCAGCTGAAATTATGAAAGAACTGCTGTGTTTAGACTGTGTTTAGACTGTGTTTAGGCTGCATTCAGACTACGTTTAGACTATTCAGGCTGTGTTTAGACTGTATTCAGGCTGTATTTGTTTGTGACTGTTTCTGTTTGTTCAGCAGGAGGAGTGTGCACTCACTCACCTCAGCTTAGCGGGCAACGGACTGACCGACTGTGACCTCTCCACCCTGTCCAGGTCTGTGTCTGTCTGTCTGTCTGTCTGTCTGATCTCTCTACTAGGGATGTCACGATACCAGACATTTAGTAGTCAATACCAATACCAGTGAAATTTCACGATTCTCGATACCCAATTTGATTCCAGGGTAAAAAACAAAAACAAAACAATTCATTCCATGTATTTCAACATACACTCCTTTATTAAAAACATTTGAACATTACAAAAAACAACAGTGGCATGTAGCCTTCAAGTAATAAATAAAAAGAAACGATACGCCTCCTTCCTCAAGCATACCTCACGCCTGGTACGCAATAGACATGCCTCCTTCCTCAAGCGTACCTCACGCCTGGTACGCAATAGACACGTCTCCTTCCTCAAGCACACCTCACGCCTGGTACGCAATAGACACGCCTCCTTCCTCAAGCGTACCTCACGCCTGGTGCGCAATAGACACGCCTCCTTCCTCAAGCGTACCTCACGCCTGGTGCGCAATAGACACGCCTCCTTCCTCAAGCGTACCTCACACCTGGTACGCAATAGACACGCCTCCTTCCTCAAGCGTACCTCACGCCTGGTACGCAATAGACACGCCTTCCAGCAAAAATTTCAAAATAAAAGACCCAGGTGTGAAGCAGTGAAGCCCATCTTCTGGTATTCCTCAAGTTTCATACCATACATCCAGCCTATGATGTAGGCTAGTATATTTAGCCCAAAAATAAATGCTTTCTGTCGAACCAATAGCCTACATATTAATGAATTATTACACTCACTGAATATACTGTTATTGTTTCTCCATTGCATAATACACTGGTTCTCAAGTTTGGTCCCTCTTTTTTCATTAAACATATTAACACAATGCAGGTTTGCCTCATTATCACTTGCATTGTATTTTAATTCTTCAAATGGTTAGTTTTAGTGGGCATGTGTCCCACACACACACACACACACACACACACACACACACACGACACACACACACACGACACACACACACACATCACACACCACACGCACGCACGCACACACACATGCAGGCACACACGCACACGCACACACAACATCATCTTCATAAGCTGTATTTGAAACAGCTGATTCATTCATAATGCCAGGGACTTTTTTTAGTTTACACTGTTGGACACTTTTGCACTTAAGGCTGCATTTTGTGTAGACTGTTTACATACTGTTGCCCATATCTACATTTAATGTACCGTTGTTGTTGTTGTCGCGTCCGGTCTCCCGTGTTCCTTTGGCATTTAACGGCAGACTAGAACACTTGTAGGTGTATGTGCTGTCACGTCCGGAGGACTTGCATCCCCGGTACCTACAGTACTGTAGAAAAACCAGTACCGTCATATTTTCAGAATTGTCGCATCGAAGTATCGGTTCTCGTGACATCCCTACTCTCTACCACGTACAGGTCTGTCTCTCTCTGTCTGTCTGCATCTGTGTGAGCGCACTCTACTGATCTGTATGCTGAAGCTGGTAATGCTGAGTGTCGCTGTGTCCGTGCGTCCAGGTGTCTGGCTGTCTGTCCATCGCTGGTGTCTCTGGACGTGTCGGGGAACCCAGCAGTGACGTCAGCTGGGCTGGAGGCCCTCCTCACAGCCCTGAGAGACGACCGTCGAACCCTGGACCTCCTCAACCTGCAGGGTAGGCACTGTGATCGACCGCCATCGCCATGAAAACAGCCATCGTCAAGTTCTAGCACCATCACCGTAACAACCACCGTTAATTTAGCTAGCACCATCACCGTAACAACCACCATTAATATAGCTAGCACCATCACCGTAACAACCACCATTAATATAGCAAGCACCATCACCGTAACAACCGCCATTAATATAGCAAGCACCATCACGGTAACAACCGCCATTAATATAGCAAGCACCATCACCGTAACAACCGCCATTAATATAGCTAGCACCATCACCGTAACAACCACCATTAATATAGCATGCACCATCACCGTAACAACCACCATTAATATAGGTAGCACCATCACCGTAACAACCACCATTAATATAGCAAGCACCATCACCGTAACAACCGCCATTAATATAGCTAGCACCATCACCGTAACAACCACCGTGTGTGTGTGTGTGTGTTTGCGCGTGTGTGTGTTTGCGCGCACGCGTGTGTGTGTTTGTGTTTGCGCGTGTGTATGAATTTGTGGCTGTGTGTATAACTGTGTGTGTGTGTGTGTGTGTGTAGGCTCTCAGGTGTGCGGCCCGTGGGATACTGTGACTCTGGACAGCCTCTCCTCCTGCGTGCGCGATCTGCAGCTCTGCTCTCAACGGCTCAACAAGCTGGACCGCAAGGTTCTGCAGCAGAGCTGGGTGGCCCAGGGGGGCAGTGTCCTGTCTTGCTATGCCAAGTGTCTGCTCCGAGCTGCCCCCTCTCTGTGAGTCTGCTGCAGCGCCCCCTGTGGACTGGAGGACTGCACAACCATCCAGAGACTGCCTTTCGTACTTTATACTTTTGAGATCAAAATGCATATTTGATCCGTCTCCTTCCATAAATGTATTGTGTGTGTTTGTTTGTGTGTTTGTTTTTGTTTTTTCAAAGTTTCAGCAGAAATGGTGTATTTGATTGTGTCTTTGCATGTGATTGGTAGAGATTAAAGCACATGCTGTTGATTGTGTCTTTGCCTGTGATTGGTAGAGATTAAAGCACATGTTGTTGGTGTCCTGGCTGCAGTTTGCTGGATCTGATTGTGTTTTGCTGTGAATGAGTTCTGTTGTTTAATGGACTACTATCATTGTGCTCACGTGGGCTACAGCTACATCTCAGCAGTGGGTAAAATTGGGCAGTGGGTATTGCAGCTTTTGTCCCGTGTGTGTGCGTCATACCTGGAGTATTTTTTTACTTTAATTAATTTAACTCTTTAGACGGGTCTGTTTTTGATCAATATTCGGGGCAAAATCTTTCACATTCATGGTAGTACATTTTGGTGAGTAACGAAGTTTGAAGTTTTTCTGGAACCGGCCTGTGTGTCAGATGTGGGTGCAAGTCGAGTCAGTTCTGCTACATGCGTACATCAGCACTTTTGTTGTGGTGTGAGTGTGGTTGTTGTAAAGAATTGTTTCGGAATTCACACCCGCAACCCCACCCCCGTTTTTGTTTTCAGTCATCTTGTACCCGACGATTGTGAGAAACGGCCAAATGCGGTTACCCACAATCCTTCACGATCATCTCTTTGTGTGCCAGTGCTGCAGTGTTGCTACATAATTGAAAGTAGCAACTCAAATTTCTGCCAAACCTGTTTCAAATTCTCTACTCAAATACTTATTGAAGATCGCCCTGGATTACAATCTCTGCTAAAATGTTGCTGTGATGATCAATCATCATTATTGTTACTATTATTTTATTTTATTTTTTGCCAATAACTTCCATACAATTGTCACTTTATAAAATGTGGCTGGATGGTAGCCATTTTATTTGTGTATTTTATTTGTATAGCAGTTTTACAGTGGTGCTCTCACAAAGACGGTGGAAATGCAAAATAAAATTTGGCAAAAAGCCAGTCTTGAACCCCCCCCCCCAAAAAAGCAAACAATTGAGATAAAAAGATATTTAAAATAACTCCCAAGTGGGAAGAAAAACAATCAAACAGGAAAAGAAATCTCTGGAGGATCCTGGCTGTGGAAATGGAGCTCGGTGTCGTGGTTTAAGATGGATCCTGGCTGTGGAAATGGAGCTCGGTGTCGTGGTTTAAGATGGATCCTGGCTGTGGAAATGGAGCTCGGTGTTGTGGTTTAAGATGGATCCTGACTGGAAATTGAGCTCGGTGTCGTGGTTTAAGATGGATCCTGGCTGTGGAAATGGAGCTCTCTGTCGTGGTTTAAGATGGATCCTGACTGGAAATTGAGCTCGGTGTCGTGGTTTAAGATGGATCCTGGCTGTGGAAATGGAGCTCGGTGTCGTGGTTTAAGATGGATCCTGGCTGTGGAAATGGAGCTCTCTGTTGTGGTTTAAGATGGATCCTGGCTGTGGAAATGGAGCTCGGTGTCGTGGTTTAAGATGGATCCTGGCTGTGGAAATGGAGCTCTCTGTCGTGGTTTAAGATGGATCCTGGCTGTGAAGGTCACCAACCTTTCATTTCATTTGTGTGTTCTCTGACCTTCCCCATGTGGATGGATGACTAAGGCCATGACCAAATATGATCCCTTCACCCTTTTGAGGGCGCATATTTGAGTCAAATTTCTCAAAGTTTTTGAGTGGGCAAAATTATTTTTCATAAATGAGGGCACTTAAAATCCCCGGATGAAACCTTTATTTCCGCGGTTTTGTTGAGAGGATTCATGAGTACACTCATCCATCAATTTCAGGATGTAAAACGGAAATAAGAACGGCAACCCCTATCCCCTCAACAAAACCCAGAAAATAAGAGTTTAATCCGGAGATTTTACATTTGTGACAGTCGCCCGCTCAAAAGCTTTTTGACAAAGTTTGCTCAAATATGTGCCCTCAAAGGGGTGAAGATCATATCTGGTCACTGCCATAGTAAACAGTAGTCTGAGTGGACAGGGGATAGGGAACATGGATCATATTCGGTCATGGCCCATGGGGTTTTGGTCTGTGTGTTACCTCAAATTTATACCCCAGTGAAACAGGAAATTGAGAATGACCACATAATAGTCCAAAAGACTCAGGTGTGCTTCAAAAAGTTAAATATAAATGGGAATATACTTAAGCAGGTTTTGTTTGAAACTATCTCTAGTGCTGCCAATAATTGTGACATGCTTTAAAAAATAAATCATGACGAAATGTTTTAAAAAAAATAATTTTACCTAGATTAAGGATAAGATACATTTTATGTTTTAATCATATTTTGAGTGTAAGGTCATGCTGATAAATGACATTTTTTATAGCCTTTTTGGCATATTTCCCAGGGTTGGCAATAATTTTGGTGGACACTGTAAAGCACTGTATGTAACCCAGGTGTAAGAAGCTAAATCACCACACGGGTCAGCTGCTTTTTTTGTAATCATGCTTTATTGAGTGACAGTAAAATAAGTTTCTCCAAGTAATTTTTCTCTCCGCTGTTCAGAAACCTGGAGACTTCCTCTTCCCATCCACTCAGAATAACTCCCACAATGCCTTGGGTCTAGGAAGGAAGAATAGAAGAAAAAAAAACTTTATTCGCAATATCATGCCCTGGGAATATTCCTCGCCCCTGAAACCATAATATAATTAGCCTGTATAATGGCAGGCTAAATGATAAACAAATGTATAAAAATAAAAAAAATCCACAAGGTATTATCAGCATAAATATAGAGGCTTAAAATGACCATCTGCCACCCCTTCCCCACTCCTATAAAACCAATAAAATCAAAAACGTCTGATACCTTGACCCATCACATCTTTACCAAATACACCACTGTGTCTAAATATGACACCACCTAAGGTGGATCTCAATCATGATATTACTACGGACAGGTAAACTCGTTGTTTTTAAAAAAATAAAAATAAAACTAAGAACATGAAATGCTGATGAAAAAGTAATTTTTAGTATCCACTAAAAGCCACTCTGGCCAGTGGGTGAATAAGTGAATTCCATGGGTAGAAAGAAAGGGGGTGAGAGGGGTGTGAAGTTGGTCCTTACTTGCAGAGTTTGATCTTAGTACAGGCTTTTCTGGGACCATCACTCGTCAACAGCTCATCCACCAGTTTAGTGAGATAGTGACTGACCAGTGTCTTACACTGTTTTTTAACGAAAAGCAATTTGCTGCACGCGTTGTGAAGCTTATTCTTAATATCCTCCTGAGAAAAAACAACATTCACAGTTAGCTTTCAACCTCCTGAGACAGCTGTCCATCATTTAAGGCTTGCAAGTCTGTATAAATGCATCAAAAGCTGTATGGACTTTGGTTGGCCCACAAACATTAGCCAGTTCGCTAACTGGCTGCGGCTGGAATGGCTGCGTAACCGTAAATAGCCGCCTGCTAACTGACTAGCTAGCAAACCAGCATCAGCTTGGCTAATACCGATCCTTAGCAGTTTAGCTAACTTGAGGAATACAGTACACCGGTGTGCACAACAGTTAATTCACTCAGACTGAGTAGAAAGTGTTTCTTTGTCATTGTTTACGTCCACTTTTGTAGCTAATCTATTTGTCAGGATTCTACTGAACTGTGCCAAGGTGGAGTTCCTATAGGCCTAGTTTATCATTAAATGCCATACACCTCCAACATATGGTATATATTTATTTGGCACTGACACTAGTTCTGATTTGGCACTGATCTGATTCTGGCTGATCTCTGAGCATTTCTGCAGGTATGGTACACCTGGTCAGACGGTGACGCTGTTACCTGGGTGTCGTCGTCAGATATAGTAGCTTTGACGCCGCTGAAGACAAGCTTGCAGACCTGACACAAGCCAGGGATGTTCTCCGTGGTCTAGAGAGGGGGACAATATTTTTGCGACACACCGTAAATAACAAGATAATTGGTCGAGAATGAAACCCTGGACATGACTCCCATGCAGGCCTGAGACATGATTGGACATAATGTAGAATGTAACCATGGCTGCCGTGCAGGCCTGAGACATGATTGGACATACTGCAGAATGTTACCATGGCTCCCGTGCAGGCCTGAGACATGATTGGTTATTGCATGGCCCAGAGAGGAAGGGCTACAGCAAGGCTTCCTCCACACTCCAGCTGAATTCCAGCTGTTTAAATTAATCACATGTAAAGCGTAAACTGTGTCATATTGCTCCGGGTAAATGAGCATTTATAGATGCGAAGGCTCACCTCTGCCTCAGCTTCAGCTCCAAGAGCCATGTCATCGTCCGTCTCCAAAAATCTGTTACCGTGGAAATGGCCAGACTGTGCGCAGGCTGTCAACCAACAGAACAAACGGTTATTTACTGGAGAGTGAGTTCCTATGCTGCTTCAGTGTAAGGGAGAATAATGGCTTTCCTGTCTGCAAGCCTTTGCATTAATATCTAAATGTTTTTACTCTGCCCTGCATTTAGAGGTATTTTGTTCAGTTTTTTTTGCTAATCTATGCTGCCGTCTTTTTGGGTCTCACCAAACAAGAGGACCAGCGTGGGGATCAATGCACTGGCATTGCTGTCTCCACAACCAAAGCAAATCTACTCTAGTGCAGTTAGAAAAAATAAACATTTCTGCAGTGAGAGATAAACAGTGACACAGATGTCAGTCAACCAGCAGAGGGGTCTAAATAGATGGAAATATAACAGTTTATGATGAGAAAGTAAAGAAAGATTCACCAGATAATTCCCCTCTTCTAGTAGGACTCAGTCTAACCCTGTAAACCTTTGAAGAGCAGGTTCTTTGGAATGTTGTTTTCAAAATTCTATGTCAGTGTTCTAGAACTCCATTGCATTCCATTACCAGTAGTGATTGTTACATCAGCATTAGAATGTCCAGTTTAGAACATTGTAATCACATCTGTGATCTTACATATAAAAAAAAGGGCTACGGTGTAAGATCACCTTTGGAATTTTCTGAAAATTCTAATGCTGATGTAACAGTATAATGCTAATTTAACAATCGCTATTAGCAGTTGAAGGTAATGGAGTTCTTGAACACGGAATTAAATAATAATAATAAAAAACATAAAAAATCCACACTTCAAAGGTTTAAAAAAAAACAAAAAAAACATGTTAAAGCCACTGAGACATGCTAATCTCATTTTGAGTGGAGGACACACAATAAAACTGTTGACCTGAAAGGTCTTCTGCATAAAATCCTACTTAACATTTAATCGTGTTGCAGAAGAGGACAACAGCTCACCTGCGTAGGCCAGCAGAAAGCAGAGGATGATGGAAGACTTCATTTTCAATGCCGTTCTCGCAGGTGATCTTCACAGGGATGCCGTTATAGGACGCTGCTATAGGTACTACCACCTTTTATAGTTCCTAAACGCTCTGACGTCATACGATCAGAAGCCCCCTTTTACCACAGAGATAGCACATTCACACCCACTTCCCCAGAACCAGTGACCCATCATCTGAGTTTATAGCTCTTACGTACAACTATACGCACACAGAAAAATGGTTAACACCCTGGTAGATAGAGGCCCTGATAGATAGAGACCCTGATAGATAGAGACCCTGGTAGATAGAGACCCTGATAGATAGAGACCCTGATAGATAGAGACCCTGATAGATAGAGACCCTGGTAGATAGAGACCCTGATAGATAGAGACCCTGGTAGATAGAGACCCTGATAGATAGAGACCCTGGTAGATAGAGACCCTGGTAGATAGAGACCCTGATAGATAGAGACCCTGGTAGATAGAGACCCTGATAGATAGAGACCCTGGTAGATAGAGACCCTGATAGATAGAGACCCTGATAGATAGAGACCCTGGTAGATAGAGACCCTGATAGATAGAGACCCTGGTAGATAGAGACCCTGATAGATAGAGACCCTGATAGATAGAGACCCTGGTAGATAGAGACCCTGATAGATAGAGACCCTGATAGATAGAGACCCTGATAGATAGAGACCCTGATAGATAGAGACCCTGGTAGATAGAGACCCTGATAGATAGAGACCCTGATAGATAGAGACCCTGGTAGATAGAGACCCTGATAGATAGAGACCCTGGTAGATAGAGACCCTGATAGATAGAGACCCTGATAGATAGAGACCCTGGTAGATAGAGACCCTGATAGATAGAGACCCTGATAGATAGAGACCCTGGTAGATAGAGACCCTGGTAGATAGAGACCCTGATAGATAGAGACCCTGATAGATAGAGACCCTGGTAGATAGAGACCCTGATAGATAGAGACCCTGGTAGATAGAGACCCTGATAGATAGAGACCCTGGTAGATAGAGACCCTGATAGATAGAGACCCTGATAGATAGAGACCCTGATAGATAGAGACCCTGATAGATAGAGACCCTGGTAGATAGAGACCCTGATAGATAGAGACCCTGATAGATAGAGACCCTGGTAGATAGAGACCCTGGTAGATAGAGACCCTGATAGATAGAGACCCTGATAGATAGAGACCCTGATAGATAGAGACCCTGATAGATAGAGACCCTGGTAGATAGAGACCCTGATAGATAGAGACCCTGATAGATAGAGACCCTGATAGATAGAGACCCTGGTAGATAGAGACCCTGGTAGATAGAGACCCTGATAGATAGAGACCCTGATAGATAGAGACCCTGATAGATAGAGACCCTGGTAGATAGAGACCCTGGTAGATAGAGACCCTGGTAGATAGAGACCCTGATAGATAGAGACCCTGATAGATAGAGACCCTGGTAGATAGAGACCCTGATAGATAGAGACCCTGATAGATAGAGACCCTGGTAGATAGAGACCCTGGTAGATAGAGACCCTGATAGATAGAGACCCTGGTAGATAGAGACCCTGGTAGATAGAGGCCCTGATAGATAGAGACCCTCGTAGATAGAGACCCTGGTAGATAGAGACCCTGATAGATAGAGACCCTGATAGATAGAGGCCCTGATAGATAGAGACCCTGATAGATAGAGACCCTGATAGATAGAGACCCTGATAGATAGAGACCCTGATAGATAGAGGCCCTGATAGATAGAGACCCTGATAGATAGAGACCCTGGTAGATAGAGACCCTGATAGATAGAGACCCTGATAGATAGAGACCCTGGTAGATAGAGACCCTGGTAGATAGAGACCCTGATAGATAGAGACCCTGATAGATAGAGACCCTGATAGATAGAGGCCCTGATAGATAGAGACCCTGATAGATAGAGACCCTGATAGATAGAGGCCCTGATAGATAGAGACCCTGGTAGATAGAGACCCTGGTAGATAGAGACCCTGATAGATAGAGACCCTGATAGATAGAGGCCCTGATAGATAGAGACCCTGATAGATAGAGACCCTGATAGATAGAGACCCTGATAGATAGAGACCCTGGTAGATAGAGACCCTGATAGATAGAGACCCTGGTAGATAGAGACCCTGATAGATAGAGACCCTGGTAGATAGAGACCCTGGTAGATAGAGACCCTGGTAGATAGAGACCCCTTTATCGGAATGTGACAATATGTAATATTTTTGTAAAGAAAATGATGTTGCACGCCCCATTTTATACATGTTTTGCATTTATGAAGCAGGTTTGGCATTTTCATGGTGGATACATGAGCCAACTCTCAAGATATATATTTATTTTTGCGTAACATTCACATACACCTTGAACATTCATATATTGAGCTGGCTTGTGTCAATGTCATGTGTTCACCGTTTATTCCAACATTGAGCAAAAGTTATCTCTCATTCCCATAATTCCTCCTGCTGCACACTGACTTCCATTGTGTATAACAGGAAGTCTGTTCTGACTTCCATAGTGTATAACAGGAAGTCTGTTCTATGAAGGATTTCTGGATTTCAATTCACTTCTGTCCTCAACTTTTACTAATGAAAAGCAGTAAACAAACCAAGCTGAGTTTGGAAACATTGCAAAACTTGTATTTATTTGTAAAACAATGTTATAAACAAATGTTGATTGAATGTCTTTTTTATTTTCTCTTTGCAGAACAAAGGCCTATAGACCCAAGGTTTCCTTCTTCAGAGTGAACTCCTATGTAGTTTTACTGCTGTAAGCACGTGAGCATGACGTGTCAGCTTGTCACCTGGGCCTATTCCTCATAGCTGACTAACAGAGTTAGCTGGCTAACAACGCGAATTAAAAACCCGGAACACTTAAAAGAAAATGTTTTTATTTGTTCCATAATGTTGTGGGGGGAGTTCTGAGTTAATCACAGTTAATCAGCTAAGTCTGTGTGTGTGACTGTGTGTCTCTCTTGCAGGTGACTGCGTGTGTGCGTGTGTGTGTGTGTGCGTGTGTGTGAGTGTGGGCCTACTTCCTGGTGACTAAATGTCCCCATGAGGATAGAAAAGGTTGTCAAATGCTCCCTCGTGGGGACTCGGGAACGGTCCCCATGAGGGAAAAGTTACTTTTAGGGTTAGGGGTTGGGTTTAGGGCTAGAGTTACAATTATGGTTATGGTTATGTTTAGGATTAGGGGTCAAAGGTTATGTTTAGGGTTAGGTTTAGGATTTAGAGTTAGGGCTAGGGTTATGGTTTAGGGTTATTGTTAGGGTTAGGTTTAGAAAGTCCCAATAATGATAGGAATACAAAGGTTAGGTTTAGGGCTAGGTTAGGTTTAGAAAAAATCTTTCTTTCCCAAGTTACCTCTTATGAGGGCCCCTTGGGAAAGAAAAGTTTGCACTGGCCATTCAGTGTACTGCAGCCTTTAAGTCGGAAGAATTTGGTTCCTCTTGTGTTGAAGTTTTTACCAGCGTTTGTTTAATCCTCCTGGGAATATGATGTTGAGTTTTCGAATCCAATGTCTTTCTGTCCTACGTCTGTCCTCCTGTGTCCAGTTAATGTTAGAATGCAGGCCTGATATTTCTACTGCTTCAAGTCCATGGTGTATAAAATGACCCCACAAACATATGAATACAGGACTGTGTGTGAATGTGAGTCTGTGCGTGTGTGTGAGGTGTGTAACTGTGTGTCTCTCTTGCAGGTGAGCACAGGTTGGTGTTGCGTGCATGTGTGTGTGTGTGTGTGTGCAACTGTGTGTTTCTCTTGCAGGTGAGCACAGGTTGGTGTTCCATGTGTGTGTGTGCATTGGTGTGTGAGTGTTTGTGTGTGCGTGTAACTGTGTGTTTCTCTTGCAGGTGAGCACAGGTTGGTGTTCCATGCGTGTGTGCGCATTTGTGTACATGTGTAACTGTGTGTCTCTCTTGCAGGTGAGCACAGGTTGGTGTGTGAGTGTTTGTGTGTGCGTGTGTGAGGTGTGTGTGTGTGTAACTGTGTGTCTCTCTTGCAGGTGAATACAAGTTGGTGTTGTGTCTGTGTGAGGTTCAGGATGGCACTCGTCGGTGTGTGTGTCTGGGCTCAGTCTGCCCCCTGCTGTTTTTACCCCGGTACTGTGGGCCCTCAAACTGCAGGCCAGCTTAACCCATCCGTCTGTTAACCCTTTGACGCATACGGTCACACCGGTGTTACAGCGCTAGAGTGGTCCCTGAAGCGTACGGTCACACCGGTGTGATTAGAACACAAGATTAGAACGTCTATTTACGAGTGACGCAACAATAGGCCTGTGGGCTAACCCTCGTTCCTAACCCTAGGACTAAACACACTGTTCCACAAAAACATTGTACCAAATAAACATCTTTACAACATTTACATTTATTTGTTTATGCAGACGTTCACACTTTCACAGAAGTAATGTAAGCAGCAAATACCCCCTAGCCTATAACGTTGATTTAGATACAGTTCGCTAACGTCATTGCTAACCAAGCTGTCAAAATGAGCTAACTACGGGCTGACAGAAAATATAATATACACAAGCGATTGTGATATAGCGATTACACTTTACAATGTTTTACATCACGGGTAAACTCATCCGTGATCAAAATAATTGACGAAATACTCGAAAAACGCATTTTCGAAAATAATCCGGCAGTAGGCTAATATTGGTTTGCGGTGCTGCCATCTTGTTCTTCCGCATTCAACCAAAGATGATTCATGATGAAGAGATGCTCCACTTGCTCCCAACTGTAACCATATCAATTCTCAACCAAGTTAACCTGGAAGTGAGTTATCTTGTCACGTTATCATCTTTGGTTGGACCAGAGATGACGTTGTATGGCTGTGCCCGTGTTATTAGCTTTATCAGAGATAAATAGCATCTCATAGCATATGGTAAGCAGTAACGTACAACCTTCAAAAATGTACTTTACCAACATCATGGGTGTCCATTGCAATGGTTGCTTGAATCGGAACACGCCATTTGTAACAACTATTTGAAAACATGCGAAAAATATTTAAAATAAAAACATTTTCACCACACAAACAATTAGCTGACAGATATTTTTATTGATGCAAATGAAAGACAGTGCAGTTAGCTTCGGAGTCAGATGATGACTGTCCCTTGTCGCCTCACACATACTGAGAGTCATCTAGTGTTGTTATATATATATATATATATATATATATATATATATATAGTGTAGGCTATGTATATGTATGTGTGTGTGCTAATATTAGCTAACTCTCAACCGTGCGAAGGCTACTGCTGTGACGTAACAGTCGAATTCTAGAACAGCTGTTGCACACAGAAAAAAAACTCACGCTTTGGGGCTGTTGAAAATATTTTGGAACTTACGTGCGAAAAGGTTAAGCAACCGGCTGAGCGATGACCTCATGCCGGAGCTGGTGTCTACAGCCACCACCATGCCCAAGCTCCGCCTTCTGGATGTGTCTGTTTTGGCATAATATGTCAAGTATCCCCCCCCCCCCCCGCCCCCCCACAAATACACATAATCCCAGGTCAAAAGACATTTAGTCTATATTGTAATGGCAGTATTAAAAATAATGCAGATGAACACGGAATTCATTTAGTTCCACACCCTCTCTTAAATGATGGCAGGCAGAGACGTAATGAGCTTCCATTTCTATTGTAGCATCCTCTTCTCCCAGAACTACTTTTAATTTATTTGATTCTGAATGGTATTCAAATTGGTGAATTTGCGCAATGGATTTGGAAAAATATTGGCTTTGAATTAAGAGGTACTTGGGGCAGTTGAGTAAAAAGTGAGCTTCTGTCTCTACCTCTGCCGGTAGTGGTTCGTGGCTATTTGTTTTCTTTTTTTCCGGCTCTCGTCCGGTCTCCACGATTGTGAATCAATCAAATTTTTTTCACGTTCCGTTTCGTGGTTTGCCAGCCTCGTTATTGCTTCCACCTGTGCTTCTGCCTGCAGGGTATTTAAGTTCCTCACTTCTGCTTCTCCAGTGCTTGTTTGTCTTACGACATTGCATTCGAGCCAGGTATAGCCAGGTACGAGCGACCTCCTGATATTAAACATTGTTTATGTTCAGGGGGGACTTGCTATTGAGCTACTTAATCGGGTATAGGATTTTTTTTCTCCAGGTAGCGTTCTATTTAGTACTTTGCTGTTCTCTCGGAGACAGTTTTTCTTTGTACTTTTGTTTTGGTTTTACACTTCTCCGGCTGAGCTAAAGTTGCAGAGGGTGTTCTTTTGTTTGCTAAATTTGTGTC
The DNA here is from genome assembly GCA_022702515.1 of Ilyophis sp. 1 JC-2022. NCBI lineage: Eukaryota > Metazoa > Chordata > Actinopteri > Anguilliformes > Synaphobranchidae > Ilyophis > Ilyophis sp. 1 JC-2022. The sequence continues at coordinate 63,128,300 of CM040406.1, forward strand.
ATTATTTGTGTTTGGGAGATTTAGTTGTTATTTACTAGTTTTCTAGTTCGCCCGTTTTGTGGGTTGATTTTCGTTTTGGGTGTTAGCCTTAAGGAATTGCGTTCCTGTTTGTTCTTTCTTCCTTTATTATTTTCTCTCCCTAAATTATTGGTCCTCACGGCTTGTGAGCTGTCTTGTTCTGATCCCCCCGCCTTTGCGTGTGAATCTCTGAATCATCAAGAAACCCTCTTACAGAACAAAAAAGGCAATCATGGATGATTCAGCAAGGTTGTTTCAGGGAGATAAAACTGGGGATAAAAAATCTGATGAATACATTAGGGGTATTGAGGCCAACCAGCAGTTGTTAGCTAATCAAGTTAGTCAGTTAAGTTCCCAAATGAGGGTTCAAGAGTCCTGGCTCCGTGAGTTGACGGAGGTTTAATAATCCAGACTCCAAAGTAACTTTTATTCTGTCACTACTTTCTGGGTCTGCGTTTGATTGGGCTGCGCTTTTGATCAGGGATAAATCTCCTATTTTAAATTCCACTACGACACTTATGAAGGAGATGGAGTCGGTTTTTGACCATAACACTTCGGGTCGGCTAGACGGTTCCATGATACGGTGGCAGAATTCGCCATAAAATGTTGTGCACTGGCGGGTGAGACAGGTTGGGATGAGGCTCCACTGATTACATTGTTTTCTGAGGCATTAGCTGAACCTATACAGGATGCTCTTTCCATTCTCGAGCAGTCCGATTGGCTAGATGCTTTAGTATCATCAGCCATCCACATAGACAATCGGTTGCGTGACCGTTTACTCCGCAAACAGTAAAGTAAAGGTCATAAAATGAAAACCTTCGTCTCTCCCATTCACAGAGTTTTATTCTCCGGCAGTTTGTACTGATGAACCCATGCAGGTAGATGGGGTAGGAGGTCCATCTTCGGAGAACTTCGTTTATAAAAATGAGTGGTGTCGTTACTGTAAAAGGAGGGGGCATATTCGTGATCAGTGCTTAAATCTTAAGCTTAAGGAAAAAGGGGGGGTCTCGTTAGAGGTGCTGGGGGTTCTTGCGAGACGTCAGGGTACTACGCCTCGGACGTTATTAAATGTCAGACTTTCTTGGGCACAGCATTCGCGGAAAATTAAGGCTTTTATCGACTCTGGGGCCGTGGATTGTTTCATTGATGCTCAATGGGCTAGAAAGAACAAGATACCAGTCCAGCTTCTTGATCAAGCCCGATTGGTTACGGCTCTCGACGGTTGCCTTTTAGGGTCAGGTATTGTGTCCTTGCCTGTGATTGGTAGAGATTAAAGCACATGCTGTTGATTGTGTTTTTGCCTGTGATTGGTAGAGATTAAAGCACATGCTGTTGATTGTGTCTTTGCCTGTGATTGGTAGAGATTAAAGCACATGCTGTTGATTGCGTCTTTGCCTGTGATTGGTAGAGATTAAAGCGCATGCTGTTGATTGTGTCTTTGCCTGTGATTGGTAGAGATTAAAGCACATGTTGTTGGTGTCCTGGCTGCAGTTTGCTGGATCTGATTGTGTTTTGCTGTGAATGAGTTCTGTTGTTTAATGGACTACTATCATTGTGCTCACGTGGGCTACAGCTACATCTCAGCAGTGGGTAAAATTGGGCAGTGGGCATTGCAGCGTTTGTCCTGTGTGTGCGTCATACCTGGGGAAATTTTTGACTTTAATTAATTTAACTCTTTAGACGGGTCTGTTTTTGATCAATATTCGGGGCAAAATCTTTCACATTCATGGTTGTACATTTTGTTGAGTAACAAAGTTTTTCTGGAACCAGCCTGTGTGTCAGATGTGTGTGCAAGTCGAGTCAGGTCTGCTTCATGTGTACATGAGTGTGGTTCTTCTAAAGAATTGTTTCGGAATTCATACCCGCAACCCCCCCCCCCTTTTTGGTTTCAGTCATCTTGTACCCGACGATGCTGAGAAACGGCCACATGCAGTTTCCCACAGTCCTTCACAATCATCTCTGTGTGCCTGCTGCAGTGTTGCTACATAATTGAAAGTAGAAACTCAAATTTCTGCCAAACCTGTTTCAAATTCTCTACTCAAATACTTATTGAAGATCGCCCTGGATTACAATCTCTGCTAAAATGTTGCTGTGATGATCAATCATCATTATTGTTACTATTATTTTATTTAATTTTTTTGCCAATAACTTCCATATAATTGTCACTTTATAAAATGTGGCTGGATGGTAGCCACTTTATTTGTATATTGTATTTGTATAGTACTTTTACAGTGACACTGTCAAAAAGACGGTGGAAATGCAAATGCAAATTTGGCACAAAAAAAAAACAGGCCTGAACCCCAAAAAAGTAAACAAATGAGGATATAAAAAAAATACTTCCTAGAGGGAAGAAAAACAAAATGGAGGAAGAAATCTTGAGAGGAGCCTGGCTATGGAAGAGCAGCCCGGCTATAGAAGAGGAGCCCGGCTATAGAAGAACAGCCCGGCTATAGAAGAGGAGCTTGGCTATGGAAGAGCAGCCCGGCTATGGAAGAGGAGCCCGGCTATAGAAGAGGAGCTTGGCTATGGAAGAGGAGCCCGGCTATAGAAGAGGAGCCCGGCTATGGAAGAACAGCCCGGCTATAGAAGAGGAGCTTGGCTATGGAAGAGGAGCTTGGCTATGGAAGAGGAGCCCGGCTATAGAAGAGGAGCCCGGCTATGGAAGAGGAGCTCGGCTATAGAAGAGGAGCCCGGCTATGGAAGAGGAGCCCGGCTATGGAAGAGGAGCCCGGCTATGGAAGAACAGCCCTGCTATAGAAGAGGAGCCCGGCTATGGAAGAGCAGCCCGGCTATAGAAGAGGAGCCCGGCTATGGAAGAACAGCCCGGCTATAGAAGAGGAGCCCGGCTATGGAAGAAGAGCCCGGCTATGGAAGAGGAGCCCGGCTATGGAAGAGGAGCCCGGCTATGGAAGAGGAGCCCGGCTATGGAAGAGGAGCCCGGCTATGGAAGAACAGCCCGGCTATAGAAGAGGAGCCCATCCTCCACTTGCTGGCCCGGTGTAGTGTAGTGGTAGTGGTAGTGTAGTGGTTTAAGATGGAATGAATGGTAACAGAAATGTAATGAGGAATCTATCTGAGCAAACGATAAAATTAGTCTAGCAGGTTACAGTCAGAGGTAGTTCATAGCTGGTAAAATAGGCAATCCAAGTAGAGAGATGTATAGTAGCTAATACACCGTTCAGTGGGGTGGGGTGATGCATCTAAAACTGCAGGTTGTGTGATGGCGTGGGCTTGAACCAGGAGAGGGGCAGGGCTTGAACTAGGGGCGGGGCTTGAACCAGGAGAGGGGCAGGGCTTGAACTAGGGGCGGGGCTTGAACCAGGAGAGGGGCAGGGCTTGAACTAGGGGCAGTGCTTGAACCAGGAGAGGGGCAGGGCTTGAACCAGGGGCGAGGCTTGATCCAGGAAAAGGATGGGGCTTGAACCAAGAGAGGGATGGGGCTTGAACCAGGAGAGTGGCGGGGCTTGAACCAGGGGCAGGGCTGGATCAAGGAGAGGAGCGGAGCTTGAGCGGTCTGTGAGCTCAGGGTGGGGAAAAGGGCAGAACTTCCAGGACGAAAACGGAAGAGAAGCGCGATTATATCATTATGAGATTAACGGTTGCATATGCAAAATTGGCAACCATAGAGCCCAAGGGGACCATATACCATGGCCCTGACACATCATATCCATTAACCCTGACAGTTTCTCTCCTCCCAGTGAACAACCTTTTTAATTGTACCATGAAGTTCTGCCATATTGGATTTTGCACCATTTTTAATATATTGGAAAAACCCTAGAACACTTCTCATCATCAACTGTAAGACTGAGAAGCAGGAAACTTATGTATTGTCTTTCTAACTAGTCCCTAACTAACGTTTGAAGCAAAAACTGCTGTCAAAAACTAATACGGCTAAATGGTCAGCCAATCAAATTGATCCATTTGGGTGTGTTCATTGAGATCAATGTCATAATTTCCAGACTTGGTTTCTTGTCTTGAAACAAGGGCACATCAAGACAAAACTAAAACGGTGAAGAAGCCTTCGAAAACATGGCCGCCACAAGCGATTAACCTTTCAGCCTTTACAGTTTTCCTTTTCAAAAAATAATTAAAATTTACTTAATATTCATGTGAAGCATACCTAAATCTGAACATGCACTTCCTTCAGCCGACTAATGAAACTGCTTTATATTTCATCATTCATTTCATGTTATTTCAATAAGAAGAATTCTTATTTGATTAGCATGACATTGCCGTTAATATTACCCGATAGTAAAACAATAATAATTTATAGCCCTTTGTTACATAGACATGGTTAAAAGGTGGCTTTTTGACAAAGTTTACTCAAATATGTGCCCTCAAAAAGGTGAAGGGATCATATCCGGTCACTGCCATAGTAAACAGTAGTCTGAGTGGACAGGGGGTAGGGAACATGGATCATATCCGGTCACTGCCATAGTAAACAGTAGTCTGAGTGGACAGGGGGTAGGGAACATGGATCATATCTGGTCACTACCATAGTAAACAGTATTCTGAGTGGACAGGGGGTAGGGAACATGGATCATATTCGGTCATAAACATTTTTTTAAATCATATTTCAAGTGTATGGTCATGCTGATAAATAACAAAGACATTTTTTATAGCCTTTTTTGTAAGAAGCTAAATCACCAGACAGGTCAGCTGCTTTTTTTGTAATCATGCTTTATTGAGTGACAGAAAAATAAGTTTCTCCAAGTAAGTTTTCTCTCCGCTGTTCAGAAACCTTGAGACTTCCTCTTCCCATCCACTCAGAATCACTCCCACAATGCCTTGCGTTTATGGGTGAGAGGGGTTTGAAGTCGTTTTTTTCTTGCAGAGTTTGATCGTAGTGCAGGCTGTTTTGGCACTAACACCTTCCATCAGCTCATCCACCAGTATAGGGAGATAGATTTTGATCATACTCTTACACAATCTTTTAAGAAAGCCCACCTTCTTGCACTCATTGATAAGCTTATTCTGAACCTCCTCCTGAAAAAAAAAAAAAACCAGAACATTCGCAGTTAGCTTTCAACCTCCTGAGACAGCTGTCCATCATTTAAGGCTTGCAAGTCTGTATAAATGCATCAAAAGCTGGATGGACTTTGGTTGGCCCACAAACATTAGCCAGTTCGCTAACTGGCTGCGGCTGGAATGGCTGCGTAACCGTAAATAGCCGCTTGCTAACTGACTAGCTAGCAAACCAGCATCAGCTTGGCTAATACCAATTCTCTGAGCATTTCTGCAGGTATGGTACACCTGGTCAGACGGTGACGCTGTTACCTGGGTGTCGTCGTCAGATATAGTAGCTTTGACGCCGCTGAAGACAAGCTTGCAGACCTGACACGAGCCAGGGATGTTCTCCGTGGTCTAGAGAGGGGGACAACAAGCAGGAGAGACGCAGCTCTTTCATAATTATTACTAATTATTATTATATTATTATATTTTTACCAGCTATGAACTACCTCTGACTGTAATATATATATATATATATATAAAATTTTTGTACACACAGTAAATGACAAGATAATTGGTCAAGAATTAAACCCTGGACATGACTCCCGTGCAGGGCTGGGACATGATTTGTCATAATGCAGAATGTTACCATGGCTCCCGTGCAGGCCTGAGACATGATTGGACATAATGCAGAATGTTACCATGGCTCCCGTGCAGGCCTGAGACATGATTGGTTATTGCATGGCCCAGAGAGGAAGGGCTACAGCACGGCTTCCTCCACTCTCCAGCTGAATTCCAGCTGTTTAAATTAATAACATGTAAAGCGTAAACTGTGTCATATTGCTCCAGGTAAATGAACATTTATAGATGCAAAGGCTCACCTCTGTCTCAGCTTCAGCTCCAAGAGCCATGTCATCGTCCGTCTCCAAAAATCTGTTACCGTGGAAATGGCCAGACTGTGCGCAGGCTGTCAACCAACAGAACAAACGGTGTTTACTGGAGAGTGAGTTCCTATGCTGCTTCAGTGTAAAGGAGAATAATGGCTTTCCTGTCTGCAAGCCTTTGCATTCATATCTAAATGTTTTTACTCTGCCCTGCATTTAGAGGTATTTTGTTCAGTTTTTTTTGCTAATCTATGCTGTCGTCTTTTTGGGTCTCACCAAACAAGAGGACCAGCGTGGGGATCAATGCACTGGCATTGCAGTCTCCACAACCAAAGCAAATCTACTCTGGTGTAGTTAGAAAAAATAAACATTTCTGCAGTGAGAGATAAACAGTGATCCAGATGTCAGTCAACCAGCAGAGGGGTCTAAATAGATGGAAATATAACAGTTTATGATGAGAAAGTAAAGAAAGATTCACCAGATAATTCCCCTCTTCTAGTAGGACTCAGTTTAACCCTGTAAACCTTTGAAGAGCAGGTTCTTTGGAATGTTGTTTTCAAAATTCTAAGTCAGTGTTCTAGAACTCCATTGCATTCCATTACCAGTAGTGATTGTTACATCAGCATTAGAATGTCCAGTTAAGAACATTGTAATCACATATCTGTGATCTTACACAAAGGGCTATGGTGTAAGATCACCTTTGGAATTCTCTGAACATTCTAATGCTTATGTAACGGTATAATGCTAATTTAACAATCACTATTAGCAATTGAAGATAATGGAGTTCTAGAACACTGAATAAAAAATAAAAAAAACATTACAAAAAAATAAAAAAGACATGCTAAAGCCAGTGTGACATGCTAAAGCCAGTGTGCCATGCTAAAGCCAGTGTGACATGCTAAAGCCAGTGTGCCATGCTAAAGCCAGTGTGACATGCTAAAGCCAGTGTGCCATGCTAAAGCCAGTGTGACATGCTAATGCCAGTGTGACACGCTAATCTCATTTTGAGTGGAGGACACACAATTACAATAAGACTGTTGACCTGAAAGGTCTTCTGCATAAAATCCTACTTAACATTTAATCGTGTTGCAGAAGAGGACAACAGCTCACCTGCGTAGGCCAGCAGAAAGCAGAGGATGATGGAAGACTTCATTTTCAATGCCGTTCTCACTCATTTTATACACGTTTTTGTATTTATGAAGCAGGTTTGGCATTTTAATGACGGATACATGAGCTCTCAAGATGTTTTCTTTTTTTGCGTAACATTCACGTACTCCTTGAACATTCATATATTGAGATGGCTTGTGTCAATGTCATGTGTCCACCGTTTATTCCAACATTGAGAAAAAGTTATCTTTCATTCCCCTAATTCCTCCTGCTGCACACTGACTTCCATAGTGTATAACAGGAAGTCTGTTCTGACTTCCATAGTGTATAACAGGAAGTCTGTTCTGACTTCCATAGTGTATAACAGGAAGTCTGTTCTGACTTCCATAGTGTATAACAGGAAGTCTGTTCTGACTTCCATAGTGTATAACAGGAAGTCTGTTCTGACTTCCATAGTGTATAACAGGAAGTCTGTTCTGACTTCCATAGTGTATAACAGGAAGTCTGTTCTGACTTCCATAGTGTATAACAGGAAGTCTGTTCTGACTTCCATAGTGTATAACAGGAAGTCTGTTCTGACTTCCATAGTGTATAACAGGAAGTCTGTTCTGACTTCCATAGTGTATAACAGGAAGTCTGTTCTGACTTCCATAGTGTATAACAGGAAGTCTGTTCTGACTTCCATTGTGTATAACAGGAAGTCTGTTCTGACTTCCATAGTGTATAACAGGAAGTCTGTTCTATGAAGGATTTCTGGATTTCAATTCACTTCTGTCCTCAACTTTTACTAATGAAAAGCAGTAAACAAACCAAGCTGAGTTTGGAAACATTGTAGTTTTACTGCTGTAAGCACGTAAGCATGACGTGTCAGCTTGTCACCTGGGCCTATTCCTCATAGCTGACTAACAGAGTTAGCTGGCTAACAACGCGAATTAAAAACCCGGAACACTTAAAAGAAAATGTTTTTATCTGTTCCATAATGTTGTGGGGAGAGTTAATCACAGTTAATCAGCTAAGTCTCTGTGTGTGACTGTGTGTCTCTCTTGCAGGTGACTGCGTGTGTGCGTGTGTGTGTGCGTGCGTGTGTGTGTGAGTGTGGGCCTACTTCCTGGTGACTAAATGTCCCCATGAGGATAGAAAAGGTTGTCAAATGCTCCCTCGTGGGGACTCGGGAATGGTCCCCATGAGGGAAAAGTTACTTTTAGGGTTAGGGGTTGGGTTTAGGGCTAGAGTTACAATTATGATCATGGTTAGGGTTAGGATTAGGGGTCAAAGGTTAGGTTTAGGATTTAGAGTTAGGGCTAGGGTTATGGTTTAGGGTTGTTGTTAGGGTTATTGCTAGAGTTAGGTTTAGAAAGTCCCAATAATGATAGGAATACAAAGGTTAGGTTTAGGGCTAGGTTAGGTTTAGAAAAAATCTTTCTTTCCAAAGTTACCTCTTATGAGGGCCCCTTGGGAAAGAAAAGTTTGCACTGGCCATTCAGTGTACTGCAGCCTTTAAGTCGGAAGAATTTGGTTCCTCTTGTGTTGAAGTTTTTACCAGCATTTGTTTAATCCTCCTGGGAATATGATGTTGAGTTTTCGAATCCAATGTCTTTCTGTCCTACATCTGTCCTCCTGTGTCCAGTTAATGTTAGAATGCAGGCCTGATATTTCTACTGCTTCAAGTCCATGGTGTATAAAATGACCCCACAAACATATGAATACAGGACTGTGTGTGAATGTGAGTCTGTGCGTGTGTGTGAGGTGTGTAACTGTGTGGTGTTCCATGCGTGTGTGTGCATTGGTGTGTGAGTGTTTGTGTGTGCGTGTAACTGTGTGTCTCTCTTGCAGGTGAATACAGGTTGGTGTGTGAGTGTTTGTGTGTGCGTGTAACTGTGTGTTTCTCTTGCAGGTGAGCACAGATTGGTGTTCCATGCGTGTGTGTGGTGTTTGGTTTTACACTTCTCCGGCTCTGAGCTAAAGTTGCAGAGGGCGTTCTTTTGTTTGTTAAATTTCCCGTTCTTGTGTCATTATTTGTGTTTGGGAGATTTAGTTGTTATTTACTAGTTTTCTAGTTCGCCCGTTTTGTGGGTTGATTTTCGTGTGGTTCTTCTAAAGAATTGTTTCGGAATTCACACCCGCAACCCCCCCCCCCCCCCTTTTTGGTTTCAGTCATCTTGTACCCGACGATGCTGAGAAACGGCCACATGCGGTTTCCCACAGTCCTTCACAATCATCTCTGTGTGCCTGCTGCAGTGTTGCTACATAATTGAAAGTAGAAACTAAAATTTCTGCCAAACCTGTTTCAAATTCTCTACTCAAATACTTATTGAAGATCGCCCTGGATTACAATCTATGCTAAAATGTTGCTGTGATGATCAATCATCATTATTGTTACTATTATTTTATTTAATTTTTTTGCCAATAACTTCCATATAATTGTCACTTTATAAAATGTGGCTGGATGGTAGCCACTTTATTTGTATATTGTATTTGTATAGTACTTTTACAGTGACACTGTCAAAAAGACGGTGGAAATGCAAATGCAAATTTGGCACAAAAAAAAAACAGGCCTGAACCCCAAAAAAGTAAACAAATGAGGATATAAAAAAAATACTTCCAAGAGGGAAGAAAAACAAAATGGAGGAAGAAATCTTGAGAGGAGCCTGGCTATGGAAGAGGAGCTTGGCTATGGAAGAGGAGCCCGGCTATAGAAGAGGAGCCCGGCTATGGAAGAGGAGCCCGGCTATGGAAGAACAGCCCGGCTATAGAAGAGGAGCTTGGCTATGGAAGAGGAGCCCGGCTATAGAAGAGGAGCCCGGCTATGGAAGAACAGCCCGGCTATAGAAGAGGAGCTTGGCTATGGAAGAGGAGCTTGGCTATGGAAGAGGAGCCCGGCTATAGAAGAGGAGCCCGGCTATGGAAGAGGAGCTCGGCTATAGAAGAGGAGCCCGGCTATGGAAGAGGAGCCCGGCTATGGAAGAGGAGCCCGGCTATGGAAGAACAGCCCTGCTATAGAAGAGGAGCCCGGCTATGGAAGAGCAGCCCGGCTATAGAAGAGGAGCCCGGCTATGGAAGAACAGCCCGGCTATAGAAGAGGAGCCCGGCTATGGAAGAAGAGCCCGGCTATGGAAGAGGAGCCCGGCTATGGAAGAGGAGCCCGGCTATGGAAGAGGAGCCCGGCTATGGAAGAGGAGCCCGGCTATGGAAGAGGAGCCCGGCTATGGAAGAGGAGCCCGGCTATGGAAGAACAGCCCGGCTATAGAAGAGGAGCCCGGCTATGGAAGAGGAGCCCGGCTATGGAAGAACAGCCCGGCTATAGAAGAGGAGCCCGGCTATGGAAGAGGAGCCCGGCTATGGAAGAGGAGCCCGGCTATAGAAGAGGAGCCCGGCTATGGAAGAGGAGCCCGGCTATAGAAGAGGAGCCCGGCTATGGAAGAGGAGCCCGGCTATAGAAGAGGAGCCCGGCTATGGAAGAGAAGCCCGGCTATAGAAGAGGAGCCCGGCTATGGAAGAGGAGCCCGGCTATGGAAGAGGAGCCCGGCTATGGAAGAACAGCCCGGCTATAGAAGAGGAGCCCGGCTATGGAAGAGGAGCTCGGCTATGGAAGAGGAGCCCGGCTATGGAAGAGGAGCCCGGCTATGGAAGAGGAGCCCGGCTATAGAAGAGGAGCCCGGCTATGGAAGAGGAGCCCGGCTATAGAAGAGGAGCCCGGCTATGGAAGAGGTGCCCGGCTATGGAAGAGGAGCCCGGCTATGGAAGAGGAGCCCGGCTATGGAAGAGGAGCCCGGCTATAGAAGAGGAGCCCGGCTATGGAAGAGGAGCCCGGCTATGGAAGAGGAGCCCGGCTATAGAAGAGGAGCCCGGCTATGGAAGAGGAGCCCGGCTATGGAAGAGGAGCCCGGCTATGGAAGAACAGCCCGGCTATAGAAGAGGAGCCCGGCTATGGAAGAGGAGCCCGGCTATAGAAGAGGAGCCCGGCTATGGAAGAGGAGCCCGGCTATAGAAGAGGAGCCCGGCTATGGAAGAGGTGCCCGGCTATGGAAGAGGAGCCCGGCTATGGAAGAACAGCCCGGCTATAGAAGAGGAGCCCATCCTCCACTTGCTGGCCCGGTGTAGTGTAGTGGTAGTGGTAGTGTAGTGGTTTAAGATGGAATGAATGGTAACAGAAATGTAATGAGGAATCTATCTGAGCAAACGATAAAATTAGTCTAGCAGGTTACAGTCAGAGGTAGTTCATAGCTGGTAAAATAGGCAATCCAAGTAGAGAGATGTATAGTAGCTAATACACCGTTCAGTGGGGTGGGGTGATGCATCTAAAACTGCAGGTTGTGTGATGGCGTGGGCTTGAACCAGGAGAGGGGCAGGGCTTGAACTAGGGGCGGGGCTTGAACCAGGAGAGGGGCAGGGCTTGAACTAGGGGCGGGGCTTGAACCAGGAGAGGGGCAGGGCTTGAACTAGGGGCGGTGCTTGAACCAGGAGAGGGGCAGGGCTTGAACCAGGGGCGAGGCTTGATCCAGGAAAAGGATGGGGCTTGAACCAAGAGAGGGATGGGGCTTGAACCAGGAGAGTGGCGGGGCTTGAACCAGCGGCGGGGCTGGATCCAGGAGAGGAGCGGAGCTTGAGCGGTCTGTGAGCTCAGGGTGGGGAAAAGGGCAGAACTTCCAGGACGAAAACGGAAGAGAAGCGCGATTATATCCTTATGAGATTAACGGTTGCATATGCAAAATTGGCAACCATAGAGCCCAAGGGGACCATATACCATGGCCCTGACACATCATATCCATTAACCCTGACAGTTTCTCTCCTCCCAGTGAACAACATTTTTAATTGTACCATGAAGTTCTGCCATATTGGATTTTGCACCATTTTTAATATATTGGAAAAACCCTAGAACACTTCTCATCATCAACTGTAAGACTGAGAAGCAGGAAACTTATGTATTGTCTTTCTAACTAGTCCCTAACTAACGTTTGAAGCAAAAACTGCTGTCAAAAACTAATACGGCTAAATGGTCAGCCAATCAAATTGATCCATTTGGGTGTGTTCATTGAGATCAATGTCATAATTTCCAGACTTGGTTTCTTGTCTTGAAACAAGGGCACATCAAGACAAAACTAAAACGGTGAAGAAGCCTTCGAAAACATGGCTGCCACAAGCGATTAACCTTTCAGCCTTTACACAGTTTTCCTTTTCAAAAAATAATTTAAATTTACTTAATATTCATGTGAAGCATACCTAAATCTGAACATGCACTTCCTTCAGCCGACTAATGAAACTGCTTTATATTTCATCATTCATTTCATGTTATTTCAATAAGAAGAATTCTTGTTTGATTAGCATGACATTGCCGTTAATATTACCCGATAGTAAAACAATAATAATTTATAGCCCTTTGTTACATAGACATGGTTAAAAGGTGGCTTTTTGACAAAGTTTACTCAAATATGTGCCCTCAAAAAGGTGAAGGGATCATATCCGGTCACTGCCATAGTAAACAGTAGTCTGAGTGGACAGGGGGTAGGGAACATGGATCATATCCGGTCACTGCCATAGTAAACAGTAGTCTGAGTGGACAGGGGGTAGGGAACATGGATCATATCCGGTCACTGCCATAGTAAACAGTAGTCTGAGTGGACAGGGGGTAGGGAACATGGATCATATTCGGTCATAAACATTTTTTTAAATCATATTTCAAGTGTATGGTCATGCTGATAAATAACAAAGACATTTTTTATAGCCTTTTTTGCAAGAAGCTAAATCACCAGACAGGTCAGCTGCTTTCTTTGTAATCATGCTTTATTGAGTGACAGAAAAATAAGTTTCTCCAAGTAAGTTTTCTCTCCGCTGTTCAGAAACCTTGAGACTTCCTCTTCCCATCCACTCAGAATCACTCCCACAATGCCTTGCGTTTATGGGTGAGAGGGGTTTGAAGTCGTTTTTTTCTTGCAGAGTTTGATCGTAGTGCAGGCTGTTTTGGCACTGACACCTTCCATCAGCTCATCCACCAGTATAGGGAGATAGATTTTGATCATACTCTTACACATTCTTTTAAGAAAGCCCACCTTCTTGCACTCATTGATAAGCTTATTCTGAACCTCCTCCTGAAAAAAAAAAAAAAACAGAACATTCGCAGTTAGCTTTCAACCTCCTGAGACAGCTGTCCATCATTTAAGGCTTGCAAGTCTGTATAAATGCATCAAAAGCTGTATGGACTTTGGTTGGCCCACAAACATTAGCCAGTTCGCTAACTGGCTACGGCTGGAATGGCTGCGTAACCGTAAATAGCCGCTTGCTAACTGACTAGCTAGCAAACCAGCATCAGCTTGGCTAATACCAATTCTCTGAGCATTTCTGCAGGTATGGTACACCTGGTCAGACGGTGACGCTGTTACCTGGGTGTCGTCGTCAGATATAGTAGCTTTGACGCCGCTGAAGACAAGCTTGCAGACCTGACACAAGCCAGGGATGTTCTCCGTGGTCTAGAGAGGGGGACAACAAGCAGGAGAGACGCAGCTCTTTCATAATTATTACTAATTATTATTATATTATTTTATTATATTATTATATTTTTACAAGCTATGAACTACCTCTGACTGTAATATATATATATATTAAATTTTTGTACACACAGTAAATAACAAGATAATTGGTCAAGAATTAAACCCTGGACATGACTCCCGTGCAGGCCTGGGACATGATTTGTCATAATGCAGAATGTTACCATGGCTCCCGTGCAGGCCTGAGACATGATTGGACATAATGCAGAATGTTACCATGGCTCCCGTGCAGGCCTGAGACATGATTGGTTATTGTATGGCCCAGAGAGGAAGGGCTACAGCACAGCTTCCTCCACTCTCCAGCTGAATTCCAGCTGTTTAAATTAATCACATGTAAAGCGTAAACTGTGTCATATTGCTCCGGGTAAATGAGCATTTATAGATGCAAAGGCTCACCTCTGCCTCAGCTTCAGCTCCAAGAGCCATGTCATCGTTCGTCTCCAAAAATCTGTTACCGTGGAAATGGCCAGACTGTGCGCAGGCTGTCAACCAACAGAACAAACGGTGTTTACTGGAGAGAGTTCTTATGCAGCTTCAGTGTAAAGGAGAATAATGGCTTTCCTGTCTGCAAGCCTTTGCATTCATATCTAAATGTTTTTACTCTGCCCTGCATTTAGAGGTATTTTGTTCAGTTTTTTTTGCTAATCTATGCTGCCGTCTTTTTGGGTCTCACCAAACAAGAGGACCAGCGTGGGGATCAATGCACTGGCATTGCAGTCTCCACAACCAAAGCAAAACTACTCTGGTGCAGTTAGAAAAAATAAACATTTCTGCAGTGAGAGATAAACAGTGACACAGATGTCAGTCAACCAGCAGAGGGGTCTAAATAGATGGAAATATAACAGTTTATGATGAGAAAGTAAAGAAAGATTCACCAGATAATTCCCCTCTTCTAGTAGGACTCAGTTTAACCCTGTAAACCTTTGAAGAGCAGGTTCTTTGGAACGTTTTTTTCAAAATTCTAAGTCAGTGTTTTAGAACTCCATTGCATTCCATTACCAGTAGTGATTGTTACATCAGCATTAGAATGTCCAGTTTAGAACATTGTAATCACATATCTGTGATCTTACATATAAAAAAAAGGGCTACGGTGTAAGATCACCATTGGAATTCTCGGAACATTCTAATGCTTATGTAACGGTATAATGCTAATTTAACAATCACTATTAGCAATTGAAGATAATGGAGTTCTAGAACACTGAATTCAAAATAAAAAAAACATTACAAAAAAATAAAAAAGACATGCTAAAGCCAGTGTGACATGCTAAAGCCAGTGTGCCATGCTAATGCCAGTGTGACACGCTAATCTCATTTTGAGTGGAGGACACACAATTACAATAAGACTGTTGACCTGAAAGGTCTTCTGCATAAAATCCTACTTAACATTTAATCGTGTTGCAGAAGAGGACAACAGCTCACCTGCGTAGGCCAGCAGAAAGCAGAGGATGATGGAAGACTTCATTTTCAATGCCGTTCTCACAGGTGATCTTCACAGGGATGCCGTTATAGGATGCTGCTATAGGTACTACCACCTTTTATAGTTCCTAAACGCTCTGACATCATACGATCAGAAGCCTCCCTTTACCACAGAGCACATTCACACCCACTTCCCCAGAACCAGTGACCCATCATTTTTGTTTAGAGCTCTTACGTACTACTATACACACACAGAAAAATGGTTAAAAAAAAACATCAACCCTGGTAGATAGAGACCCTGGTAGATAGAGACCCCTTTATGGGAATGTGACAATATGTAATATTTTTGTAAAGAAAATGATGTCGCACGCCCCATTTTATACACGTTTTTGTATTTATGAAGCAGGTTTGGCATTTTCATGGCGGATACATGAGCCAACTCTCAAGATGTTTTCTTTTTTTGCGTAACATTCACGTACTCCTTGAACATTCATATATTGATATGACTTGTGTCAATGTCATGTGTCCACCGTTTATTCCAACATTGAGCAAAAGTTATCTCTCATTCCCCTAATTCCTCCTGCTGCACACTGACTTCCATAGTGTATAACAGGAAGTCTGTTCTAACTTCCATAGTGTATAACAGGAAGTCTGTTCTATGAAGGATTTCTGGATTTCAATTCACTTCTGTCCTCAACTTTTACTAATGAAAAGTCGTAAACAAACCAAGCTGAGTTTGGAAACATTGCAAAACTTGTATTTATTTGTAAAACAATGTTATAGACAAATGTTGATTGAATGTCTTTTTTATTTTCTCTTTGCAGAACAAAGGCGTGTTCATGCCTGTGTTATTACAGCAAGAGCGTGTTCATGCCTGTGTTATTAGTGTTTCTCAATTGTTTACATACATTTTCTGAAATTAAAACGAATTTCTCAAAACTATAAACACAAAATCCACACGGTCAGTTTTTTTTTCTTAAAGTGTCGGTTTTGTGCTCATAATTTTGAGAAATGAGTTTTAATTTCAGAAAATGTGTCTACTTTTGAAAAAAACTGTAAGAGAAGGAAAGAAAGTGTGACAGTGGTTTTATTGTGGGCACTCCAGTCGTGGGAGCACAGGATTGGCTCTCCTTTCTGTCACCAAGAATAACACCACTGACTGAAAGCAGGTTGGTTATCTCATTTCCGATTGGCCCACTGGACAGGAACAGCTGTCAGTTTGTGGCATGCTGGGATTCTGCAGCAGTTCACTGTTCTTGGCGTCTCTTAACAGCTGTTAAGAGCTAATGTGTTAAGAGCTGTCTGTGCATATGTGTTCTATGTCTAAATCCCACGCCTCATGGATGAGCCCCACAGTCTCGGATCGAATCCGGATCGTGCCAGTGCAGATTGTGGCCAGTAACTCCACCGGGTGATGTGTAATTGGCAGTTGCATCACCCAGGGTATGGGAGGGTTCAGTTGGTCAGGGGGTCTGTATGTTCATTGTTCGGGGCGCCTCTTGACTGCATGCCAAAACCGCGTAAGAGAGATCTTCCTCCGACTCAGCTCTGTGCTACGGTGCGAAAAAAAACTGCCGCCACCATGTGTTTCGGAGGAGAATTGCAGATGTCTTCACTCTCCCTAATCGGCAGTGGAGATCACGCATGAACACAGCAACAAGTAGTTCATTGGATATTGCAAATTACGGTGGGAATTGGACGTGTTCAGCTCCACATTGGGCATCAAATAAAAATAAAAAGTTTGAAGTGCCACCTTGACTGTGACCTAGATGTTCGCTAATCATCTAGGGATGTGCTATGCTAATAAACCAACGGTCACTTACATACTTCTACTGATGTGTGTGAGAACATACATCATACACCTACAGTCTCTCCCCCCCACCCCGGGAGCGGCCGCCAATTGCCGCTCCCTCAAGGCACCGCTCATACTCGGCCCAACTGAGCATTTGACCTGTAACATTAAACCGATGCTACAACAAGCTAGAGTCAACCCGGTTTTGGGAAACCAATTTCACAAACTGTAAAAGACAGACATTCAAAAATAAAGTAAAATAAATCCGTTTTTTGGCGGCCTGTCCAGGGTGTATTCCTGCCTCTCGCCCAATGCATGCTGGGATAGGCTCCAGCACCCCCCGTGACCCTGAATAGGAATAAGCGGGTTGATGGATGAGGATGATGATGATGATAAATCCGTTTTTTTCCTGGGAAACAGCACAGTCACTAGTTTCCAGTAACCTCATGTTAAATCAGTCTGTGAAACTGTGAAATGCCAGTGGCCCCCAAATGGTTCTTAGGAGACAGAATAAAAAGCAACAGTTTACGTACCCAGCATTCAAAGTACACGTTTGCTTCCCTGGAAATAATAACAAAATAACACACGTATCGATTAATACTGTTTCTGTTTAATTCCTTGCAGACATACAGTGACCTTTGACCTCTCGTAAGTCCAAGCTTAGTGCAGAATGCTTAGAAGAAAACATTTACAGGAGACAGGTGAGAAGATGGAGGAACAGTTTCATTTAAACAATGCCATAATGAACGGCGACACACAGTAAAAAGTGCACTAAATATCAAACAAGATGTTCATGACAAAAACATTCATTTGATCTAATCATAAATTAAAGAATCCAGTCAATTCATAGAATTGGCTCATATCTTAAAATTCTATGAAAGTTCATGAAGTTGTATTTTTATCTAATATGAATTAGTAAATAAGGAGGAAATCAATGGGAAGTTTAAAACTTAAGAAGATACGCACGCACTTTCAATAACGCTCAACACATTTAATTTTTTTGTTAGGGATTGCTCCTGGCTGTGGGAAAATCCTCATTTCATAGGAATCATTTTACTGATTTAAGTTTATTTGAAAGTGTGCAGCCTAACCGCTACATCATACCAGTGAATTGGAAGTTCTGTCAGAAATACATTTTCATTTTATTTTTCGTCTTTGCGCCATCTGATCCATTTTACACTTTTTTTGTCTTCAAGTGAATTAGACAATATGTGGAATTTTTATCTTGTTAGAAAAGGGAGTATTCCTATAAACACAGTTAAATATTACATGAACAAAAAAGTGAAAAGAGACCTGCTGAACTCCTCTCGTTTACCTGTGTTTGTTACCTGAAGAACAGCCGCTCTACAGAAATAAACTCCTCCCGTTTACCTGTGTTTGCTACCTGAAGAACAGCCGCTCTACAGAAATAAACTCCTCCCGTTTACCTGTGTTTGTTACCTGAAGAACAGCCGCTCTACAGAAATAAACTCCTCCCGTTTACCTGTGTTTGTTACCTGAAGAACAGCCGCTCTACAGAAATAAACTCCTCTCGTTTACCTGTGTTTGTTACCTGAAGAACAGCCGCTCTACAGAAATAAACTCCTCCCGTTTACCTGTGTTTGTTACCTGAAGAACAGCCGCTCTACAGAAATAAACTCCTCCCGTTTACCTGTGTTTGTTACCTGAAGAACAGCCGCTCTACAGAAATAAACTCCTTCCGTTTACCTGTGTTTGTTACCTGAAGAACAGCCGCCCTACAGAAATAAACTCCTCCCGTTTACCTGTGTTTGTTACCTGAAGAACAGCCGCTCTACAGAAATAAACTCCTCCCGTTTACCTGTGTTTGTTACCTGAAGAACAGCCGCTCTACAGAAATAAACTCCTCCCGTTTACCTGTGTTTGTTACCTGAAGAACAGCCGCCCTACAGAAATAAACTCCTCCCGTTTACCTGTGTTTGTTACCTGAAGAACAGCCGCTCTACAGAAATAAACTCCTCCCGTTTACCTGTGTTTGTTACCTGAAGAACAGCCGCTCTACAGAAATGAACTCCTCCCGTTTACCTGTGTTTGTTACCTGAAGAACAGCCGCTCTACAGAAATAAACTCCTCCCGTTTACCTGTGTTTGTTACCTGAAGAACAGCCGCTCTACAGAAATAAACTCCTCCCGTTTACCTGTGTTTGTTACCTGAAGAACAGCCGCCCTACAGAAATAAACTCCTCCCGTTTACCTGTGTTTGTTACCTGAAGAACAGCCGCTCTACAGAAATAAACTCCTCCCGTTTACCTGTGTTTGTTACCTGAAGAACAGCCGCTCTACAGAAATAAACTCCTCCCGTTTACCTGTGTTTGTTACCTGAAGAACAGCCGCTCTACAGAAATAAACTCCTCCCGTTTACCTGTGTTTGTTACCTGAAGAACAGCCGCCCTACAGAAATAAACTCCTCCCGTTTACCTGTGTTTGTTACCTGAAGAACAGCCGCTCTACAGAAATAAACTCCTCCCGTTTACCTGTGTTTGTTACCTGAAGAACAGCCGCTCTACAGAAATAAACTCCTCCCGTTTACCTGTGTTTGTTACCTGAAGAACAGCCGCCCTACAGAAATAAACTCCTCCCGTTTACCTGTGTTTGTTACCTGAAGAACAGCCGCTCTACAGAAATAAACTCCTCCCGTTTACCTGTGTTTGTTACCTGAAGAACAGCCGCTCTACAGAAATGAACTCCTCCCGTTTACCTGTGTTTGTTACCTGAAGAACAGCCGCTCTACAGAAATAAACTCCTCCCGTTTACCTGTGTTTGTTACCTGAAGAACAGCCGCTCTACAGAAATAAACTCCTCCCGTTTACCTGTGTTTGTTACCTGAAGAACAGCCGCTCTACAGAAATAAACTCCTCCCGTTTACCTGTGTTTGTTACCTGAAGAACAGCCGCTCTACAGAAATAAACTCCTCCCGTTTACCTGTGTTTGTTACCTGAAGAACAGCCGCCCTACAGAAATAAACTCCTCCCGTTTACCTGTGTTTGTTACCTGAAGAACAGCCGCTCTACAGAAATAAACTCCTCCCGTTTACCTGTGTTTGTTACCTGAAGAACAGCCGCTCTACAGAAATAAACTCCTCCCGTTTACCTGTGTTTGTTACCTGAAGAACAGCCGCTCTACAGAAATAAACTCCTCCCGTTTACCTGTGTTTGTTACCTGAAGAACAGCCGCTCTACAGAAATGTGAGACAAGCGCTAAGGGCTAGGGTTCGATGTAAAGATTGCAGTGTGTTATGGGCCGTAACCTTGAGGAGAGTTCCCAGTGATGTAAGACTACATAAAAGTAAAGCCTAACCTTGTGTATAACCTTTTGAAATTTGTTGCAAAAATCATATAAACATACATTTTTATTTCCAGCCTCCTGCCACTTCCTTCACCCGAAGAATTTAGGGGTGCATCCGTATTCAACCCCTAAACGCTCTTTCACCCCCCCACCCCCCCTGTCTCTCAGCTGATACAGTTTTTTAGATTTTCTTATTTTACACAGAAACAGGCAGTGGACAGCAATCCACTTAAATAAATATAAAACAAAATATATAAATATATATATATATGGAATATATATCTATAAAACACTTTACTTTCCTTATTTACTAATCAAAGACACAATTCCTCCTAACTTGTCCTCCAATCAGAAGGAGGGAAACTAGGAAGTCTGTCATAATGCTGTGAGCAGCCATTGCACCCGAGTTCAACCACATCTGCAAGCCTGGGTAAGAACCCCTTGCCGTCCCTGGCAGGGTTAACCACTTATAACCGGGTACAGCGCCCCCTGTGGCCGCCCATGGGACTGCAATGTTTATTTCTCCCTCCCTCCTTCTCACTCACACACTCTCTCACTCTCTCTCACACTCTCACTCTCTCTCACACTCTCTTTCTCTCTCACACTCTCTTTCTTGCACTCTCACTCTTTCTCACTCTCTCACTCTCTCATACTCTCACTCCAGGCTGAATGCAGTGCTGGTTACTCTCTAGACTGTTGGTGAATGGTGAGCCCTGATTGGCTGAATGGCCTTAGATGCTCTCCATGATGTCACAGGGCACGTAACCTCTCTTCTTCCCGCTGGCCACCCTGACGAACCCGCCGTGCTCTTCCTCACTGCTCACACAGATCTGTACAGAAACACACAATACACACATTACACACTCTTCCTCACACAGATCTGTACAGAAACACACAATACACACATTAGACACTCTTCCTCACACAGATCTGTACAGAAACACACAATGCACACATTACACACACTTCCTCACACAGATCTGTACAGAAACACACATTACACACTCTTCCTCACACAGATCTGTACAGAAACACACAATACACACATTACATACAGTACCAGTCAAAAGTTTGGACACACCTACTCATAGAAGGTTTTTTTTCATTATTTTTTACTGTTTTCCACATTTTAGAATAGTAAAGACATCAAAACTATGAGATAACACTAATTAAATTATGCAAAGACCAAAAAAGTGTTAAACAAATCAAAAAAGTATTATATTTTAGATTCTTCAAAGTAGCCACCCTTTGCCTTGATAACGGCTCTGCACATTCTCTCAACCAACTTCCGTGGTAAACGGGTATTCCACAGGTAAACAGGTGATGCTATCATGACTCTTTATAAAAGGATATCAAAACACTCTTGATATCTTATTTCCAGGTACTCTTAGAAGCGATACTATAACCTCTCTGCATTTGAATGGATCTCTATGGGTATTGGGGGGTGGGGCTAAGCTGTAAATTACACGGGAATAGTATGGAACCCATGGTTAGCTAAATGGCTGTAAGTCATCAAGGGTCTGATGTATATTTTATGATCATATTATTATTATTATTAGTATTATTATTATTATTCAAACACAAGAATTCTTCCTCTTCACCATCAGTCTAAACATCAGTGAAAATCATCAAAGTCACTGGGGCCAGGCTGTCATGGTCATTCTGGTTGTGTCAGTTTGTGGTTTTGTGCTGCAAGTGCTTCATTGAAACCATACCACAAGAGCGTGTTCATGCCTTTGTTATTACAGTGTTTCTCAATTGTTTACACACTAGAATTGGTGTTATGACCCTATTACAGTTTTTCTAAATTGTTTAGGCACGAAAATTGGTATTATGACCCTATAAATAAAACATTAAGTTTATGTGCCAACAGATAGACAATCTTTTCAAAATTATAAGCACTATTTTGCTTGTTTTAACACACATTTCAGTCTCTTTAACACTTTTTGAATACATTTCACACAATTCTTCCATTTTAGGCACAATTTTCAAAAAGTATGTCTTTTGTTTTCACGTAAAAAACACTGCCATTAAAAACTATAAACTACAATATCAATTAACACACACATTCTTCACAGGTGAAACACTAGTTGATTTAATTATTCAATCAGCAATCAGAGCTTTAGCACAAATAAAATGGCAAAATGTGAGCTCTTGTATGTGGAGAACAATGGCTGACGAACATTTAGAAATGAGAATAAGTAGATCTGCTCTATTGTTATTTACTGTAACATATCAATACTCAGTGATTCCTGTACTGCAGAGTACCTAATTTATACTACTACAAGGGGACCACAGTACAGATATAGGACATCATAGTGTGCACAAGCTAAGCTGGCAGTATCCCTCGTGTACGTACCAAAAGCCACCCCTACATGGAGCAAATACGGGAGAGCCTGTCCCCTCTGCAGCTCAGAGTAGCCAAGCACGGCATATTTCCGCTGTGTATCAGGTACTCTTTAAGGCTGGTAAGATAAGCTACTCTCCGCTGCAGAGGGGACAGGCTCTCTCGTATTTACTCCATGTAGGGACAGGATGGGAGTGGTAAGAGCGCTCAGGGAGGGGGGACAGGATGGGAGTGGTAAGAGCGCTCGGGGAGGGGGGACAGGATGGGAGTGGTAAGAGCGCTCGGGGGGGGGGGGGGGGACAGGATGGGAGTGGTAAGAGCGCTCAGGGGGGGGACAGGATGGGAGTGGTAAGAGCGCTCGGGGAGGGGGGACAGGATGGGAGTGGTAAGAGCGCTCAGGGGGGGGACAGGATGGGAGTGGTAAGAGCGCTCAGGGGGGGGACAGGATGGGAGTGGTAAGAGCGCTCAGGGGGGGGACAGGATGGGAGTGGTAAGAGCGCTCGGGGAGGGGGGACAGGATGGGAGTGGTAAGAGCGCTCAGGGGGGGACAGGATGGGAGTGGTAAGAACGCTCAGTGGGGTGACAGGATGGGAGGGCTAAGAGCGCTCGGGGAGGGGGGACAGGATGGGAGTGGTAAGAGCGAACAGGATGGGAACCAGAGGCGGGTCTACAGTATTCCAGAATCTTGGCTCCATTTTCCATCCCTAAATTGAGGGTTACCAGGCAACCTGCACTTTGATGAATTATATACTCCCTCTAATTTCCCCATTTCTAAATGGTTGATCATGGTCACACAGTTTCCAGCTCTTCGATAAATTGTTCCACCAAAACCTTAAAACACACACGTCAGCCTAACCTGGCTTATTAAAAAATAAAACCATAGGTCAGCTGATAACAACATGACCTCCAGCTCAGCGCAGACCAAATCACCAAAATCCCTGATGTTTCCAAGGCAACACTACCTGTGCCATGGCGAGGGAGTACATGAGAAATTAAATAAATCTACATGAAGCTCGTCGCCTTTGGTTCTGTGACACGTAAACTATTTGGAATAGAGATAATTAACATGCATATTGTTAGATGTCATACATAAATCTTGTATCTCCAAAAAACAGAATTCTTAGGAACAGCTAAAAAAGAAAACAAAAACACAACTGATTCTATTTCTCATTTGCTAGTGAGCATTATGTTTTAATCATTTCAGACAGGGTTTAAATTAAACCAGGAGTAGGCCTTAATTTAGAATAGTTTATCATAGCTAAAAAACTGTCTTTCTGAAACAAATCTTAAATTTGTATTAGTTATTTCTTGACTAGGGAGTCCTGGGCTGTGTCCGAATCAGAGCCCTATCTACTGCGACCTGACTCCTGCGTACAGTGCACTGGCAGAAGTGTGCTGTTTAATGTGCACTGTTTAGCAGTCACTCGCCTTCCCTGTTCGCGTTCCACACTCACGTTCGTTAGCTCATTCATTCTCACATACATTCCGCACGCTTTACTCATTATATATTCCTTCTCTGTTCGTCTCTTTGCCAGTTCGTTACGTCAAGTCATGTTTGTTGCTTTTGTTACTCGGCCATTGTCTGTTGTGTTTTGCTAATGTGTCACGTCTGCCTTTTCCAGTTTACCCGCCAGCCTGCATTCCCTGCTCTGCCATTGCCCCCGCCAACCCTGCTTACAGTCTGTAACCGCTCGTCTGCTGTTCGCCCAGCTCTTCTCCTGTTTTCCCTGATCATCATCTGCCCCTGGTTATCGCCAACCCCGTATCCAGACCCTCACCTTGCTCTCCCTCTTCATTGTCGTTTGCTTGCCTTATATAAAGTGCTCCACTGGAGCTTATTGTGATTCTGTCTCCGAGTCTGGCGTTTGGGTCCATACCAGTTGTGAGAAACGTAACATAGAGGTCCTGTGGAAGAACAAGAAAATCCCCTTTAAAAAGACAACTGCAGTGTTTAAGACTGGCAGTGGACCCCCCAAAAAAGTACAAACTGACCAGTCAGGTGACTTCCTGTCAGGAATAATAGAGAACCCGCAATCTTTGTACGGTATACCGGATGATGACCATTTGGACAGTTCCGAGATTGAGCACGCCTACTTTACTATATTTCACTTTACCGGTATCTTCCTTTACTATGAGATTCCCTTTACCATGAGACTTATTCCTCTCATTTTAAAACATATATTAATATGCCAATTTCTTTAAACAATGTTTCTAGAGGGAAGCAACCTGAACATGTTGGAGGAACCACAAGACGATCTACAATCTACAATCTACGCTCCAGATCTGCTGATGCGGGAGGGGACGGGAAGGGGGGGGGGGGGGGTTGGTGGCGCGACCACAACTGCTGAACAGTCAGCAAAGTTTTTTTTTTTAAATGTAACTGCCCATGCATGAAAAGCTGGCCTTTGAATCTCATGATCACAAGTTAAAATACCTTCAGAAGAAAGAGGAAGTGAACATGCAGATACTTCAGGAAGATGGAGGAGAGAAACATGCAACAAAAAAGATATTAAAATGCTCCACATGTCAGTGCCAGCTTTGGTGCACAATACATCAATCTATGAATTAAATATTTGTCATCTGGACACTCAGGTCTGCCTCAGCATTCTTCTTGAATCACTACATCAACACATTAAACCAACCATTGGTGGGTCTGGGCAGCCATGCTGTTTAAACCCACGATTCACACATCTTCCTCAACTGCTGTCTGTATATGCTCAGCTTGAAAAAGGAGACCATGGTGACATTTACAACCTCTTCACGCCATACCTGAATACAACAACATGTATTATCATCATTGCAACAGCTGACATTATTAATCGTCCATATTCATTCATAATTATCTGAAACAGCATGGCTGCCCAGATCCACCAATGGTTGGTTTACAGTTTTTCTGAATTGTTTACACTCTAAAATTGGGATTATGACCCTATAGATAAAACATTAAGTTTATGTATCAACAGATAGACAATCTTTTCAAAAATTATAAGCACTATTTTGCTTGTTTTAACACACATTTCAGTCTCTTTAACACTTTTTGAATACATTTCACACAATTCTCCTGTTTCAGGCACAATTTTTAAAAAGTATATCTCTTGTTTTCACGTGAAAAACACTGCCATTAAAAACTATAAACTCCAATATCAATTAACACACACATTATTCACAGGTTAAACACTAGTTGATTTAATTATTCAAACAGCAATCAGAGCTTTAGCTCAAATAAAAGGGCAAAATGTGAGCTCTCCTGTATGTGGAGAACAATGGCTGATGAACATTTAGAAATGAGAATAGGTAGATCTGCTCTATTGTTATTTACTGTAACATATCAATACTCAGTGATTCCTGTACTGCAGAGTACCTAATGTATACTACTACAAGGGGACCACAGTACAGATATAGGACATCATAGTGTGCACAAGCTAAGCTGGCAGTATCCCTCATGTACGTACCGAAGCCACCCCTACATGGAGCAAATACGGGAGAGCCTGTCCCCTCCAGAGCTCAGAGTAGCTAAGCACGGTCTTAGCATCTTACCAGCCTTACTGTAAAGAGGACCTGAAACACGGGGGAAATATGCCTTTTACAGTGCTGCAGAAATGAGCTCCACACACATTCACACAGACACACACACACACACACACAAGATAGACCAGAGCAGCTCACACATGTTGTCATATGGGACAATGTGAGTTTCCACCGTGATGCACTGTTTCGAAGTTGGTTCAATGAAACCATTGCTTTTTAATTTCTCAGTCATGCCAAGGGTGGCTGTGTCATTCCAAAATACACTTCTTCCACTGCTTGGCCAGAGAAAATATAATGTGTGATGTACATTTTTTTTTTACTCCCAGTACAGTATTTATTAATTTTTTTTTTGTTTGTTTTTATTTTACTCTACTACATTTTTGTAATTTAAAAAAATAAAAATAACAATATTTGCGTTGGCCAGTACACTCAAACAATACTGAAGCCTAACTAATTTCATTTTTTACACCAGTGTGTAATTGGCATTTATAATTTGTATTAACTTGTTGACGAGTGTTTATTATTTGAAGGAAAAATATAATTTTGGCATGAGTGTATGGTTTTGAAAATAGTGCCTGATTTTGACAAGAGCTATATGATGAGCTATATGATGAGCTATATGATGAGCTATATGATGAGCTATATGATGAGCTATATGATGAGCTATATGAAGAGCTATATGATGTTTTGTAGAAAAAAGTTTTGTTTTTGGGTTTTGTGTTTAAAATTTTGAGAAATTAGTTTTAATTACACAAAATGTGTCTAAACAATTTAGAAAAACTGTAATGTGTTTAAAGTGATTAAAGAAGAATGCTGAGTGTCTGGATGACAAATATTTTATTCATAGATTGATGTATTGTGCACCAAAGCTGGCACTGACATGTGGAGCATTTTAATATCTTTTTTGTTGCATGTTTCTCTCCTCCATCTTCCTGAAGTATCTGCATGTTCACTTCCTCTTCCTTCTGAAGGTATTTTTACTTGTGCTCGTGAGAAACAAAGGCTTCTCATGCATGGTCATGTTATTCTTTTTTTAACTTTGCTGACTGATGTGGTCGCGCCACCAACCCCCTGCATCAGCAGATGTGGAGCGTAGATTGTAGATTGTAGATCATAGATTGTCTTGTGGTTCTTCCAACCTGTTCAGGTTGTTTCCCTCTAGAACACTGACAGCAGCAGCATTAATATGTTTTAAAATTAGAGGAATAAGTCTCACAGTAAAGGAAATCTCATAGTAAAGAAAGATACTGGCAAAGTGATATATACACTGCTCAAAAAAATGAAGGGAACACTTAATCATCACAGTATAACACAAAGTCAATTAAACCAAACCGGTCATGCTGGATGATGTTGCAGGCAGCATAACATTCGCCACGGCGTCTCCAGACTCTTTCACGTCTGTCACATGTGCTCAGTGTGAACCTGTTCTCATCTGTGAAGAGAACGGGGCGCCAATGGCAAACCCGCCAATTCTGGTGTTCTCTGGCAAATGCCAATCGAGCTGCACGGTGCTGGGCTGTGAGCACAGGTCCCACTACAGGACGTCAGGCCCTCATGCCACCCTCATGGAGTCTGTTTCTGACAGTTTGGTCAAAAACATGCACACGAGTAGTCCGCTGGTCATTTTGTAGGGCTCTGGCCGTGCTCCTCCTGTTCCTCCTCGCACAAAGGAGCAGATACCGGTCCTGCTGCTGGGTTGTTGCCCTTCTATGCCCCTGTCCAGCTCTCCTCGTGTAATGGCCCGTCTCCCGGTATCTCCTCCATGCTCTTGAGACTGCTGTGAGACAGCAAACCTTCTTGCAACGGCACGTATAGATGTGCCATCCTGGAGGAGCTGGACTACCTGTGCAAGGGCACTAGCACTTAAGCACATAAGCACTTTGAGCTGCATTCGTTGTATGAAAGGTGCTATATAAATAAAATACTTACATACTTACTTACTTACTAGCAAAATGCAAAACTAGAGAAAAATCAGTCAGGAAGGATAAGGAGAGAGAAATGCCATTTACTTTTTGGGGGTTGTCTTGCTGTTGCCTCTCCTGTCCATCTGTTGTCACATTAATTTGCACCAAAGCAGGTGAAATTGATTCACAATCGTTTACGCTTCCTAACTGGACAGATCGATATCCCAGAAGTTTCATTGACTTGGTGTTATACTGTGTTGATTAAGTGTTCCCTTCATTTCTTTGAGCAGTGTAGTAAAGTAGGCGTGCTCAATCTCGGAACTGTCCAAATGCCAAATGGTCATCATCCGGTATACCATCCAAAGATTGCGGGCTCTATTATCCCTGACAGGAAGTCACCTGACTGGTCAGTTTGTACTTTTTTGGGGGTCCTGCTGCTGTCTTAAACAACTGCAGTTGCATTTTTAAGGGGGATTTTTATGTTCATTTTAGTCCAGGACTCCATAAATTTAAACATCTTTGTGTCTTAGATTACAAAAACAAGCGGCACTGAAAATATTTTCAAAAAACATATTATTTATTTTATTTTTATTAGTATATGTCCCTTGTAGTATTGCATGAGATTAAGATGAGATGCACATTTATTGTCAGGTGTTAGGATAAAAAAACGGAATAATGATGAGAAACGGAAATATGAGCTCTTTTTGGATTATTCCTTGTTTTTCCAGGACACTGAGAACCGTAACTGAAGGGGTAAATAAGAGTTTAAGTGTGAAACTGCAGCAGCAGAAGCAGGAGGAGCTCCCTCTGTTTGGCTGAGTTTGCCGCCCCCTGCTGGCTCTGGCGGGTAGCTCACCTGGCCCTCCTTCACCGTAATCTGGCCCTGCTCCTGGCAGCCGATGAAGGTGCGTTGGCAGCGGAACACCCTGTTCCCAGCATGCACCTGGTGGGCGAAGGACGAGGGGAAGAACCCGATCCTGTTCTCGATCACGCCCTGCAAAGATTGTTCAGAACAGAGCACCAGTGACCGCAGAGTGTGATATGATTGGTCAGAACAGAGCGGCAGTAACCGCAGAGTGTGATATGATTGGTGAGAACAGAGCACCAGAAACCGCAGAGTGTGATATGATTGGCCAGAACAGAACACAAGTAACCGCAGAGTGTGATACGATTGGCCAGAACATATTGACTGTCATCTGACAAAGTGTAGTACGGTTGGCTATAGTGGAGCATACGTCACCTCAGAATGTGATACGATTGGCCAGAATAGAGTGCCAGTCACCTCAGAATGTGATACGATTGGCCAGAATAGAGTGCCAGTCACCCCCAAGTGTGATGTTGTAACCACAGTTAGGACCAATGCTATTTCAATTAAATGAATTTGAGCAAATAAATTGAACTGAAATGTCTTTTTCAGTTTATTAATTTAATTTCAGCCAGCTGATTTCACTAATCAGTTCTACCTCCTGGCTGAAGAATTGTGCTAATTAGCAAATCCAAGTGATTGGAACAAAAATACTGGGGAGGACTTTTACTTTCAGACCCTGGATTTTCGCACCTCTGTCCAACACACTGTAATACATCAGAAAGTATAAAAGTACATAGTATACGCTTATGACCGCATGTGTTTGTCTTGCTCTGTAAGTTGTGCAGAGTGCAGATGGATGATTTAATAACACACAATCTGTCTGCAAACTCATTACATTACAAACTCCTGCCAAAGAACACTGCAACCAGACAGACAAGACTGACTAGATCAATAACGCATCAGCATTAGACTTTTCCCAATTTCAAGAATAACCACAAGGTAATATCTTTCTACAGTCAGAACATTGCTAGCTGGAACTCATTACAACACAAGCTCAACCACTCATCATTTATTTAACCAACTATGAAGACCCTTCAAGTGAAATATATTAGACAGGTATAATAGGTATAATCTTTACATATCTCCTCTCCCTAGACCTGTTCACCTCAACCTAAACCTGTTCACTTCTCCATACACCTGTTCCCCTCTACTGACACCTGTCCCCTATCTATACATCTGCTCATTTCTCCCTACGCATCAACCTGTACCAAACTATCCATTTATTTCCCAGCATGCTGTTGTGACATTAGCAGTACCATCCCTAACCCTGCAACACACTGCAGAGTCCCAGCCATCACCTTGCAGTCCCCGCATCTCTAATTAATCTGTCACACGCTCGGGCAAAAGGGTCGGCACGCATCTCGCCCCGGCAATTACTGCACAAATACATATCATTTATCCACACGTGTCAACAAGGCTGTTTACACAGTGTCTTTGTGCTCTTCTGCCTTGCGTGTGTGTTTGTGTCTGTGTGTGTTTTTGTTTGTTTGTGTGTGTGTGTGTGTGTGTTTGTATATGTGCGTGTGCATGTTTGTTTGCTTCTTTGTGTGTGTAACACAGTACCAGTGTATGGGGCTGTATTTTACACAGTGAGATAGCAGGGTAAATACACACAGTGAGATAGTGGGGTAAATACACACAGTGAGATAGTGGGGTAAATACACACAGTGAGATAGCAGGGTAAATACACACAGTGAGATAGCAGGGTAAATACACACAGTGAGATAGCGGGGTAAATACACACAGTGAGATAGCAGGGTAAATACAGACGGTGAGATAGCAGGGTAAATACACACAGTGAGATAGCAGGGTAAATACACACAGTGAGATAGCGGGGTAAATACACACAGTGAGATAGCAGGGTAAATACACACAGTGAGATAGCAGGGTAAATACACACAGGGAGATAGCAGGGTAAATACACACAGTGAGATAGCAGGGTAAATACACACAGTGAGATAGCGGGGTAAATACACACAGTGAGATAGCAGGGTAAATACACACAGTGAGATAGCAGGGTAAATACACACAGTGAGATAGCGGGGTAAATACACACAGTGAGATAGCGGGGTAAATACACACAGTGAGATAGCAGGATAAATACACACAGTGAGATAGCAGGGTAAATACACACAGTGAGATAGCAGGGTAAATACACACAGTGAGATAGCAGGGTAAATACACACAGTGAGATAGCAGGGTAAATACACACAGTGAGATAGCAGGGTAAATACACACAGTGAGATAGCAGGGTAAATACACACAGTGAGATAGCAGGGTAAATACACACAATGAGATAGCAGGGTAAATACACACAGTGAGATAGCAGGGTAAATACACACAGTGAGATAGCAGGGTAAATACACACAGTGAGATAGCAGGGTAAATACACACAGTGAGATAGCAGGGTAAATACACACAGTGAGATAGCGGGGTAAATACACACAGTGAGATAGCAGGGTAAATACACACAGTGAGATAGCAGGGTAAATACACACAGTGAGATAGCAGGGTAAATACACACAGTGAGATAGCAGGGTAAATACACACAGTGAGATAGCAGGGTAAATACACACAGTGAGATAGCAGGGTAAATACACACAGTGAGATAGCAGGGTAAATACACACAGTGAGATAGCAGGGTAAATACACACAGTGAGATAGCAGGGTAAATACACACAGTGAGATAGCGGGGTAAATACACACAGTGAGATAGCAGGGTAAATACACACAGTGAGATAGCAGGGTAAATACACACAGTGAGATAGCAGGGTAAATACACACAGTGAGATAGCAGGGTAAATACACACAGTGAGATAGCAGGGTAAATACACACAGTGAGATAGCAGAGTAAATACACACAGTGAGATAGCAGGGTAAATACACACAGTGAGATAGCAGGGTAAATACACACAGTGAGATAGCAGGGTAAATACACACAGTGAGATAGCAGGGTAAATACACACAGTGAGATAGCAGGGTAAATACACACAGTGAGATAGCAGGGTAAATACAGACGGTGAGATAGCAGGGTAAATACACACAGTGAGATAGCAGGGTAAATACACACAGTGAGATAGCAGGGTAAATACACACAGTGAGATAGCAGGGTAAATACACACGGTGAGATAGCAGGGTAAATACACACAGTGAGATAGCAGGGTAAATACAGTGAGATAGCAGGGTAAATACACACAGTGAGATAGCAGGGTAAATACACACAGTGAGATAGCAGGGTAAATACACACAGTGAGATAGCAGGGTAAATACACACAGTGAGATAGCAGGGTAAATACAGACGGTGAGATAGCAGGGTAAATACACACAGTGAGATAGCAGGGTAAATACACACAGTGAGATAGCAGGGTAAATACACACAGTGAGATAGCAGGGTAAATACACACAGTGAGATAGCAGGGTAAATACACACAGTGAGATAGCAGGGTAAATACACACAGTGAGATAGCAGGGTAAATACACACAGTGAGATAGCAGGGTAAATACACACAGTGAGATAGCAGGGTAAATACACACAGTGAGATAGCAGGGTAAATACACACAGTGAGATAGCAGGGTAAATACACACAGTGAGATAGCAGGGTAAATACACACAGTGAGATAGCAGGGTAAATACACACAGTGAGATAGCAGGGTAAATACACACAGTGAGATAGCAGGGTAAATACACACAGTGAGATAGCAGGGTAAATACACACAGTGAGATAGCAGGGTAAATACACACAGTGAGATAGCAGGGTAAATACACACAGTGAGATAGCAGGGTAAATACAGACGGTGAGATAGCAGGGTAAATACACACAGTGAGATAGCAGGGTAAATACACACAGTGAGATAGCAGGGTAAATACACACAGTGAGATAGCAGGGTAAATACACACAGTGAGATAGCAGGGTAAATACACACAGTGAGATAGCAGGGTAAATACACACAGGGAGATAGCAGGGTAAATACACACAGTGAGATAGCAGGGTAAATACACACAGTGAGATAGCGGGGTAAATACACACAGTGAGATAGCAGGGTAAATACACACAGTGAGATAGCGGGGTAAATACACACAGTGAGATAGACGGGTAAATACACACAGTGAGATAGCGGGGTAAATACACACAGTGAGATAGCAGGGTAAATACACACAGTGAGATAGCAGGGTAAATACACACAGTGAGATAGCAGGGTAAATACACACAGTGAGATAGCAGGGTAAATACACACAGTGAGATAGCAGGGTAAATACACACAGTGAGATAGCAGGGTAAATACAGACGGTGAGATAGCAGGGTAAATACACACAGTGAGATAGCAGGGTAAATACACACAGTGAGATAGCAGGGTAAATACACACAGTGAGATAGCAGGGTAAATACACACAGTGAGATAGCAGGGTAAATACACACAGTGAGATAGCAGGGTAAATACACACAGGGAGATAGCAGGGTAAATACACACAGTGAGATAGCAGAGTAAATACACACAGTGAGATAGCAGGGTAAATACACACAGTGAGATAGCAGGGTAAATACACACAGTGAGATAGCAGGGTAAATACACACAGTGAGATAGCAGGGTAAATACACACAGTGAGATAGCAGGGTAAATACACACAGTGAGATAGCAGGGTAAATACACACAGTGAGATAGCAGGGTAAATACACACAGTGAGATAGCAGGGTAAATACACACAGTGAGATAGCGGGGTAAATACACACAGTGAGATAGCAGGGTAAATACACACAGTGAGATAGCGGGGTAAATACACACAGTGAGATAGCAGGGTAAATACACACAGTGAGATAGCAGGGTAAATACACACAGTGAGATAGCAGAGTAAATACACACAGTGAGATAGCAGGGTAAATACACACAGTGAGATAGCGGGGTAAATACACACAGTGAGATAGCAGGGTAAATACACACAGTGAGATAGCAGGGTAAATACACACAGTGAGATAGCAGGGTAAATACACACAGTGAGATAGCAGGGTAAATACACACAGTGAGATAGCAGAGTAAATACAGACAGTGAGATAGCAGGGTAAATACACACAGTGAGATAGTGGGGTAAATACACACAGTGAGATAGCAGGGTAAATACACACAGTGAGATAGCAGGGTAAATACACACAGTGAGATAGCAGGGTAAATACACACAGTGAGATAGTGGGGTAAATACACACAGTGAGATAGCAGGGTAAATACACACAGTGAGATAGCAGGGTAAATACACACAGTGAGATAGTGGGGTAAATACACACAGTGAGATAGCAGGGTAAATACACACAGTGAGATAGCAGGGTAAATACACACAGTGAGATAGCGGGGTAAATACACACAGTGAGATAGTGGGGTAAATACAGACGGTGAGATAGCAGGGGTAAATACACACAGTGAGATAGCAGGGTAAATACACACAGTGAGATAGTGGGGTAAATACACACAGTGAGATAGCAGGGTAAATACAGACGGTGAGATAGCAGGGTAAATACACACAGTGAGATAGCAGGGTAAATACACACAGTGAGATAGCAGGGTAAATACAGACGGTGAGATAGCAGGGTAAATACACACAGGGAGATAGCAGGGTAAATACACACAGTGAGATAGCAGGGTAAATACACACAGTGAGATAGCAGGGTAAATACACACAGTGAGATAGCAGGGTAAATACACACAGTGAGATAGCAGGGTAAATACAGTGAGATAGCAGGGTAAATACACACAGTGAGATAGCAGGGTAAATACACACAGTGAGATAGCAGGGTAAATACACACAGTGAGATAGCAGGGTAAATACACACAGTGAGATAGCAGGGTAAATACACACAGTGAGATAGCAGGGTAAATACACACAGTGAGATAGCAGGGTAAATACACACAGTGAGATAGCAGGGTAAATACAGACGGTGAGATAGCAGGGTAAATACACACAGTGAGATAGCAGGGTAAATACAGTGAGATAGCAGGGTAAATACACACAGTGAGATAGCAGGGTAAATACACACAGTGAGATAGCAGGGTAAATACACACAGTGAGATAGCAGGGTAAATACACACAGTGAGATAGCAGGGTAAATACAGACGGTGAGATAGCAGGGTAAATACACACAGTGAGATAGCAGGGTAAATACACACAGTGAGATAGCAGGGTAAATACAGACGGTGAGATAGCAGGGTAAATACACACAGTGAGATAGCAGGGT
Source organism: Ilyophis sp. 1 JC-2022 (assembly GCA_022702515.1). Taxonomy (NCBI): domain Eukaryota; kingdom Metazoa; phylum Chordata; class Actinopteri; order Anguilliformes; family Synaphobranchidae; genus Ilyophis; species Ilyophis sp. 1 JC-2022. The sequence goes on from CM040406.1 coordinate 63,163,179, forward strand.
AAATACAGTGAGATAGCAGGGTAAATACACACAGTGAGATAGCAGGGTAAATACACACAGTGAGATAGCAGGGTAAATACACACAGTGAGATAGCAGGGTAAATACACACAGTGAGATAGCAGGGTAAATACAGACGGTGAGATAGCAGGGTAAATACACACAGTGAGATAGCAGGGTAAATACAGTGAGATAGCAGGGTAAATACACACAGTGAGATAGCAGGGTAAATACACACAGTGAGATAGCAGGGTAAATACACACAGTGAGATAGCAGGGTAAATACACACAGTGAGATAGCAGGGTAAATACACACAGTGAGATAGCAGGGTAAATACAGACGGTGAGATAGCAGGGTAAATACACACAGTGAGATAGCAGGGTAAATACACACAGTGAGATAGCAGGGTAAATACAGACGGTGAGATAGCAGGGTAAATACACACAGTGAGATAGCAGGGTAAATACACACAGTGAGATAGCAGGGTAAATACACACAGTGAGATAGCAGGGTAAATACACACAGTGAGATAGCAGGGTAAATACACACAGTGAGATAGCAGGGTAAATACACACAGGGAGATAGCAGGGTAAATACACACAGTGAGATAGCAGGGTAAATACACACAGTGAGATAGCGGGGTAAATACACACAGTGAGATAGCAGGGTAAATACACACAGTGAGATAGCGGGGTAAATACACACAGTGAGATAGCGGGGTAAATACACACAGTGAGATAGCGGGGTAAATACACACAGTGAGATAGCAGGGTAAATACACACAGTGAGATAGCAGGGTAAATACACACAGTGAGATAGCAGGGTAAATACAGACGGTGAGATAGCAGGGTAAATACACACAGTGAGATAGCAGGGTAAATACACACAGTGAGATAGCAGGGTAAATACACACAGTGAGATAGCAGGGTAAATACACACAGTGAGATAGCAGGGTAAATACACACAGTGAGATAGCAGGGTAAATACAGACGGTGAGATAGCAGGGTAAATACACACAGTGAGATAGCAGGGTAAATACACACAGTGAGATAGCAGGGTAAATACAGACGGTGAGATAGCAGGGTAAATACACACAGTGAGATAGCAGGGTAAATACAGTGAGATAGCAGGGTAAATACACACAGTGAGATAGCAGGGTAAATACACACAGTGAGATAGCAGGGTAAATACACACAGTGAGATAGCAGGGTAAATACACACAGTGAGATAGCAGGGTAAATACAGACGGTGAGATAGCAGGGTAAATACACACAGTGAGATAGCAGGGTAAATACAGTGAGATAGCAGGGTAAATACACACAGTGAGATAGCAGGGTAAATACACACAGTGAGATAGCAGGGTAAATACACACAGTGAGATAGCAGGGTAAATACACACAGTGAGATAGCAGGGTAAATACACACAGTGAGATAGCAGGGTAAATACAGACGGTGAGATAGCAGGGTAAATACACACAGTGAGATAGCAGGGTAAATACACACAGTGAGATAGCAGGGTAAATACACACAGTGAGATAGCAGGGTAAATACAGACGGTGAGATAGCAGGGTAAATACACACAGTGAGATAGCAGGGTAAATACACACAGTGAGATAGCAGGGTAAATACACACAGTGAGATAGCAGGGTAAATACACACAGTGAGATAGCAGGGTAAATACACACAGTGAGATAGCAGGGTAAATACACACAGGGAGATAGCAGGGTAAATACACACAGTGAGATAGCAGGGTAAATACACACAGTGAGATAGCGGGGTAAATACACACAGTGAGATAGCAGGGTAAATACACACAGTGAGATAGCGGGGTAAATACACACAGTGAGATAGCGGGGTAAATACACACAGTGAGATAGCGGGGTAAATACACACAGTGAGATAGCAGGGTAAATACACACAGTGAGATAGCAGGGTAAATACACACAGTGAGATAGCAGGGTAAATACAGACGGTGAGATAGCAGGGTAAATACACACAGTGAGATAGCAGGGTAAATACACACAGTGAGATAGCAGGGTAAATACACACAGTGAGATAGCAGGGTAAATACACACAGTGAGATAGCAGGGTAAATACACACAGTGAGATAGCAGGGTAAATACACACAGTGAGATAGCAGGGTAAATACACACAGTGAGATAGCAGGGTAAATACACACAGTGAGATAGCAGGGTAAATACACACAGTGAGATAGCAGGGTAAATACACACAGTGAGATAGCAGGGTAAATACACACAGTGAGATAGTAGAGTAAATACACACAGTGAGATAGCAGGGTAAATACACACAGTGAGATAGCAGGGTAAATACACACAGTGAGATAGCAGGGTAAATACACACAGTGAGATAGCGAGGTAAATACACACAGTGAGATAGCAGGGTAAATACACACAGTGAGATAGCAGGGTAAATACACACAGTGAGATAGCGGGGTAAATACACACAGTGAGATAGCAGGGTAAATACACACAGTGAGATAGTAGAGTAAATACACACAGTGAGATAGCAGGGTAAATACACACAGTGAGATAGCAGGGTAAATACACACAGTGAGATAGCAGGGTAAATACACACAGTGAGATAGCGGGGTAAATACACACAGTGAGATAGCAGGGTAAATACACACAGTGAGATAGCGGGGTAAATACACACAGTGAGATAGCAGGGTAAATACACACAGTGAGATAGCAGGGTAAATACACACAGTGAGATAGCAGGGTAAATACACACAGTGAGATAGCGGGGTAAATACACACAGTGAGATAGCAGGGTAAATACACACAGTGAGATAGCAGGGTAAATACACACAGTGAGATAGCAGGGTAAATACACACAGTGAGATAGCGGGGTAAATACACACAGTGAGATAGCAGGGTAAATACACACAGTGAGATAGCGGGGTAAATACACACAGTGAGATAGCAGGGTAAATACACACAGTGAGATAGCGGGGTAAATAAAGGCAGGATAAACGCTTTATCTCCCCTAGGGCTGTGTTGTCTGGTTGGGATTACGTTGGGACAATGTTGGGATAACCTTTATCTGATAACATTGGGATAACCTTTTTGATAACACTCGACGGATATAATCAGCCTATCGGTGGGAGAAGTGCTTTTCCGTTCGCTGCATTGTGGGAAAAACGGCGGGATCATGTTGTAATGACCGCAGGATCTCCGCGGACATGGCACGGTCGCATTGTTGTGGTAACATTTGGGTAACGTTAGGAAAGATGTTTATATCGCTGGATCGATAACTGTTGCATTGTTGGAATAACGTTTGGGTAACGTAAGGAATAACGTTTGCCTCACCTTCCACCAATCTTCATTGGAGTCGTCCAGAAGCAGGATTCTGTCTCCGGCTCTGAAATAAAGAACAGACAATGGCACATTTTACAGAATTCCTTCATATTTTTACATGTTTATACCAACCTCAATCAAAAAAGCCCAAATCGCGCGAGGGAGAGAGAGGGTGGATGTTCTGGACGTAATTTTGAAATCTGCTGCAATCTTGCTGCAACGCATGAACTGTAGTCTCAAGACAACATTAATTATTTAATTCTGGGTTTGTAAAATAATTATTGAAAATAAATAAATAAAATTATATTTTTTAATTCATTATGTTCACATGTTTTTACAGTAGGCACGGCCATTCTGGGGTTGAACACAGTCGCGTCGCCATTGGTGCTTTATCGCTAAGTGAGACACCAGTGCGCCACCAGCAACGCTGTCAGCGAGTTATATTCCAGGCCTATGGAGAGAGGTGTCCACCAATCACAACCGGCCCTCCATTCACACGGTAACGGCAAGTTGTCCTTTCCGACAGGTGAGAGAGAGAGAAAGGGAGGGAGGAGAGAAACAGAGCAGGAGAGAGAGAGAGAAAGGGAGGGAGGAGAGAAACAGAGCAGGAGAGAGAGAGAGAAAGGGAGGGAGGAGAGAGAAACAGAGCAGGAGAGAGAGAGAAAGGGAGGGAGGAGAGAAACAGAGCAGGAGAGAGAGAGAGAGAAAGGGAGGGAGGAGAGAGAAACAGAGCAGGAGAGAGAGAGAGAAAGGGAGGGAGGAGAGAGAAACAGAGCAGGAGAGAGAGAGAGAAAGGGAGGGAGGAGAGAGAAACAGAGCAGGAGAGAGAGAGAGAAAGGGAGGGAGGAGAGAGAAACAGAGCAGGAGAGAGAGAGAAAGGGAGGGAGGAGAGAAACAGAGCAGGAGAGAGAGAGAGAGAAAGGGAGGGAGGAGAGAAACAGAGCAGGAGAGAGAGAAAGGGAGGGAGGAGAGAAACAGAGCAGGAGAGAGAGAGAGAGAAAGGGAGGGAGGAGAGAGAAAGGGAGGGAGGAGAGAAACAGAGCAGGAGAGAGAGAGAGAAAGGGAGGGAGGAGAGAAACAGAGCAGGAGAGAGAGAGAGAAAGGGAGGGAGGAGAGAGAAACAGCAGGAGAGAGAGAGAAAGGGAGGGAGGAGAGAAACAGAGCAGGAGAGAGAGAGAGAAAGGGAGGGAGGAGAGAAACAGAGCAGGAGAGAGAGAGAGAAAAGGGGAGGGAGGAGAGAGAAACAGAGCAGGAGAGAGAGAGAGAGAAAGGGAGGGAGGAGAGAGAAACAGAGCAGGAGAGAGAGAGAGAAAGGGAGGGAGGAGAGAGAAACAGAGCAGGAGAGAGAGAGAAAGGGAGGGAGGAGAGAAACAGAGCAGGAGAGAGAGAGAGAAAGGGAGGGAGGAGAGAAACAGAGCAGGAGAGAGAGAAAGGGAGGGAGGAGAGAAACAGAGCAGGAGAGAGAGAGAGAGAAAGGGAGGGAGGAGAGAGAAAGGGAGGGAGGAGAGAAACAGAGCAGGAGGGAGAGAGAGAAAGGGAGGGAGGAGAGAAACAGAGCAGGAGAGAGAGAGAGAAAGGGAGGGAGGAGAGAGAAACAGCAGGAGAGAGAGAGAAAGTGAGGGAGGAGAGAAACAGAGCAGGAGAGAGAGAGAAAGGGAGGGAGGGGAGAGAAACACAGCTGGAGAGAGAGAGAAAAGGGGAGGGAGGAGAGAGAAACAGAGCAGGAGAGAGAGAGAGAAAGGGAGGGAGGAGAGAAACAGAGCAGGAGAGAGAGAAAGGGAGGGAGGAGAGAGAAACAGAGCAGGAGAGAGAGAGAAAGGGAGGGAGGAGAGAAACAGAGCAGGAGAGAGAGAGAGAGAAAGGGAGGGAGGAGAGAGAAACAGAGCAGGAGAGAGAGAAAGGGAGGGAGGAGAGAGAAACAGAGCAGGAGAGAGAGAGAGAGAAAGGGAGGGAGGAGACAAACAGAGCAGGAGAAAGAGAGAGAAAAGGGGAGGGAGGAGAGAGAAACAGAGCAGGAGAGAGAGAGAAAGGGAGGGAGGAGAGAAACAGAGCAGGAGAGAGAGAGAGAAAAGGGGAGGGAGGAGAGAGAAACAGAGCAGGAGAGAGAGAGAGAAAGGGAGGGAGGAGAGAAACAGAGCAGGAGAGAGAGAGAGAAAGGGGAGGGAGGAGAGAAACAGAGCAGGAGAGAGAGAGAGAAAAGGGGAGGGAGGAGAGAGAAACAGAGCAGGAGAGAGAGAGAGAAAGGGAGGGAGGAGAGAGAAACAGAGCAGGAGGGAGAGAGAGAAAGGGAGGGAGGAGAGAAACAGAGCAGGAGAGAGAGAGAAAGGGAGGGAGGAGAGAAACAGAGCAGGAGAGAGAGAAAGGGAGGGAGGAGAGAAACAGAGCAGGAGAGAGAGAGAGAAAGGGAGGGAGGAGAGAAACAGAGCAGGAGAGAGAGAGAAAGGGGAGGGAGGAGAGAAACAGAGCAGGAGAGAGAAGGAGAGAAAGGGAGGGAGGAGAGAAACAGAGCAGGAGAGAGAGAGAGAAAGGGAGGGAGGAGAGAGAAACAGAGCAGGAGAGAGAGAGAGAAAGGGAGGGAGGAGAGAAACAGAGCAGGAGAGAGAGAGAGAAAGGGAGGGAGGAGAGAGAAACAGAGCAGGAGAGAGAGAGAGAAAGGGAGGGAGGAGAGAGAAACAGAGCAGGAGAGAGAGAGAAAGGGAGGGAGGAGAGAGAAACAGAGCAGGAGAGAGAGAGAAAGGGAGGGAGGAGAGAGAAACAGAGCAGGAGAGAGAGAGAGAAAGGGAGGGAGGAGAGAAACAGAGCAGGAGAGAGAGAGAGAGAAGGAGGGAGGAGAGAGAAACAGAGCAGGAGAGAGAGAGAAAGGGAGGGAGGAGAGAAACAGAGCAGGAAAGAGAAGGAGAGAAAGGGAGGGAGATAGAGAGGGAGAGAAAGAGAAGGAGAGAGAGAGGAGATGACAGGAGCATCTGAGGACAGCAGAAGTAGGAGGGCTTCAGCGAGTCACCCTGTCTGGATGTTTGGAGAATCGAGGCGCAGATTGCACTCCAGCACTGTGGAGGGGGGGTAGAGGAGGGCAACCCCTTTTTAAATATCCCTCTGGCAGGAGTATTAGAGGACAGAGTGACCACCGTTACCATGGCCTTAGCCCCGTTTGACTACCCCCGTCTGAATACAGTCAGGGACCCCCAGACTCTAAAATGGCCGCCCTGCCTGAAGACCTCCAACTGAATAAAATGATCAATATCAATATTCATCTCAAACTTATCAAATTGATGATCATTTAAAAAATAAATAATCTTCAGATATTGATATTGCCATTTTATTCATGTAATATAAGGACAGATGATGAACGTGGCCCCTCTGAAGCTTAAGCAGGGTGTAGCATCAGAGGCAGCAGTAATTAGTTTAACCAGACAAGCGTCAGAGACATTAAGAGAAACAGAAATCAGAAATTCTTAACACACGATCACACACATTACAGTCATTTAGCAGACGCTTTTATCCAAAGCGACGTACAGTAAGTGCATATAGAAAGGTCATCGAAGTAACTACAGAACAGATAACACATTCTTTCTTTCACATACAGTATCAGCTATCAAAGTAAACAACAACACAATGTTCACACATGAACTGGGTAAATCAGTAAATCAATCTACTACAATTCTATTCTAAATTGTATAAACTTGAGTACACAGTTCAACAAATACCTCAAATACCTCACAAAGACCTCTGTCTGGCGGTAATTCATGTGAAACTTACAGAGCTTATTTGTGTGTCTATAACTAGCAGGAAACAGAAGATGCAGGTCGAGGTTTTAATGTGTGTTTTGCAGAGCGAAGACGATGCATTATTACTGAGAGCGCTCACAGGGCGCACTGATCCGAATCTGCCCGGGCTGCTATAAAAAACGAATACGTAAATATATAAATAGAATTAAACAGAAGAAAACAAACACACCACTCCAGGTCAGAAATAAATGACTCAGTCTGGCTCGGATAAGCAGGATTTCTCTCTCTCTCTTTTGTATCGGGCTCTGTGAGTGTTGGGGGGGTGTGAGCGGTGCGCGGGTGGGCCTGATTCGCGGCTCCATCTGAATGCCCCGTGGAGCCGTCTGACGGATGTCGGCGCTCGGGCTCCACGGGTAGCGGGATTTGGGACTGACCTCATCTCCAGGTCCCGGCTGTCCTGAGGGTCAAAGCGGTACAAGGCCACGTAGGTGTTTATCTGCAGCACATCCTTCCGCAGGGGACCGCTCACCTGGAGAGATCACACGCAGCAATGTCAGCCCGGCGTGGCCCCCCCAACCACACACACACACAAACATTTCTGCCACGGTCTCCCATGAGGGTGACAGCGCTATTCTAAAGAAAGAAAATGACAGTTAAATGACCCTTATCTTCGCTCCGTTACCAAAAAAACCTTTTGTTCCCAGAATGAGTAATAATGCAACGGTGATGTCAATCAAGCTTTCCTGGAAATTACCGGAAAGAAAAAAACGCCTTCATAGGCAGGCAGGCCACAGACTCTTCTTTCTCACAGTTTCTTTGGTTTTAAATATACTGATAAGATTCCACCGCAGATGTCTCCACTCTCCCGAATAGCACCAATATATATTTAAATATAGCCAGACAGGAAGTGAGACGGTGGAAGAATGTGTGAAAGACTTCATGAGCGATGCGCTATCCAAAGCGGTTAGCAGACACACGTGGAATTGATGACGGTGAAAACACATCGCAGAAGCATAAGCATTCCACGGAGAGAGAGAGAGATAACATATTATTTATCTAATAATATAATTATTTGTAGCAATAGTATTTCTATTACTACTAGTAATAGGATATATTTTATGTCTGTTAAATTAGAATTTTTAGATATATTGTTGTTGTTATTACTATTATTGTTGCTGACTGTTGTTGTTTTAATTGACTATTGCGCTTTGGCAATATATATATCGAAATATGTCATGCCAATAAAGCATGCATTTTGAATTGAATTGAATTCAGAAAGAGAGAGAGAGAGAGAGAGAGAGAAAGAGAAAGAGAAAGAGAGAGAGAGAGAGAGAGAGAGAGAGAGAGAGGGGGGGAGAGAGAGAGAGAGAGAGAGAGAGAGAGAGGGGAGAGAGAGAGAGAGGGAGAGAGAGAGAGAGAGAAAGAGAAAGAAAGAGAGAGGGGGAGAGAGAGCTCACCCTTCGCAGAATGCCGGCCTTTTAACCTAGATCCAAAAAGCCACACCCTTTTCACTGGAGCAAAAGATAATCATTATTCACTCTACCCTGTAGCTAAATACAACCAGTCCCAATACACACACACACACACACACACATGCACACGCGTGCACACACACACACATGCACACATGCGCACACACACACACGCACACAGAAATTGTAAAGTGTTGCACTTCTGTCTGTCTTTTTTGTTGCTGGCAACTACAACTGAAGTTCCCTCACAAAAAAATAAAAGTTATTCTATTCTATTCTAAAACGTAGGTGCAACACATGTAACAGCCTCTGTAATGTTAAAATAATGTAACAGCCTCTGTAATGTTAAAATAATGTAACAGCCTCTGTAATGTTAAAATAATGTAACAGCCTCTGTCATGTTAAAATAATGTAACAGCCTCTGTAATGTTAAAATAATGTAACAGCCTCTGTAATGTTAAAATAATGTAACAGCCTCTGTAATGTTAAAATAATGTAACAGCCTCTGGAATGTTAAAATAATGTAACAGCCTCTGTCATGTTAAAATAATGTAACAGCCTCTGTCATGTTAAAATAATGTAACAGCCTCTGTAATGTTAAAATAATGTAACAGCCTCTGTAATGTTAAAATAATGTAACAGCCTCTGTCATGTTAAAATAATGTAACAGCCTCTGTAATGTTAAAATAATGTAACAGCCTCTGTAATGTTAAAATAATGTAACAGCCTCTGTAATGTTAAAATAATGTAACAGCCTCTGTAATGTTAAAATAATGTAACAGCCTCTGTAATGTTAAAATAATGTAACAGCCTCTGTCATGTTAAAATAATGTAACAGCCTCTGTAATGTTAAAATAATGTAACAGCCTCTGTAATGTTAAAATAATTTAACTGGTACAAATTTGCCACAAAAAACACTGGCCACTTTTGTGTCTGCAGCAGACAGAATTACATCTGTGGAGGTAACACAGAATTACAGAATCTGTGGAGGTAACACAGAATTACAGAATCTGTGGAGGTAACACAGAATTACAGAATCTGTGGAGGTAACACAGAATTACAGAATCTATGGAGGTAACACAGAATTACAGAATCTGTGGAGGTAACACAGTATTACATCTGTGGAGGTAACACAGAATTACAGAATCTGTGGAGGTAACACAGTATTACATCTGTGGAGGTAACACAGAATTACAGAATCTGTGGAGATAACACAGAATTACATCTGTGGAGGTAACACAGAATTACAGAATCTGTGGAGATAACACAGAATTACAGAATCTGTGGAGGTAACACAGAATTACAGAATCTGTGGAGATAACACAGAATTACATCTGTGGAGGTAACACAGAATTACAGAATCTGTGGAGGTAACACAGTATTACATCTGTGGAGGTAACACAGAATTACAGAATCTGTGGAGATAACACAGAATTACAGAATCTGTGGAGGTAACACAGAATTACAGAATCTGTGGAGATAACACAGAATTACAGAATCTGTGGAGGTAACACAGAATTACAGAATCTGTGGAGATAACACAGAATTACATCTGTGGAGGTAACACAGAATTACAGAATCTGTGGAGATAACACAGAATTACATCTGTGGAGGTAACACAGAATTACAGAATCTGTGGAGGTAACACAGAATTACAGAATCTGTGGAGGTAACACAGAATTACAGAATCTGTTGAGGTAACACAGATTACAGAATCTGTGGAGGTAACACAGATTACAGAATCTGTGGAAATAACACAGAATTACATCTGTGGAGATAACACAGAATTACAGAATCTGTGGAGGTAACACAGAATTACAGAATCTGTGGAGGTAACACAGAATTACAGAATCTGTGGAGGTAACACAGAATTACAGAATCTGTGGAGGTAACACAGAATTACAGAATCTGTGGAGGTAACACAGAATTACATCTGTGGAGGTAACACAGAATTTTTCAACAGTAAACGAGAAACAGCAAATGAGTTCCAACAGGCTCAGGCAAGATGGGGGTGGGGGTAATACTGTTTTTTATAACATTCATAAATTACGAAAGGCAGAGGACATGAATTGTCCTTCACAATGGAAGTGAATCCCTGTGTGTTGAGCCCTTTGTCCTGTTAGGTCAGGGGCTATCTAACAGTGAGGGAGGGGGGCGGGGTGGGGTTTGCTTCATGGAGCACGGACCAAACAGGCTGTCCTGCCCTACCAAGCTGTTCCAAGCCGGTCCAGATAAGCGTGAAAAGAACACATGCGGTATTTCACCCGGGTTGCCACGGCGATGACGCGAGCTCCAGCAGAAATGGCGCTGATAAGCTCTGCAATCACCAGCCAATAAAAGCATGGCGTCACATCCCGCGCTGTGAGAAACAGATAATAACGCAACGTATTTCAGTCCGAGAGACGACCGAGCAGCAGCTCAGACAGGCATCCCTAAATCTTTTCCATCTCTTCCTGGTTCCACTCTGAAGCAGTGCTCTGCAATGAGGTCAATCCCGTTTCATTTTCAATTCAGAAACTGAACTTTCAATTCAATATATTATTTTATTAAGTTTTTTTAAATTTTTTTTATTTCAGTAAATTTCCTGTATGGCCTTTGCGATCTTTCAATTTCAAAAGAATCCAGGGTAGTAAAATTATCTGGGCGAGTTCATTTGATAACAGCCAGACAAGATATAATAACAGTTCTGTAACAGCTGTGACTATCATGCAGGGAGACATCACTGTGATTGGCTGGTGCAGAGAGACATCGCTGTGATTGGCTTGTGCAAAGGGACATCGCTGTGATTGGGTCATGCAGGAAGAGACATCACTGTGATTGGGTCATACAGAGAGACATCGCTGTGATTGGCTGGTGCAGAGAGACATCGCTGGCTGTGCATGGAGAGACATCAGGTGATTGGGTTGTGATTTGGACCTGCCTGACTGCTGCGATGCCTGTCTGGGTCTGGGTCGTGGTCGATATGGTCAATGTGCTGAGCGAGGAGAGGTCAGATCTTCGACTGAACAAACACGACACCACAACCTGCTCGCTACGGTCAAAAAATATTTATTTTTATTTTTTTTTAGTCCTCTTTAGCCTAGAAGACCTGGAGAAGAGCAAAGAAGGGGGGGGGGGGGGGGGATGTGTGCCAATCAGTGCCAGGGGATGGATGGGATATGGGGGGATGTAGATGGCAGCCGCAAAACCCACAGCAGAAAACTTTTTTTGTTTTTTTCTGAACTGCAGAGAGTCCAGAGTGAACACCCCCCCAGGCCACTATGCTAGTCTAGCCATGATTTCCGATCAGCATGCAAGCCGTGAAGAGAACATCAATTTCGCACAAATTCCAACAGTCGGGAAATAAATATTGGAGGTCAGAGCCAGTCCGCTGAATTTATTTTTTTGATAGAGAGCTGAGACTACAGCCGGGGGTACAGTTTGGTGTGGGTGCAGTCTGGCCAGGTGCCAAATGCAGAGTAACACTAGAGAGCCACCCCAAACCCCCCCCCCCCATCACACTCTGGGTCAGTTAAACACAGCGTTGGCTCAGGAAGAGAGCAGAGAAACCCTGGGTCAGTTAAACACAGCGTTGGCTCAGGAAGAGAGCAGGGAAACCCTGGGTCAGTTAAACACAGCGTTGGCTCAGGAAGAGAGCAGGGAAACCCTGGGTCAGTTAAACACAGCGTTGGCTCAGGAAGAGAGCAGAGAAACCCTGGGTCAGTTAAACACAGCGTTGGCTCAGGAAGAGAGCAGGGAAACCCTGGGTCAGTTAAACACAGCGTTGGCTCAATAAGAGAGCAGGGAAACCCTGGGTCAGTTAAACACAGCGTTGGCTCAATAAGAGAGCAGAGAAACCCTGGGTCAGTTAAACACAGCGTTGGCTCAATAAGAGAGCAGGGAAACCCTGGGTCAGTTAAACACAGCGTTGGCTCAGGACGAGAGCAGGCTAGCAGCACTCATCCGCAATAAAGTTTAAGACAATTTATCCGGCGACATAATTACATAATTAGTTGTGTCCCATTAGTCGGGGGTTTAAACCAGGCTGAACATCGGCAACATTGCATTTCTCCGCTTTTTCCCTTTGCTGTTCTGATTTCCCCGACGGATGTCTCGCTAACAGCTGATGTGAGAGCGAGAACTTTCACTTCTGCTGCAACACGCGCCTTTGCCGTACGCCATAGAATGTTTAAGGCATCATAAATTGACAAGAAAACGAGAAGGTTCTTCATGGAGGCAGCTACAGAGAAACTGTTATTTATGACCTCACACAGGCTTGTTTGTGACCTCATAAAGCTTTGTCTGTGACCTCATAAAGCAGCGTAGGATCCTGAGTTCCCTTCTCTTCTGTTGGGATCTCGTAACTCTGCCCCCTCAATAAACAAGCCTTTATATTACACTGTAGAGATTTCGCTCCCTGAGGTAGCACTTATATTGTTTTGAACATTCATTTTCACTCTCAAGGTTCCTGAAATATGACCCTGTAATAAATGCATGTTTTCTGAAAAGCAGTGGGACACAGTCCAGAAATGAGCAGGGGTAACATAATAAAGGGGTTAGTGCGAAAAGGGGTTAGCCATAACAAGGGTGTTAACTGCTTACGGGTGAATCTTCAGTCTTCCGGTCACCCATCGGAAAGTGTTCAGTTCCGTTTTCCAGAGGCAGAAAGACTAGAACCAAAACAAATACGTCATTAAACGGAGTCAACTGTTTTTTTGTTGTTGTTTTTTGTTTGTTTTTTAAAGCCAAGTCTGGTTACAATCAACAGCCCTGAAGGGTCATTCAGGCAACATGTTACCCCACCGTCTGTAGTAGACCATGAGAAGCGCTAGGAGGGTGGTTCTTAACCTCGGTCCCGGAGTGGGCCTTGTTTTTGCACCAAACGTAATTGAAATTCTTGAAGCATAAAGGGCTGTCAATGATTTTTCGTTAGACAATTTAAATGCCTAACAAGGCACAATTTCCGCTGTTATGTCAGAAACAGACAGTTATGCCACAATAAATTAATATTCAAAATTTATTTAATAACTTTTAATTAATTTCTCAGACAACTAATTCCTTAAATTTGTCTAATGTGCTGTAGCAAATGATTCCTTTTTGAAAAAAGTAACATTTTGTGCTGATTGGTTGACAGACTGAAAGCTGCAGTCAGTGATATACGACCTGCTCAAAGTGCTGAGATCCGGGGGGTAGAGCTACTACGCTGCAGGATTACTTAGTTAGCTGGATAACTGCACTGAGTAAAACCCGGAACGGCTTTTTTTACTTCGGTCCATGTTCCAGATTTGGGAGGATTCCGGGTTTTACTCAGCGCAGTTACCCAGCTAACTCAGTAATCCTGCTCCGTCGTAAAGGTTACTGAAAGTAAACCATTTTTTTATAAACCTTAATTAATGAAGAGATTGGCTGCCATAGAAACCAGCATACACTCAGGACCAGGACGCCATGCACCAGAAGAGCTGTATATTATCAATAAAGGCAGTAACAAATAAACTAAAATAGTTTAATTGGACACATTCCACAAATAATAATTCCTGTACTTTTCCTTAAATTCATCTTTATTTAGTCTTCAGAAAAATCTTTGAAATAACATACATCAGAACAGAGCAGCTACGGCATGCTAGGTCTGTTTTTAAAAGACCAAATAAAACGATAATGTGAGCACAATATGTATCATTTGGAGGAGCTTCTTGTTAAGACATTTTTTAAAATTGATTAATCGCCGTGGGGACCGGCAGCCATAGTGTGTCTTCATGTATTATCTGCCTGGATTTTACACTTGTTATAAGAGCTGTTTCATTTACTCCTGTAATGTGGCTGAGATCTAGAGGCTGATACCCCCAGCCTTCAAGCGGTCCCTGATGCTAGCAGTATCCGCAGTAAACACTCACACAGATACCGCTTACGTTCGCTGCAATATTCTATCTCCTTATCTTCGGTCCCTCCAGACAGACCTCTTAGAATTAAGGATCTGAGGAACGATCTCAAAAACGCTCTCAAAAACCTCTCACACGGGCTCTTAACCTGCCCAGGGGCTAGAGGGGGAAATTAGCCTCTGAGCCTAGCGTGTATGTTAATAAATAAAGAGACAGACGTTTGACCAATATAAAAATTTTATTCTCAATATTTGGTTCCACACTGGAATCTCACAGCTCTGAATTGCATCTGTGGGTCACGGCTAGAGAACAGACTCTTGTTTGGGGAGGGAAGATATCAATATTTCAGATTTTCCATATCGAGAGAAGAGAAGGGAAAAAAGCGGGAGCTAAATTTCTTTTTTAAAATGGCCCCTTTTCATTGCAACAGGGTCTGTGCTCATTTGTAGTTTTTTTTAAATGTCTGAGTTGCAAGGTAGTGGCAGGATGTATACGTGTAAACGTATCCTGATGAAGTCAGACACCTCGGCTTCTTTTCATCATAATCCTTCTCCATTTCTGTCAAGTTATTTAAAAAATAAACATTTAAAACTGAAAAGGTGAAACTGCCTCAGTGACGTTTTTTCCTGCCTCCTGCCCCAGAGGAAAATGCTCTTTGTGAAGCATCGCTATGACAACCCGTTTTGTAAAAGGTGCTGAACAGAATAAGGTTTGATTGATTGACTGATTAACATAACCTTGTATAGAGTTTGTGTGACTCACCGTTGTCACTGTGTTTCCTGCTTAGCTCTGCACGGCTGCCGTGGGCCACGCCTTCCTCAGGAACTTCCGCCAAATCGCTGGTCTGAAAGAAGAGGAATGGACCGATCAGATGTTCTGGGTACCGGTGATGGTAGAACGCTGCAATTCCATGAACAATTATGTGCTAAAATCTGGGCAGGTATAGACAGTGGATGTGTGCACGTTGGTTGTCATGGTTTCAGACAACTAACCACACCCACCTATATCCAATGTTCACAAATTGTATTTTTTTTGTGTGTGTATATTCTCACAGGCCTTCTTGGTGACTCTCAGCTCGGCACAGGTACTCGATCAGAGATGCACAGCACCATATCTTCCTGGCTTAAATCTGTTGGCACCAGTGATGGTGTCCCTCCGATACGGGATCACTGTCCTACATTTTCACCAAGAATAAGTGTTCAGTCTGCAGGTATAGCTCATCACCTCATTACAAGCGTCAGGTGAAATAATTGACTTGGATTCAGAGCCTTGACAGCCTCCTCCTGGTCAGTGCAAGAGTACAAACGTTCCTCTGCAGCCCGACGTATGAGGAAAAAACCTCTTCTCTCTCTCTTTCTTAAATTAAGTCCTTAATGAACTCCACCATTTATCTATAAAGTGTCAACTTCTCTCTCAAGAGAGAAAGGGCATAAAGAAAGAGCACTGAGCCAAAACAGTGTTGATCTGACAGGTTTCAGAGCCAAAACAGTGTTGATCTGACGGGTTTCAGAGCCAAAACAGTGTTGATCTGACGGATTTCAGAGCAAAAACAGTGTTGATCTGACGGGTTTCAGAGCCAAAACAGTGTTGATCTGACAGGTTTCAGAGCCAAAACAGTGTTGATCTGACAGGTTTCAGAGCCAAAACAGTGTTGATCTGACGGGTTTCAGAGCCAAAAAAGTGTTGATCTGACGGGTTTCAGAGCCAAAACAGTGTTGATCTGACGGGTTTCAGAGCCAAAACAGTGTTGATCTGACGGGTTTCAGAGCCAAAACAGTGTTGATCTGACGGGTTTCAGAGCCAAAACAGTGTTGATCTGACGGGTTTCAGAGCCAAAACAGTGTTGATCTGACAGATTTCAGAGCAAAAACAGTGTTGATCTGACGGGTTTCAGAGCCAAAACAGTGTTGATCTGACGGGTTTCAGAACGGTGATCATTGTACTCAGGCAGCGTAAACCTCTCCATTCCAGCAGCTAGCCTACAGTGGCCAAAGTTTAATGGACTGTAGGGATATTTTGTATTTCTTTTGGACAAGGTCAGTTTGAGCCGTAGAAGATATCTGAGATCAAAATAGACCTTGTTTTTATTTTCCACCAGTGATTAAAAGCCAGAGCAGACATCTGCCGTGTTTGTAATAATGGGAGACCTCTGGACATGAATATATCTCTATACTCAATGACCTCTTCGCCCTCCTCCAACAGACTGCCTTTATTGGTAATATTTACTTAGCCTGAGTGATATCGAGCTCGGACCACCTACCCACACGGAAGCGCTGTGTTCCGCTCGTTCTGCTCGAGCTAGTTTTATCCTCTCGAGAAAGGCTGAGGTTTGAGATTTATTTATTAATTTAAGAGAGGCATCTCTCTCTGTGTTTCAGGTGGGTTTTT
>CM040406.1:63184934-63197434 GCA_022702515.1 Ilyophis sp. 1 JC-2022
TGTGGTAAAAACACCCGATATTAAAGTGCAGTGTTTCTGTGGTAAAAACATCCAATATTAGAGTGCAGTGTTTCTGTGGTAAAAACACCCAATATTAGAGTGCAGTGTTTCTGTGGTAAAAACATCCGATATTAGAGTGCAGTGTTTCTGTGGTAAAAACACCCGATATTAGAGTGCAGTGTTTCTGTGGTAAAAACATCCGATATTAGAGTGCAGTGTTTCTGTGGTAAAAACATCCGATATTAGAGTGCAGTGTTTCTGTGGTAAAAACACCCGATATTAGAGTGCAGTGTTTCTGTGGTAAAAACACCCGATATTAGAGTGCAGTGTTTCTGTGGTAAAAACATCCGATATTAGAGTGCAGTGTTTCTGTGGTAAAAACATCCGATATTAGAGTGCAGTGTTTCTGTGGTAAAAACATCCGATATTAGAGTGCAGTGTTTCTGTGGTAAAAACATCCGATATTAGAGTGCAGTGTTTCTGTGGTAAAAACATCCGATATTAGAGTGCAGTGTTTCTGTGGTAAAAAACATCCGATATTAGAGTGCAGTGTTTCTGTGGTAAAAACATCCAATATTAGAGTGCAGTGTTTCTGTGGTAAAAACATCCGATATTAGAGTGCAGTGTTTCTGTGGTAAAAACATCCGATATTAGAGTGCAGTGTTTCTGTGGTAAAAACATCCGATTTTATAGTGCAGTGTTTCTGTGATTTAAAAAAAACATCCAATTTTAGAGAATATTGTTCCTGTGATGAAAAAAAAAAAACTAATTGTGAGCATTGGGGGCTAATTGTGAGTATTGGGGGCTAATTGTGAGTATAGGGGGCTAATTGTGTTGTGCTCTTTAGTCTTTTGTTTGTCTGATGGAGGGCTGTGAGCATCTCTAAGGGCTCATAAATAAATCACTGAAAGAGATGCAGCCACATTACGTTTCCTGAAAAAAAACACCTTGTTGTTCATGTACCCCATTAATTACTTTCATGTAGTTCTCATTATATGTAAGTATGTATTATGTAACATATCGGTCTTCTATTCATCAAAGAGAAAATGCCAGTCGATGAAGTCCCACAGGTCATTTAGATTATTTCATTATTTTACTGTGCGGTGTTACCATGTTACCATGAGAGCATGTTTTAAACACAATCATCAGGACTATTCTTTTATTTTTTTCTGAAAAAAATAATATGTCGCCCAGCAAATCCGACCTGTCACCAGACCTCAGTCATTCAGTTCATTGTGGTGTTTTCATTCAGAATATACACATATTAATATACACATATTAATATACACTTATTAATAGCACATTTTATTCTTGCCTCAGATCAAAGGGTTCAGCTCTGCTGTACTTGAGGCTGCATTTACAGCAATTATTTCTTAAACAGCCATGACACGTTAACTCATATTTACGCAGCTAAAGTGTTCAAATATCAACTCATCATCACAGCGTGCAGAATTTATAATTTTTATAAAACGGTATCAAAAACATTAAATTTCATGAAGCCAAATACCGGGCAAGGACTCATTTTCTCGTCCATCACGACCCGCCAGGGGCCAGAAATAGTGCCGTTTTTCTTTCTTTTCTTCCTTCTTTCCACGTTGAAGGGAAGTTCTAAAAATAGAATCGGCCCCTAATGGGAATATTCCGTTTTTACACTCGACCCTTCAACCCTGTTTTCCATCTTCCGGGAAGACGATTGCATCTCAGAACAGGTCACAATTTTGGATCTGCAGAAAGATTTATGGATTTCTTCTTTTTATTTCTTTCTTTCATCCTTTTTGTTTCACTCCTTTTTTTCATTATTGTGGAAGAAAATGTGGTTCGACAATAAAGGCAGAACATTGGAGGGGTACAGATGTACCCCCGAGGGGGGTCTACGGAATCCTTGGGTTCAGTACAGGATACGCAGGAGGGAGGGGGGTGTGATTTATAAACCCCCACATTACCCACAGCGGTCGTGACTGCTGCTCCTCCAGAACGTGCCTCAAACACAGCAGAATGGTGGCACATTCCGGCGTGTCGTGTGATGGTGACCACCTCATTATCATGCATGCTCACGCTCAGGCTCACACTCCCCCTCACCCGCTCGCAGATTGAGAGAAAGAGAGAGATGGGGGGGGGAGAGAGAGAGAGATGGAGGGAGGGAGAGATGGAGGGAGGGAGGCAGAGAGAGAGAGAGAGGGAGAGAGAGAGAGAGAGAGAGAGAGAGAGAGAGAGGAGGGAGGGAGAGAGAGAGAGAGAGAGAGGAGAGATGGAGAGAGAGAGAGAGAGAGAGAGAGATGGAGGGAGGGAGGCAGAGAGAGAGAGGGAGAGAGAGAGAGAGAGAGAGAGAGAGAGGGAGAGAGAGGGGAAAGATGGCGTGATTAATTGTGCT
This sequence comes from Ilyophis sp. 1 JC-2022, assembly GCA_022702515.1. Classification (NCBI taxonomy): domain Eukaryota; kingdom Metazoa; phylum Chordata; class Actinopteri; order Anguilliformes; family Synaphobranchidae; genus Ilyophis; species Ilyophis sp. 1 JC-2022. The sequence goes on from CM040406.1 coordinate 63,187,306, forward strand.
GTAGAACTCTGAATTAACCATTTAATAGCCCGGAATATTGAGGGTGGGAAGGTGAGCAAATAGATATTAGATAATTCAAGTTCAAATTCGAACTCAATCTCAAATCGGATTAATTTCCCAGTCAAGTACTGGGAGAGACATTTGCAATGTTATCGCATCGGCATGGCAACATGGCAACAGCTCCCATCATCCTGGGTTGTGTGGCTCTTTCTAGCAGGATGAACGGCAGCCCAATTACCACAAGCACTAACAGCACAGCTGCAATGGCTGCGTCTGTCACGATATTATGCCACCCATCTCTCTGGAGTCAGCTGTAGACACCGAACAAGGTTTTCCTTTGATACACTTTTCTGAACAGGTCCAGAACGACAGGATGAACAAATGAGAATGGGTCCAAATCACCCCATCACATCACACAAATCAGCGAATCACACGGATCAGTGAATCACATGAATCACACGAATCACACGGATCAGTGAATCACATTAATCACACAAATCACACGGATCAGTGAATCACATGAATCACACAAATCAGGGAATCACACGGATCAGTGAATCACATGAATCACACAAATCAGGGAATCACACGAATCAGTGAATCACACAAATCAGAAAATCACACGAATCAGCGAATCACACGGATCAGCGTCCTGGTCCAGTCTGTCCGCCCCGACGCCTGCCGCTGTGGTGTGAGAGGATGCCTTTGTTACCGGCCGGTGAGAGATTCATCCTGGGGCTTTGATCGATTGAGCGAAGTGTGAAATATTTATAGTCAGTAGAACGCTCAGATGGAATATAGAGTTATGTACTTTTTTATCATGACCTATTTTATCATTATTATTATGATGAAGATGTCATTATGTCCATGTCATTTCGGTTAAAAGCATTTTCCAAATGCCAAAATTGTAATTGTGAATTGCAGTGATGGTGATGATGATGAAGATGGTGGTGATAAAGGCGATAATGACAGTGATGGGGATGATGATGATGATGATGATGATGATGAAGCTCTCACCAGTTTCCCCATGCATCGCTGCTGTCCCACGCCGTTGGTACACTTGTGATGGATGCTCATTTTGCAGGCTTTACATCGGAGGCCATGTTTGGCTGTGGTGCCTGTCAACAACAATCAGAAGAGACAAGTTACCCACAATCCCTGTGCCTGTCCATTTCATCACAACTGGCAGTTCTGTCTGTCAACTGTAAGGCTGTGTCCGAAATCTACTATCTAGTGTACTCTTTCGGCCGTCGGCCATCTTGGTCTAGTGTCTGAATTCTCAAATCAAATTTTGCGTACATTTTAGTACATTAGAAATAGCCCACAATGCACCGTAATATCGAGTATGCAACTCTGGTCACTAGAAAGGTGGATATGAACCATAATGCGCCAATAGCAATATTATTTTAGTGAGTTGCAGCTCGCCTTTGGGCATTGCGTGATAAAAGTAACCAGGTTTAATGTAAAAAACAGGATCTGTACATGACTCGTGTTTTAAGAACCGGCTAGATGGTATGTTTTGTAGCTATAAGACATTTTTGTGTTAAAAGTCAGTGAAAAGACGGTAAAAAACGCCGTATCGGGTTCAGGTGAAAAACCGGATAAATATGGTTGAAAAGTGAAAGATTTTTAACCGGCTAGGATGTAGCCAGGCTCTATCTAGATAAAACCTGAGCTAAATCTAGCTAAATCAACACGTTTTATATCAAAACGTATGTCAACCTGAGAATTACACACCTCCCTCCAGATGTCTAGGTTGCTCACGGGGACGCGACAGACTTGTTGCCTAGGTGACGACGCTGAATGACGATAAAAGACAACGTCTGCTGTCCGAACTCATTGTTTACTTAGTACACTATATAACGCCCTATATAGGCATTCACTAGATGGGGATTAGTGAATAGTGAGCGATTTCGGACAAAGCCTAAGATCACCTTTAACAATATATCTTATTTCATTAGAACCGTCAAATCACCTTTAACAATGTTTTTGTCTGTCTATTTTACCACAACTGTAAGAGCACCTTTACAGTTGAATCCCCTCAACAAAACCCCGAAAATAAGGGTTTCATCCGGGGATTTTAAGTGCCCCCATTTGTGAGAAAAAAAAGTCGCCCACTCAAAAGGATTTTTTCTGTCTGTCTATTTCATCACAACCACTAATTACTAATTGTCCCAAGCTAAGAAGACAAGCCTGACCTCAGTTATCCCACAGTAATCACATCACTCATAAACTAAGAGGACACACCTGACCTTCTGCTCCCTCAGCCAACCCACAGTAATCACATCAAAACCAAACTATGAGGACATGTCTGACCTCAGCCAACCCGCAGTAACTACATCAGGACCAAACTAAAGGGACACGCCCGACTCTCTCCTTCCCACACAGCGAGTTGTGCTTTTATCCCATTTAAATGGTCCCACAGCGGATTGAGCGTGAGCTTCCCGGAGCCCCCTTTCATACGCCTTCCAAAAAACCCTCCATCCTCTCATCCCAACCACAGGCCAGTCCACAGCAACTGCATCAATCGCTCAGTACATCACTGAGGTTTGGGCTAATTGAAGAATAATTAGACATTAGGCATTAACTGCAAAAGGAGGTAGTGACACTGAGAATAAAGTAAGCCAGAGAGGGCAAACAGGGCGGGGTTGGGGTAATAAATGCTAATTACAGTATCCTCACCACGGGCCCTCTGGCTGAGTGCCAAACACTAATGAGGCATGGGGAATGGAGGGACGGACGGCGGAGATATGGAGGGGTATTATGGCCACATGTCTGCGTGAGACTCCTCACTAATCCTGTCTGTCCTTGTGAGAGATCAGTAACCTACCGCAGACACGCCTCCTGAGCTCAGACTAATTCTGCCCGACAGAATTCACCCTTTGAACTCAGTGTTCTAGAACTCCAGACAGATTTTTCACATTTTAGAATGTTCACTTAAGAACATTCTAATCACATATTTTGTGATCTTACACCTTAAATGGTTAAAAGAGCAACAGAATGAAACAGAAATAATTATCTCCGTATTAATATGCACCTGACAGCTGTGTTCACCTGATGGCCGCACGTATCTAGAGTAACTTACAGATGCACACACAAACAGGTTTAGGCAAAAACGCCCAGTCGTCGGGGTGGCATCCGATTGTACAGACGTCTGATAAAATCAACCCACGGAATAACATTAAGTCTCCCAGTAAGCGCAAGAGAGAGATCTAGTGCTTTAACCCTTTAAGGTGTAAGATCACAAATATATGATTAGAATCTTCTTAACTGAACATTCTAATGCTGATGTAACAATCACTACTGGTGACCGAAAGCAATTGAGTTCTAGAACACTGACTAAAAAAGAAACATTCTAGAAAAAATGCTCTTCAAAGGGTCAAGTGGCCCACTGGTGTGAGGGTGCGGTGTTACCTGTAGCACAGGTAGGACCTGCACACCCAAGGGTTCACCTGAGCCAGGTTACAGCGTAAGAAGAAGCTGTGTTGTCAGTCAGGGGCGGAAGGTCACAGGACCACGGCGACTGCAAAGCGTTCTGTCAGCATGACGCAGGTCTGTTGGGCGCCCAGACATTCCAATTTGATGAATTTCATTGTCCTCCAAGGTCCAGTTTTTCAAAACCACATTTCCTACAAAAACAAATTCACGGCATCCTACACTGTGACAAAAATGTCACATACACCTCTTCACATAAATATGCATTCAACACATAAATACTCGGCTCAGATGTTCCCATAATCCCTTTGATCATCGTTGGACCATCACAAGTAGAAGCAGGTGTCATTTCCACCAAAGGACGGGGACAGGGGGATCATTTACCTCCAGATAGGAACATTGACACCAGGAAGAGCCCAGGGGGCGGAGCCAATTAGGGTTCACTACGGCCCACCCAGAGGAACAGTCACCTGAACAAAGCAGAGTCCTACAGGGGAGCTTCTCGCTCTCTCTCTCTCTCTCTCTCTCTCTCTCTCTCTCTCTCTCTCTCTCTCTCTCTCTCTCTCTCTCGCTCTCTCTCTCTCTCTCTCTTCTCTCTCTCTCCCTCTGTTCTCTCTCCCCATTTCTCTCTCCTGTCTCTCTCCACTGTCTATCTATCTCTTCATTGTCTCCTCTCTCTTTTTATCTCCCTCCTTTCCTTCCTCCTTCTAACAAAGGCTGTATCTGTGTGCTGTTTAAGTTTTTACTCTTTTAAGTTTCAAAGCATTTACTGTTTTTTAACACAAGCTAAAACACCTTTAAAAACACATACACACAAAACACAACAAACACACACACAAAAACACATCCCAGCACAAACTCCCCCTCTATCAACTCTACATTATAAAAATGCCTCCTTATTCACATACATTATCTGCAGCTAAAAAATTACAGTTAAACCCAACTCAGCAACAATCCGACCTGTCCCAGAGGCATACACAAATCCACACTGCTCAGGGCCCCGGCCCCCAAGGCTTCTGAACAAGGCTATATCCGGGGCCTAGCAGAACAGGGCTATATCCCCGGGGCCTAGCAGAACAAGGCTATAACCCCCCTAGTAGCAGAAAGGCTATATCCCGGCCTAGCAGAACAGGCTACTCAGAACAAGGCTATATCCCCGTGCAGAACAGGGCAATGCAGAGCGTGTGCAGGGTGTGGGGGGCCTAGCAGGGCTGCTATATCCCGGGCCTAGCAGAACAAGGCTATATCCCCGGGCCTAGCAGAACAGGCATTCACTCTAGCAGAACAAGGCTCCCCGGTCCAGCAACAAGGCTATATCCCCGGGCCTAGCAGAACAAGGCATATATCCCGGGCCTAAAAAACACATCCCCGGGCCTAGCAGAACGGGCTATATCCCGGGCCTATCGCAGAACAAGATCAGGGCCTAGCAGACAGGCTATATCCCGGGCTAGCAGATACAAGGCTATATCTCTAACACATAAAATATCCCGGGCCTAGCAGAACACAGGACTCTCCCCGGGCCTAGCAGAACCCATAAATCCCCGGGCCTAGCAGAACAAGGCTATATCCCCGGGCCAACGATCAAACAGGGCCTAGCAGAACAAGGCTATATCCCCGGGCCTAGCAAACAAGGGCTATATCAGGGCCTATCATTTCCCGGCCTAGCAGATAAGGCTTGACACCAGGAAATCCCCGGGGGGCCTAGCAGAAAGGGCTAGCCCCCCGGGCCTAGCAGAACAGGCTATATCCCGGGCCTGAACAGAACAAGGCTATATCCCCGGGCCTAGCTCTCTCTATCTCTCCCCGGGCCTCCCCTAGCAGAACTCTATATCCCGGGCCTAGCAGAACAGCTATATCCCCGGGCCTAGCTCGGCTCGGGCCTCTACCTACTCTATCTATATCCCGGGCCTAGCAGAACAGGCTAATCTTCCCTTGAACATCCTCTCAAGCTGCGCTCTCTCTCTCCTCCTCCTTAATGATAATTATATTCTCTCTCTCTCTCTCTCCCCAGTGCCGCGGGGACGTCACGCGTGTGTGGCGTGTGGCGTGTTCATCCACACGGACGGCCCTGCTTCCTGTCCTTTCGATGCCTCCGGCTCACTCACCTGCTTTCAAGCATTATTTTAGTCTCCAGACATTCTCTTAAACGTTTTCCTTAGCTCTCTCTCTCTCTCTCTCGCTCTCTCTCTCTATCTCTCTCTATCTCTCTCTCTCTCTCTCTCGACTTACTGTCCTATCTCCTCTCTCTTCCTTTCTACTGTCCTCCCTCTGTTTATCTCCCTCCTTTCCTTCCTCCTTCTAACAAAGGCCTCGATATTAATGTTTTTTGTCATATTGTGCTTAGTTAAGTTTAAATATATTTGAGCTGTTTAAGTTTCAAAGCAAGGTAAGTTATTGTTAACTTTAAAATCACCTGGCTGAATGAACACACACACACACACACACACACACACACACACACACACACACACACACACACACAGCCTCCCTGAGAATATCACTCTTCTTTTCTGGGACTTTTCAGCCAGAGCTGGACACAGACTAATTACCCTGCTCTGAACTCTACATTATTAGCAACCCAAATGGCCTCCTTATTCACTCGCACGGCAAAGGCAGACGGGCATTTGTTTTAGCGGCTGTGAACCGTGATCGATATCTCAGCTACAGGAGCGGATCTTAACAGAGCCTTTAATCCCAAATGCAGTTCACACCGATTTACCCGGGAGAGGCCTGGAATTCTGCGAACAAGGCAATATCCCCGGGCCTAGCAGAACAGGACTATATCCCCGGGCCTAGCAGAACAAGGCTATATCCCCGGGCCTAGCAGAACAGGGCTATATCCCCGGGCCTAGCAGAACAAGGCTATATCCCCGGGGCCTAGCAGAACAAGGCTATATCCCCGGCCTCCCCGGCCTAGCAGAACAAGGCTATATCCCCGGCCTAGCAGAACAAGGCTATATCCCCGGGCCTAGCAGAACAAGCTATATCCCGGGGCGGGCCTAGCAGAACAAGGCTATATCCCCGGGCCTAGCAGAACAAGGCTATATCCCCGGGCCTAGCAGAACAAGGCTATATCCCCGGGCCTAGCAGAACAGGGCTATATCCCCGGGCCTAGCAGAACAGGGCTATATCCCCGGGCCTAGCAGAACAAGGCTATATCCCCGGGCCTAGCAGAACAGGGCTATATCCCCGGGCCTAGCAGAACAAGGCTATATCCCCGGGCCTAGCAGAACAAGGCTATATCCCCGGGCCTAGAAGGCTATATCCCCGGGCCTAGCATTCAAGGCATCCCCATCCCCTGCCAGGCTATATCCTCCTAGCAGACCATTAATGATAATTAATTTGAAGAAAGGATGTCTCTTATAGGGTCACCTGACCCTCCAGGTGACAGCCTCACCTGAAGTGACTCCTTCCTAATGGAACGGCCATGTTGTCACCGTACGGCACGCAAGCCCAGTGCCGCGGGGACGTCACGCATGTGTGGCGTGTGGCATGTGGCGTGTGGTGTGTTCATCCACACGGACGGCCCTGCTTCCTGGCTGTGGACACTTTCGATGCCTCCGGCTCACTCTCACCTGCCTTTCCAAAGCGGCCTGGCGGCGGATTTATTAGTCTCCAGACAAAATTCAATAAACGTTTGTCCTTAGCCGTACTTCAAGATTCCACCTCTCCCTCCCAGAGTCATTAACTCATTAATTCCTGCATTCACTCACTCACTCACTTAACAGCTCCCCCAAAGTCATTGCAGTACCACTTCCTACCTCTAGATGGCAAAAAAAGGCCAGTAAAAACAGTCACAGTCCCATGAACTCAAGGCTTGCCTTTCACTCAATATATTTGACGAGATTAGAATAAAGATTTTTCATAGCCTAAATAAGGAACAGGAAATGTTTGTTTGATGTTGGGTGAGTGCGGGTCGGTTTCTCATTTGCACAAACCAATTACTTTCTGCCAAGAACTGCCTTACCTTTGGAGCATAATTACATTTCCCCAAAAGCAGCGACACAAATGAATATCTCCTACTGGCACGATTCAGTTCCTCAAGCACAACTTCACTCCAGCAAATGATTTATCAAAGCAATAAATGTAATAGGTGTTTCCAATAAAAAAATCTAATGCATTTTCCTATTATAGATGGAAGGGAAATTACACAGACATGTGTATTCAAGGCAAAAATATCTCCAGGTATCTGTAGCTCCTCCATAAGTGTGAATGCTTTAGTGATTGCTCTGTAAATATTATTATTTAAATCGTCCATCTACTGAGCACCATCCCATTATCTACAATAGCTTATTTTCTAACACATGCGATGCATTTATAGAGTTGGGGTGTTTTCTCTTTGAATGAATGAATGCCGGATATGTGTCTTAACTTGTTTCCAGGACACGACAGCCCCCCCACCCCCCAATAGTCCAGTTCCATAACCACTCGCCTCCCATATTCATAGGTAAAACTAATGAAAACTAATGATTTGACTTAGAAAGCCAGACGTGACTGAGCTTATTTTCTTGACACAGCCCATGATCACAGATAGCATTTTCTACCTCACAGTCCATAAAACAGCTCTATCTATCTTCCCTTATATAAGGGTTCTTCCCCTTATCGATCAGGCCTGTCTGCCCTTATATAAAAGCTCTTCCCCTTATAGATCAATCCTGTCTGTCCTTATATAAGAGCTCTTCCCCTTATAGATCAGGCCTATCTATTATATAAGAGCTCTTCCCCTTATAGATCAATTCTGTCTGTCCTTATATAAGAGCTTTTCACCTTATAGACCAATCCTGTCTGTCCTTATATAATAGCTCTTCCCCTTATAGATCAGGCCTGTCTGCCCTTATCCCTTATATAAGAACTCTTCCCCTTATAGATCAGGCCTGTCCGCCCTTATATAAAAGCTCTTCCCCTTATAGATCAATCCTGTCTGTCCTTATATAAGAGCTCTTCCCCTTATAGATCAATCCTGTCTGTCCTTATATAAGAGCTTTTCCCCTTATAGATCAATCCTGTCTCTCCTTATATAAAAGCTCTTCCCCTTATAGATCAGTCCTGTCTGTCCTTATATAAGAGCTCTTCCCCTTATAGATCAGTCCTGTCTGCCCTTATATAAAAGCTCTTCCCCTTATAGATCAGGCCTGTCTGCCCTTATATAAGAGCTCTTCCCCTTATAGATCAGGCCTGTCTGCCCTTATATAAAAGCTCTTCCCCTTATAGATCAGTCCTGTCTGCCCTTATATAAAAGCTCTTCCCCTTATATATCAGTCCTGTCTGCCCTTATATAAGAGCTCTTCCCCTTATAGATCAGTCCTGTCTGCCCTTATATAAAAGCTCTTCCCCTTATAGATCAGTCCTGTCTGCCTTTGTGGAAATGGAGAGACCTGCTGTGGAGATTATTCTATGATTTAGTCTCCACAAGCTATAATCACACATCACCTGCATCAAATATCACTTAAAGTATCTTAAGTCTTTTGTAAAATTGGCAACTGGAATTGTACTGGGGTGGAAAGGGTAAACATGAATAATAATGTAAATAAACAATGATTTGGCCCTGGTCTGAATGGCATTTGTTTGATGTTGATTCCAGAGTTGCTGGAGTCACCTCAGTGCACGGCGTATATTCCCTGTGGCTTAGTAAACTCACAGTACTGTTTATATTGAAAAATACAAAAAAGAACATTCCCTGCAGCTTCATAAGCTCATGACATTTTAGTCATGTTTTCACTCGGGTTCTACAGATATGTGTCCAAAATATGTTTTGTGGCCAAAAGACACAAGGGAGCCCTTATCCACATGGTACGGATCTGAACCCTGCTAATCCAAAGTCACTAACTCCCGTCACGGGTACTGCGATTACAAATAAAAACATGCGTGCATCATAAACAACAGTACAACTCACATACATCAGCTCCATTGTTCTCTGTTGAGCAGATAATCTGACACGTACACAGGCTTACACAGCTGAGACTTACACAGGCTTACACAGCTGAGGCTTACACAGGCTTACACAGCTGAGACTTACACAGGCTTACACAGCTGAGGCTTACACAGGCTTACACAGCTGAGGCTTACACAGGCTTACACAGCTGAGACTTACACAGGCTTACACAGCTGAGGCTTACACAGGCTTACACAGCTGAGGCTTACACAGGCTTACACAGCTGAGGCTTACACAGGCTTACACAGCTGAGGCTTACACAGGCTTACACAGCTGAGACTTACACAGGCTTACACAGCTGAGGCTTACACAGGCTTACACAGCTGAGACTTACACAGGCTTACACAGCTGAGACTTACACAGGCTTACACAGCTGAGACTTACACAGGCTTACACAGCTGAGGCTTACACAGGCTTACACAGCTGAGACTTACACAGGCTTACACAGCTGAGGCTTACACAGGCTTACACAGCTGAGGCTTACACAGGCTTACACAGCTGAGGATTACACAGGCTTACACAGCTGAGGCTTACACAGCTGAGACTTACCCAGACTTACTGGCCATTTATTTACACATTAAACGTCAGGTTAAGTACTTTGCTCAAGAGTACAACTGGCAATACCCCCAAATGGGATTTAAACCTGCAACCACAGATTTATAAGGCTGATTCTCTCTAACTTCTATGCTGCTTCTAATCTGCTTCCAAAAAAAAAACACAGTGAGTGCGAGAACATTCTAGGAACACACAGTTAAATCACAT
>CM040406.1:63199934-63284934 GCA_022702515.1 Ilyophis sp. 1 JC-2022
AGACACACACACACACACTGGCCTTCAGACACACACACACACAACTCCCTTCAGACACACACACACGCACACACTGGCCTTCAGACACACACACACACACCTCCCTTCAGACACACACACACACGCACTGGCCTTCAGACACACACACACACCCACACACACACACACACACACACACACACACACTGGCCTTCAGACACACACACACACACACACGCACTGGCCTTCAGACACACACACACACACACACACACACACACACACTGGCCTTCAGACACACACACACACACACCACCCTTCATACACACACACACACACCCACACAACTCCCTTCAGACACACACACACACACACACTGGCCTTCAGACACACACACACACACACACACACACACAAACCTCTCTTCAGACACACAGGTTGTTTCTCCTTACTGATTTTCCTATTGAACTTTACGGAAAAATAAGTCAGGAGAAACAACCCTCCAAGTTATCCATCCATATCTACTGTATAACTGGCAGCAGAGTGATGGTTTAAGGCTTGTTTGATACCTCAGACCCTTTATGATTTACAGCCATTTAGCCAACCATGGGTTCCAATCTATTCCCGTGTAATTTACAGCTAAATCTAGTCCCACCCCCCAATTCCCATAGAGATCCATTCAAATGCAGAGAAGTTATAGTATCACTTGTAAGAGTACCTGAAAATAAGATATGAAGAGTCTTTTGATGTTGTTGGGTCACAAACATCAGGAAGTCATGGCATGCAAAGGATATGCGACCAAATATTAAAACTTTATTTAAATTTATGTTAATCTGTCCAATTACTTTTGGTGCACTAAAATGGGGGGTTATATGTAGAAACCCTTTAGATACCAGAAAAATCACAACAAATCACTGGGAATATTTAGAGCAAATTTTGACATATTTGATCACAGGTCTACTACAAACACACATAAGGCAGTTATTAGTGTGCCAATTATAAATGTGTTATTTAGGTGGAATAAAATCTTCTTCAAAGTAACATGTACTTGCATGTCTAAAACACCGAAGACCTTTAGTGTGTGCAAAACATTTTATTTTCAATTTCCAACCAATAACATGACAAATGATTGGTCATGGTATTTGTCTTGCACCAATCATGGGTTGTGTTGTTAGTTTTGCGTACGCTAAAAGTAAATGAGGCACTCGGTATTCTTCAAATCTATGCATGGCCTAATGCATGCAATGCAATGTAAAGTTTTACCAGCATCTGGGGGTCAGAGGTCAGGCACTCACCCACGATCATGTGATTGCAGATGTCACAGAAGGTCGGCTTCTTAAAGATGTGCTCCAGGAAGCTGTGGACGGTGGGGTCGTGCTGCTGGGCGGGGCCGGCCCGGGTGGGGGAGCAGGCGGGGGCGGAGACGGGAAAGGGGGCGGGGACAGTGGGGTGGCAGGGGCCCAGGAGACCCACGCTGGTGCTGACCTCCGGGAGCAGGTCCACCTGCAGTCGCACGTCGCTGTTCGTCCGCTGGAAGAAGTTGTCGGCGCTCTTGCTGCGAAGGCTCTTGGTCTTGAAGGACAGCGACCTCTTCAACCGCTGCAGCTAGAGGGGGCAGGAAGTTGAATTTGAATTCAAATCAAATCAATCTTTATTTATATAGCGCATTTCACAACTAGTTATCACAATACGCTTCACAGAAGACACCAGCCTAAACCCCCACAAGAGCAAGTAAAACCCAGCCTAAACCCACACAAGAGCAAGTAAAACCCAGCCTAAACCCCCACAAGAGCAAGTAAAACCCAGCATAAACCCCCGCAAGAGCAAGTAAAACCCAGCCTAAACCCCCACAAGAGCAAGTAAAACCCAGCCTAAACCCCCACAAGAGCAAGTAAAACCCAGCCTAAACCCCCACAAGAGCAAGTAAAACCCAGCCTAAACCCCCACAAGAGCAAGTAAAACCCAGCCTAAACCCACACAAGAGCAAGTAAAACCCAGCCTAACCCCCCACACGAGCAAGTAAAACCCAGCCTAAACCCCCACAAGAGCAAGTAAAACCCAGCCTAAACCCCCACAAGAGCAAGTAAAACCCAGCCTAAACCCCCACAAGAGCAAGTAAAACCCAGCCTAAACCCCCACAAGAGCAAGTAAAACCCAGCCTAAACCCCCACAAGAGCAAGTAAAACCCAGCCTAAACCCCCACAAGAGCAAGTAAAACCCAGCCTAAACCCCCAGAAGAGCAAGTAAAACCCAGCCTAAACCCCCACAAGAGCAAGTAAAACCCAGCCTAAACCCCCACAAGAGCAAGTAAAACCCAGCCTAAACCCCCACAAGAGCAAGTAAAACCCAGCCTAAACCCCCACAAGAGTAAGGCAAAGGCAACTCAATTCATTCTCATCTGAACAGCACTTTTTACTTTCAGAGACTATTTTACAAAAACTCTTTTCACAAGAAATGAAGAAAATGGGAATATGCCCCGCGGGAAGACGCACTTAAGGGACTCTGCCACATTATAGGCGGCTCTGCGTAAAGCCATCTGCTGAATGAGCCTAATGGAGTTATGTAATGGGACGTTTAACAGGGAGGAAGCGGAGAGAAGCGTCTCCCGTCGGAGAGATCGGCATCTCGTCTTCATCGTCCCCCCGTGTGTCGCGCAAACGTTTGTACGCCGAACAGACGTAATACACAAGCTACCGGCTTCTGGTTATGTTGATATCATAATTTCCTCATATATAACTCAATAGGCCATTGAGCTTTACCTGTGATTACATTTCAGCGTTCAGCGCACACTTTCGTCCAGAAAGACCGACACAGATAACATTTATACAAACTGGGTATTTACTGAACAGCTGGGTATTTACTAAAGTAATTCAGGTAAAGTGCCTCGCTCGAGGGTACAATGCCAGTGATGTAAGTGGGAATCAAAGTTAAACCTTTGAGTTACAAGCCCATTTTCCGAACCATTATTCTGCACTTTAACTGAACTCATTTACTGGCGAGTGAGTCCACATTTAAACTAAAACTAACAGCAGAGTTTACAGGAAACTACAAAACCCTGGACTGGCATTCGTACACAACGAGGACTGGGCTGTTTCAGGATTTTGTGGGAACAATTATAATTAATCGGTCAAGCAGCTTAATCATATTTTGATAAAGTCATGAACTACAGCTGCAGATTGCTATTCCACTACTGGAGTAAACGGGTACTGTGGTGTGCACAGGTGAAGAAAATTAAGCCAGAATAACTGGTTGAAATAATTATAGTCTGCTGGGGTCGGCAACTCTGGTCCTGGAGAGCCACAGAGTCTGCTGGGGTCCCCAACTCTGGTCCTGAAGAGACACAGGGTCTGCTGGGGTCCTCAACCCTGGTCCTGGAGAGCCACAGGGTCTGCTGGGGTCCCCAACCCTGGTCCTGGAGAGCCACAGGGTCTGCTGGGGTCCCCAACCCTGGTCCTGAGAGCCGCAGGGTCTGCTGGGGTCCCCAACCCTGGTCCTGAGAGCCGCAGGGTCTGCTGGGGTCCCCAACTCTGGTCCTGGAGAGAAACAGGGTCTGCTGGGGTCCCCAACCCTGGTCCTGGGAGCCGCAGGGTCTGCTGGGGTTCCAAGTCTGTGTCCGGTGAGTTTTCCCTCCCTGGTCTAGAGTGCATCCCACACTGTAAGGCCAGTTTAGAACGTCCCACGGGTCTACTTCTACACTCAAGAGTTCTGCTAAAACATTCCGGCTCCTCCGGGATCCGTTGGAGCCCCCTTAGAGAGTTCCAAAGTTCTGATTCCTTAAGCGTCTTACAGTGGAGGCTATTTCCGTCACCACACAATCACCATTATGACGACCGCCAGCAGAGCACGCCGGGCTCTTCTCATAACCCCTGCCTGAGGCTCTAATGTGACGAATCAGGTAACACGGCCCATTTCCCCCTGCAATCTGCTCCTCCAGCTCATGAATTAATAACCCTCTGTCTCACCACTGTCTCTGCCTGAGAAAGCCTCTCTTAATTAGCCTCTCTTCACAGCATCAGGTGATAGATTGAAGAACAAAGTTTTTTTTTCTCTCACATTTTGTTTTCTTTGAGAATTATGGCAACGTTTGCAGCTTATCGCTGTAAAATCGAAAAGTGAAGAAACAAACAGGAAGTACCACTAAGCGGGACATCAAATGAGTCAGCCACCAGAAGAGCCAACTGTACGCCATGACTCCACTTTACATCCCAATAAAATCACATTTTAAAAAGCAGGGGTAAAAATTTGTTGATTTTATTTGTTTCCATGGGGAAAAAAGGGGGGATTTTAACATTAAAACGGGTGATTGAGGCTGTGATGTTGCAGCAATGGGATTCGCTCCCACAGAGCAGCCAGCGTGAGAGTTTTTGCTAGAAGGGTTTGGCAAGCAGGAGGTCCCCAAGCGGGGTGGGGTGGGTTGGCGGGGGGTTTGTGACAATCTTGCTAAACAAGGCTCTTGGCTGAACCCAAAATCCCATTCCGATTCTCTTCCTGTCCTCATCCCATTCCGACTCTCTCCCTGTCCTGATCCCATTCCGACTCTCTCCCTTTCCTGATCCAATCTGAAAGAGACAGCTACAAGCTAACGATCCGCATACAAGGAGGTTGCGTGCGGAGGTCACATGTCCACTCCTAACAGTCTGGAAACATCCCATCGATGAGCATCACAGATGGGCTGTGGTGAAAGTGAGGGCAATGACAGGGATCAGAGATGGAAAGGTCAAAAACAATAATAATTTTTTTTTAATATAATATGTTTGCATAATAAGTGCTGTAACAACCGTATGCAATATTGTAAGATTGTATTGTTTATTTATTTGCTTGCAGCTGATAAAAGCAGTCTCAGAAACGCTATTGTCTCTCCCTCTACCTCAACCATAGAGCACCAACAGGCTCTTTCCACTGTGAATGACCACGGCACTATAGAGTGCCAACAGGCTCCTCCCACTGTGAATGACCACCACAACCATAGAACGATAACAGGCTCCTTCCACTGTGAACAACCAGGACAACCATAGAGTTCTAACAGGCTACTTTCACTGTGAATGACCACCACAACCATAGAGTGCTAATAGGTCTTTCCGCTGTGAACGACCAGGTCAACCATAGAGTTCTAACAGGCTACTTTCACTGTGAAAGAGGACCACAACCATAGAGTGCTAATAGGTCCTTCCGCTGTGAACGACCAGGTCAACCATAGAGCGCTAAAGGTCAGCACAACACATCACAGCAAGGTATGGCCAGTATGGCTTGTGGATTCTAAAAACCACCAGCCATTTTCAACATTTTACCAGCCACATCACCTTTTACAATATAACACAACCTGATTGGTTACCAGCCAAAGTGGCAAAAAGTAACCAGCTAAAATCAAACTTTTACCAGAATTTGGCTGGTGGCTGGTGTTAATTTCACACCCTGCATCTCAGCCATGAAAAGGGTTCAATTTTTTTTTTCAATTATATTGCAGATATTATACTGTCTGCCCTGTAACCTACAAAGTCAAACATCCCATACATGTTAGAGCAGTCTGGTAACCATACAGGTTTGCTGTTTGGGGGTTCAGCCTTTGTTTTTGCCTTCTGTTCCTCTGTACAGCATCTTTGTAAAAAGATGTTACAGTTCTCTGTAAAAATCACTATAAAAATAAAATTGAATTGACATGTTAGAGTAGTACTGTAAACATACTGGTAACCATACATGTTAGATGAGTACTGTACAGAAACTGGTAACCAGCATGTTAGA
Organism: Ilyophis sp. 1 JC-2022; assembly: GCA_022702515.1. Lineage (NCBI taxonomy): Eukaryota > Metazoa > Chordata > Actinopteri > Anguilliformes > Synaphobranchidae > Ilyophis > Ilyophis sp. 1 JC-2022. The sequence continues at coordinate 63,205,653 of CM040406.1, forward strand.
TCAGTACTGTACAGAAACTGGTAACCAGCATGTGCCATGGACTGTGTTCTCTTCTCCCTGGCATGTTGCAGTGCGTGATCACTGGAATCTAGACTATTATTAGACACGGTTTGATGGGCTGTTTTTTGGATTATACCACCTCTAATGTGTGGAGCTGTGAACCAATCGACCAATCACAGCTCACGAGGCTGGTCACATGCACAGACTTCCACTGCATGCTTGATGTGACATATCGATCCTGCCATTCGGAAACAATCGATCAACCCAACCCCGCCACCTCATAACCCTACCCCGACCCCTTTTCCTGCAACCCAGTTGAATTCTGGGAGATTTCTGTGGTGGCCCTCTAATAGAGGTTGGTTTTGTGTTGAGGACTGAACCAGACAGAAGAGAATCCTAATTGAAAGTACATACCGGAAATAATTATAAAAAGTAATTTTCCCATCAATAATTGCGGTATTTTATGCCAGTAAGTGCGTTAGTCTGATAAATGCCAAATGGAAAGTTCCGTGCAGGCTAAATGAGTTGGAAATCTGCTGCCCCCGTTGTGGAGAAACTAAACACCACAATGACAACATCAAACTAATTTACCATAGAAGCAGTAATATTCCGTCCTTACAAAACTATGATAACTAACACATATGCTGTATATGACTGACATATCATCTGAAATCAGTTTGAACGTGAAGCCCGTAGGCTCTAGAACAGGGACACTCAAATCCGGCCCTCCTGGACAGAGATGTAACTCAACTGGTGTGACAGGTTTAAATCAGTCCAGATTAGAGAGGAAGAATGGTAACCTGCAGCACTACTGGTGTTGAGGGCTATTCCTGCCCAAGAGAGATCTGGGCCCCGTTTCCCAAAAGGATCTTAGAGTAAAGATAATCTTAGGCCATTTTGTTTTTTATTACTTTCATTGTTTGTTTTTTTTGTCATTTGTCTTTCACCCTCTATTTTTTATTTTATTTCTATATATTTCTATTTTATCTTTTTTTATGTAATGTCAGTAAATTTTAATCATTTTAATCATAAAACTAATAAAGCACAAACACAACACACTCTGAGATGATCTTAACTCTTAGAATTTAGTTTAACATAAAATTTTGAACTTAAAATGTTTTCCCCCTTTTGGAAAACGGGGTCCTGGCTGTTTTGTCAGTCATATTGCTGGTCTTTCTTTCTACCCGATACCCCATGTATCCAGGTTTCCAATCCAGCCACTTTCCTGATTTATTAGGGTTTATGATAAAGTTCTTTCAAACATTTGTGCTTAAACAGATTTGAACACACAGTCCTGAAATTAATATGGAATGTTCATTATTTGTGAAACTTAATATCTGATTCTGACATAATGTGGTGTTAAGAGAGCATAGTATCCCCCATTAAAAGTGCCTAATTAAAATAAAATCAATTAACAGCTCCGAAATTCCGAAATCTCAGTTATGGATGTGATGGTGACACGGTTATGTGACAAAATTGGGCAAAGGAACATATGCTATTGGTCACTCACTTCATTTCATCCAATCATTGTGTTTTCCTGTGGAGAGAAAATGCTTTTGATTGGTTCAGTCAGGTCTGTTATTGTCAACTCATTGTAGCTCCACCCCTTTTGGGGTTTGTCCGAGTAATTCTCCAGCCTTCCCTGCACCTTTAGAAAGAAATGTAACCCTCTGATATGACCCCAGCTGCATAAATACAAAATAAAAATGAGTAAAAACAACATGAGTAGCGCAAATGTATTTGTTAACTCAGAAAATAATTACATAAATAAAGCCTTTTTTTTTACTTTATTGTATCGTTTATTGTTCTGTATTTTATGTAAATGAACTTTTTGAGAGTCTATCTAAATAGGCTCTTGAAGGATGAATAAAGTACTATTGTATTACACAGCATTATGGAATATGTATATATTCTACAAAGACTGTGTTATTTCTGTCTCCTGAAGAGCTTCAGAAGATCAGTTTGGCGCAGGAATAAGAACTGGACATAGAGTACTTCAGGGTGAACATGGTTTCCAAGCCTACTGGGCATGTGATCAAAGCAAAAAACAGATGTTGGAGGGTCTAGTGGTGTCTAACCAACCAGTTACCCACCTGGAAAATTAAGGAGCCATACAGATCGATGCTACCTTATAAACATTTTTGTTTAACATCTATGAGTCATATTACCTTAAATGACTCAATGTCATTTCAGCATGTTCTGTGGACAGTACGGATTATGATTTTTACGATCATGATGATTATACTGATGATGGTTTTCAGTAGTAGTTGTAGTATAAATATTATTATTGATCACAATAACCATAGTCATAATCATAATTATTACAGGTAATACATGGATCTTGACTATAAGGAAAAAGGTGTCCAGTGATGTATTTCCATCTTTTCTCAGTGCATTCCCTTATGGAAATGTAATATACTGCAGTATATTTAAAATATATTGTGAAGATAATTTTGATACATTTACAATATACTGCAGTATATTTACAATATATTGTGAAGATAATTTTGATACATTAACAATATACTGCAGTATATTTTTTTTCCATAAGGGTTAATATAATAGGTTGTCAATAGATGTCTGTGGTACAGCTTTCAGCTGGATCTGCGAGTTTTATTATTACCCATACTTGACCTGCCACAGCGTGATGACTGACCGGTGATGACCAAACAACCTTCAGAAAAGAAGGAAAGCTAATGAGAGATCTTTTCATCTTTATACGTAAAGGCTAATTCTGTCCCCAGCTCCCAGGAGGGACGCCATCAATTATGCACGTGGCAAAGCGAAACTTTAATGTCTCGTTATATCATCAGAACCGCCATCTTTCCCTTCTCGCGGAATACGTCAGCCATACGCCGCGGTGAAGTGTTGCAACAGCGGCGCATGGGGCGGGAAGTGGCTCTTCTGAAATGCGACGGAAAGCTAAACGAACCCCGAAATGCGACGTACCGTAAGAATGACCTCCTGAGACCCATATATTTGAACAAAATATACGTGTATTGGATGACAAAAACAGTGCAGTGAAGATATTTTTAAAAATATGATTTTATTGAATGTCCCTCGTGTAGTGTAGGTTTCAAGATTCAGAAAGAGAACTTATGGCTCTTGGGTTTTGCGCAGGTTTTAATACACACCCATTTCTCTGTCTTAATTACCCAATTGCCTGTATACACTAATTTCAGTGCGCTCGTAGATTATACCACAGTAAAACATTTTAATACAGGGAGATAAGACCATTTCAGCTGCCCTTCATGAGCTCACTGATTGGTTGGCTAAAGGATCACATGATTGATTGGGGATGATTGATTGGGGATGATTGATTGGGGATAATTAAATAATCATGGACAGAAGCTGCCATGAAATCCAGAAACAGAAAAGAGGAACTTTGCCCAACCGTGCTCGACGCCATCGTCAGCAATACTCGCTAATCCTTCAGAGGTGAGTGACAGGTGTGACTCAAATATGACTCACATATCTAAATAAATAAAAAAGATTAAATACTGTTTTCTTGCATCAACAGATGCTCTTATCCAGGGTGACGGACACCGCTTACAAACAATCCATTTATACAGCTGTATATTTTACTGAAGCAATTCAAGTTATCCTTGTAATTATGTTAGGGTCTATAAGACTCAACGGGACTTCTCATTTTTTGTATAATTTCAAATCGGTTATTTTCTTTAGCAAACGCCTTTAAGACATCCGAGAGCAGTGGTCCCCAACCCTGTTCCTGGAGATCTACTGTCCTGTAGGTTTTCATTTCAACCCTAATTTGGCACACCTGATTCTACTAATTAGCAGCTCAATGAGATCTCTAGCTGTTGAATGAGGTGAAAACCTACAGGACGGTAGATCTCTAGCTGTTGAATGAGGTGTGCTTTTTTAGGGTTGGAGTGAAAACCTACAGGATGGTATATCTCCAGGAGCAGAGTTGGGGTCCACTGTCTTAAAATGCTAACATATTCATAAGGTTAGCCTTACAACAGCAGTGCCCCAAACCTATTGTGCGACATTTACCCCACTAACCAGGTGAGGATGCAGGTAACATCTCAGAAAGACCGTAGTCGATGCTGCTCGCTCAGCCACTGTAAACTCACACTGAACCCCCCCTTAAATCTCACCATGGGCACAGCCCCCACACCCCTTCACTCAGCCAGGAAACAGACTTTTAATCCCCCCCTTTCACTCAGCCAGGAAACAGACCTTGAATTGCTGCCAGGTTACCGTACACTAATAACAATAAATTATCGGTTGTGGAGTGAGTCAAGCGCCATTAAAAAATATTAGTCAGCACTTGAAGTCGTGCCCAAAAAATCCCTGCTTAACTTTGCTCGCAAGTGAGAGAATAAGGGACAGACAGATGTTTGTACACAGGGCATATAAACTAGGGGCTAGATAGATTGATAGATAGGGAGAGAGGGAGAGAGACAGACAGACGGACACAAAAACAGACAGATCAGACGGACAGCTAGATAGACAGATTGACAGGCAGACGGATAGATAGATCAGATGGATGCTTGTTATGCTGTAAAATGATATCTCGTATCCTTTCTTAAAGGTCCCATGTCATACTATTTTTTGTCCATTTTATATTCTTCTACAAGGTCTACCAAACATGTTGAAAAGGTTTTTTAATGGAAAAGTATATATTTTCTAAATATACATCCAGTGAGTTTTTTACCCTTGCAGCTGAACAGCACGTTTTGGGTGGGCGGTTCAGTTTTTTTTTCACATGCACTGCGTTGATTGGCTAACTGACCCGGGAATCACAATCACACTCTTGCCTACACTACACTTTCACTCCGAAAAACTGAAGAAACAAATAAAAAAGAGAAAATGAAGACATTAAAGAAGATATTTTTTACAAAGGCAAATACAGAACCTCGGACTACCGGACTATAAGGGGGGAGCAGTTGCCGTCCGTTTTAAAGCCGTCCGTTTGTCACGAAATCAACTCATAACAAATAACAAGACAACAAACACAACCACAAATCGACGCTTGTACGCTTGTAAACAACACGCGCGCGCACGCAAGCGGACGCGCGGACGCTTAGCGGTCTCGGTTCGCGGCGCTTACTCAAAAAGTAGCAGCGGTTCGTTCGCTTTCACCCGGGAGTTTAAGTTAACGTTTCGGATATTCACTCACTAGCGGATTGTGTCCGTTGGATCCGGAATCCGTTGCATCGGTGTCCGTTGGATCGAGGTTCATCTGTACATATAACATATATAGCTACAATATAGCGATTACCTCTTAACTGTTTAAATTATACTTAGCCTGTAGGCTAACGTTACTTTTCAAGCAGTCGAATATGCATCCCTACATGCTTTAAAATGTATCCAATAGGTCAACAAATGTGACATTATTGACGTGTTCCCCCCCCTTGCAAGCTATTTTTTTTAAGCATTCGTCTGAATAATTTTGGGTAAAATACAGCCACACTTTAGACAGTTTCGCTTTTAGAAAATTGACCGAGTTTAACGTTAGCTGGCTTGCTAACAGTAGGCTACCTGCGGTCACTGACTGAGCCGTCGTTAAATAACGTTAGCAATCAGAAGCTCATGCATTGTATTTTACAGTGGCACCGAAATCTGCGTTGGATTCTGTTCAGTACTAATGAATGGTATCGGTCGTATGCGTTAACGTTACAGGACTCCGTACGCAACCAGGCAGCCTGGCTAGAGAGCTGCTGACTAATGTTAAAGCTGTAAACGTCGAAGCACTTACTATTGCAGCTGGAAAGATTAAAAGTGCCCAAACACAGCACATTTAACATGGCCAGTTTTGCTAGTCATGAACTCTCCACTAGCTCATAATTATACTCTGTGGTGATAGAGGCTAAGTAAAGAATGGAAAGGCTGGCGTTACCACAGAACTGTATACCTACCCTGTTCTTTAGAGGCTGAAGGAGGGCGGGTTTATGCAAATTACATCCGGCTGTTTTCACAGGAGTCCAGTAATGACATCACAGCTGGAGCCAATTCTGAACAGACTGTTAAGCGAGTGATTTTATTTCTTATGCAAAGACAAAAAATGGCAGGTTGTACTGAGTTCATAGTTTACCAGCACATAAGTATCATGCTACACTGTGTATAAATGCTAAAAGTAGCTAAACTCCAATTTTCTTTAAGGCTGTCTTTGCTTCTCATTGCACTTGGATGCAGGGGGCAGGGGCTTGGGGGGGGGGGCAGGTGGTCTGTATGGACTGAGGGACAGGACAGGGCAGACAGGGCAGACAGGGGGCGGAGGGGGGGAGCAGGTGTAGCATGTTGTCACACCTGCTGCCAGGTGTCTAGACTGTAGGCAGTGCAGTGACAGTCCCTGCTAATAGTGAGGCTAAATGCTAACGGGATTAATTTCCTGTGTCATATGGAACATTCCAGTGCAAACCGTGTTGCGGTCCAAAGTCTTTCTACACTCACTCACACACACACACACACTCACTCACTCACTCACACACACTCACACGCACACACACACACACACACACACACACACACACACACATAGGCACAGGTGTATCCACAGAGAGGAACTCGGCACGGAAAAGTCTAGTGATTTGTCTCAAGACAAAGTCATTTATAAGATTAGAGCATTCCTAAAGCCCCAGCACTCTCATCTCCTGAGCTCTCGACAGGCAGCACCGCAGCGAACAGCGCAAAGGCTAATCTATAACCACCTGTCCAATATTGCATGGCCAATTGTAGTTCTCAAGGCTACAAGTGACCCAGAAAAATTGGTTCTGAACTAGAAAAGTAGACAAAGTGCCAATAATGCCACTGGCACAGTACCACCACCACCACCACCAAGCTTTCATTGTCATTTTATATATATTATATTATATTATAGGCATTTAGCAGACGCTCTTATCCAGAGCGACTTACACAGCATTTCTTTTGCATTTATCCATAGTGTCCATTAATACAGCTGGATATATACTGAAGCAATGCAGGTGAAGTACCTTGCTCAAGGGTACAACGGCAGTGTCCGACCCGGGAATCGAACCTACAACCTTTCGGTTACAAACCCATTTCCTTAACCATTATACCACACTGCCGCCCATATATCATTATTGATGAACATACCCCAAGTTCTTTGGCTGGATTCATGCTTCACAATAATTTGTGCTTTGACATTTTATTGACTAAACCCATACCCACTGCTATTGGCTAAACCCATACCTGCTGCTATTGGCTAAACCCATACCTGCTGCTATTGGCTAAACCCATACCTGCTGCTATTTTTTCGGGAGACGTAATTCTGGCGAATTAACCAGAATTGTACACATAAGTAGACTGGGAAGTTTGATCTGGAGCCATTTTTGATTACGCAGATAAAACGTACCTAGTTAACAAAATTAGGTCTCCGGGACATCCCCTGAACATCTCGAAATGTCATCAGGACGTCGCCTTGACGTATTTTTGTAGGGTTTTCTAAATGTTACGTGAACGTCACAGAGTAACGTCCCCCAGACATTAATTACATGACGTTCTATTGGAACAAGTAACAGACATTGCAGGAACGTCCCTGAATGTCCCATGAATGTTAAGAGCACAACGTCATATCATAACAGGATAGGGACGTTGCTTGAACGTCCCCGAAAAAATTCAAATTAAATGTCATATTGAAACCAAACAGTGACCTTCCTATGAATTTAATAACGTCCTAGTAATGTTTTTAGGACATCCCTAGGAAACGTCACATCATAACTTTGAGGGGACTAAAATGGGATGTCCACTGTTTGCTGGGTAGCTCGTTGACACCTACATTACGCACAAGACCTAAAAAAAGAACTCTTGAATTACATCATTAAACACAACCAATCAGAAGCCAGCCAAAAATTGATTTTCAAACCAGTGGCATACTTTACAAAGGAAAATAAAATAGTTTCTCGTTATAACAGCACGTGTTTTTGTTTATTTAAAACAAATAACTGAACACTTGAAGCATGCCAATTAAAAGACGTTTTACTCATTCTGAAGATCAAGCTTATTTGAAAAGCAGGCGAACGACTCAACGGAAGTCATTGCACGGGATGTTCCTTGGTTTTTCTACCCCCATATACTACTAAGCGACAAAGCAGACGGTGGAGAGGTTATATTAGGCTACCTTTGATTCTTGTTGGCTGATGTTGGACGACGGTGACTGAGGCAGCTCGTGCTGTTCCCTTTCGTTCTCTTTGCCGACGCTGTTGTCCGAGATCACGCTCGTCGGTGGAATCATATTTCATCTGATTGGTTTATTTTTCTTTCTTTAATTCTAAACATCTGTGTTGCCGACTGTCTCGTCTCTTTTTTCCTATACTGTCCGTCCTCTCCGGATATTCGCGTTGTCTTACATGCTGTTTCTGTGAAAGCACTTTAGTAACCTAGTGACTTAGTCCGGCGTCGAAGAGAATCCCGTTTAGTACACGAGTCCCTTGTTGTGATGTGTCCTATTTTTTTAGCAGCCAAGTGGTGGTTGAAAATTTCCGTGCAGATGATGCAAATATAGGCTATTGAAGAGAAAAAAAACAATCTCCGAAAAAAAGTTATTTAAAAAAAATTTTTAAACTTGATCAGTGGTAGCCTACTGAGATCTAAGAATATTTATCGACCGCCGGAATAAAACTATGATACAGTGAAGAAACTCAAATCTTGAAATGATTTGGATGTAGCGGGTGTCTTCGTCAGTGGAACAATATACTTTTCTGTACTTTGTCCTACATGCAGGGGACAGTCCGTCAGTTAGCCCGTTGTGCGAGGCGAGATAAGCGCTTGTCGTATCGCGGTAAGGACTAGGTAACGATTCGAGCGGTCAGATGGCAGCGAGAGCCACTTTGTTAGTGGGCGTGTGGGTGTGTGCGCGTATGATGGCTTTGGGCGGAGTTTCGCTACGACAGGACCAGTGGGGCTTTACAAGCACTTCTGACATTCATCGGCCAATGTTGTTTTACAGAATTCATTTCTGCAGCTATGCGAATTATAGTTGGATATTACTGCTGTAAGCCTGTGATATTCGGATCTCATTCGGTTTCTGTTTCCGCGGAACCCAATGGCCGTTCCTTTTGACTTTTTCTTTGTCTTGTTTTTATCATTACGCAGCACACTATTGCTGCACAATAAATCATATGTGCATAAGGCCGTTTGTCGAAAACACTTGACATTCTCAACCTGCATCGTTCTTAAGTTAACCTAAACGAGAGCAGACATTATATTATATATTATATAGTCCAGTTTACATCTATAGTGCGAGTTCAGCCGGTCCGGTGTTCTCCTTGAAATTACGTCACGCCACGTTGTCCAGTGCAGGTGGGATAGGCGCATGAAAACCAATAACAAGCCCCTGCTGAAATATACATCAAATGCACAGTGAAAGGAAAGTAACATTATTTATATCTAACTGGTGTACAGGCATAGATCGTATTAAGAAAAGAAGGGGCTGATTGAAAAGATAAAAAACAGGACTGCAATTAGGGTTCGCTATAACGCTAACATGCCAGAGTGGCTATTAGAAGACTGGCCAAAAACAGTAAAAGCATTTCAAACAGGAAACTCTGACATAACTAATGGTTTTATCTGGGACATTGAACTTGTATTTATTTATAGGGCCAATTGCCATTTGTTTGTGTGTCTGTGTGTGTGTGTGTGTGTGTGTGTATATATATATATATATATAGAGAGAGAGAGAGAGAGAGAGAGAAAGAGAAAGAGAGAGAGATGCTGATGTATGTCTTCAGTTTGATTCTGTCCTCTATGTTTAGTACATTAATCTATTTAGCTAACATACTGTTGCTATATTTCAAATATAACTGGTCTATCTTGTGAGTGGAAAGAACCTTTATAACCTTTCCCTCATATAACCTTTAGCAAATGCTCGAGAGTCATTTGTTTTACACTGCTGCAATTAAGCTGCAAGAAACATTTCCCCAGTGAGGACTCCAGGAAACGTCCGAGGTACAGTACCACACTGCCAGGTGGGTTCATTTCAGGGAAATGGCGTTAAATCACCAACATGCGCATGTTTTTCTTCAATCTAAAAAGGCTTATTAATTTCTCATCAAACTGCTATTTTAAATTTGACACAGTCTCAGGTACACATAAGTGCATCATCATGCATACAGCAGCACTGTAGCTGCCAGTGAGTGACTGTTTTGGCAGAAATTGTGTGTTTTTCTCTCGAGCTCTTAGTCAGTGTCAAGCCCTCGCAAATGATACAGGGACAGACATTAACCGTATTTATAGTGAGATTTGGCTGTGCTTCTAACAGGATTCACCAGTAAGAGAAGAACATTAACCGTATTTATAGTGAGATTTGGCTGTGCTTCTAACAGGATTCACCAGTAAGAGAAGAACATTAACCGTATTTATAGTGAGATTTGGCTGTGCTTCTAACAGGATTCACCAGTAAGAGAAGAACATTAACCGTATTTATAGTGAGATTTGGCTGTGCTTCTAACAGGATTCACCAGTAAGAGAAGAACATTAACCGTATTTATAGTGAGATTTGGCTGTGCTTCTAACAGGATTCACCAGTAAGAGAAGAACATTAACCGTATTTATAGTGAGATTTGGCTGTGCTTCTAACAGGATTCACCAGTAAGAGAAAGACATTAACTGTATTTATCGTGAGATTTGGCTGTGCTTCTAACAGGATTCACCAGTAAGAGAAGAACATTAACCGTATTTATAGTGAGATTTGGCTGTGCTTCTAACAGGATTCACCAGTAAGAGAAGGACATTAACCGTATTTATAGTGAGATTTGGCTGTGCTTCTAACAGGATTCACCAGTAAGAGAAAGACATTAACTGTATTTATAGTGAGACTTGGCTGTGCTTCTAACAGGATTCACCAGTAAGAGAAGAACATTAACCGTATTTATAGTGAGATTTGGCTGTGCTTCTAACAGGATTCACCAGTAAGAGAAAGACATTAACTGTATTTATAATGAGATTTGGCTGTGCTTCTAACAGGATTCACCAGTAAGAGAAGGACATTAACCATATTTATAGTGAGATTTGGCTGTGCTTCTAACAGGATTCACCAGTAAGAGAAGGACATTAACCGTATTTATAGTGAGATTTGGCTGTGCTTCTAACAGGATTCACCAGTAAGAGAAGAACATTAACCGTATTTATAGTGAGATTTGGCTGTGCTTCTAACAGGATTCACCAGTAAGAGAAAGACATTAACTGTATTTATAGTGAGATTTGGCTGTGCTTCTAACAGGATTCACCAGTAAGAGAAGAACATTAACCGTATTTATAGTGAGATTTGGCTGTGCTTCTAACAGGATTCACCAGTAAGAGAAGAACATTAACCGTATTTATAGTGAGATTTGGCTGTGCTTCTAACAGGATTCACCAGTAAGAGAAGAACATTAACCGTATTTATAGTGAGATTTGGCTGTGCTTCTAACAGGATTCACCAGTAAGAGAAAGACATTAACCGTATTTATAGTGAGATTTGGCTGTGCTTCTAACAGGATTCACCAGTAAGAGAAGAACATTAACCGTATTTATAGTGAGATTTGGCTGTGCTTCTAACAGGATTCACCAGTAAGAGAAGGACATTAACCGTATTTATAGTGAGATTTGGCTGTGCTTCTAACAGGATTCACCAGTAAGAGAAGGACATTAACCGTATTTATAGTGAGATTTGGCTGTGCTTCTAACAGGATTCACCAGTAAGAGAAGAACATTAACCGTATTTATAGTGAGATTTGGCTGTGCTTCTAACAGGATTCACCAGTAAGAGAAAGACATTAACTGTATTTATAATGAGATTTGGCTGTGCTTCTAACAGGATTCACCAGTTAGAGAAAGACATTAACCATATTTATAGTGAGATTTGGCTGTGCTTCTAACAGGATTCACCAGTAAGAGAAAGACATTAACTGTATTTATAGTGAGATTTGGCTGTGCTTCTAACAGGATTCACCAGTAAGAGAAGAACATTAACCGTATTTATAGTGAGATTTGGCTGTGCTTCTAACAGGATTCACCAGTAAGAGAAGAACATTAACCGTATTTATAGTGAGATTTGGCTGTGCTTCTAACAGGATTCACCAGTAAGAGAAAGACATTAACTGTATTTATAATGAGATTTGGCTGTGCTTCTAACAGGATTCACCAGTAAGAGAAGGACATTAACCATATTTATAGTGAGATTTGGCTGTGCTTCTAACAGGATTCACCAGTAAGAGAAGAACATTAACCGTATTTATAGTGAGATTTGGCTGTGCTTCTAACAGGATTCACCAGTAAGAGAAGAACATTAACCGTATTTATAGTGAGATTTGGCTGTGCTTCTAACAGGATTCACCAGTAAGAGAAAGACATTAACCGTATTTATAGTGAGATTTGGCTGTGCTTCTAACAGGATTCACCAGTAAGAGAAGAACATTAACCGTATTTATAGTGAGATTTGGCTGTGCTTCTAACAGGATTCACCAGTAAGAGAAGGACATTAACCGTATTTATAGTGAGATTTGGCTGTGCTTCTAACAGGATTCACCAGTAAGAGAAGAACATTAACCGTATTTATAGTGAGATTTGGCTGTGCTTCTAACAGGATTCACCAGTAAGAGAAAGACATTAACTGTATTTATAATGAGATTTGGCTGTGCTTCTAACAGGATTCACCAGTAAGAGAAAGACATTAACTGTATTTATAATGAGATTTGGCTGTGCTTCTAACAGGATTCACCAGTTAGAGAAAGACATTAACCATATTTATAGTGAGATTTGGCTGTGCTTCTAACAGGATTCACCAGTAAGAGAAAGACATTAACTGTATTTATAGTGAGATTTGGCTGTGCTTCTAACAGGATTCACCAGTAAGAGAAGAACATTAACCGTATTTATAGTGAGATTTGGCTGTGCTTCTAACAGGATTCACCAGTAAGAGAAGAACATTAACCGTATTTATAGTGAGATTTGGCTGTGCTTCTAACAGGATTCACCAGTAAGAGAAAGACATTAACTGTATTTATAATGAGATTTGGCTGTGCTTCTAACAGGATTCACCAGTAAGAGAAGGACATTAACCATATTTATAGTGAGATTTGGCTGTGCTTCTAACAGGATTCACCAGTAAGAGAAGGACATTAACCGTATTTATAGTGAGATTTGGCTGTGCTTCTAACAGGATTCACCAGTAAGAGAAGAACATTAACCGTATTTATAGTGAGATTTGGCTGTGCTTCTAACAGGATTCACCAGTAAGAGAAAGACATTAACTGTATTTATAGTGAGATTTGGCTGTGCTTCTAACAGGATTCACCAGTAAGAGAAGAACATTAACCGTATTTATAGTGAGATTTGGCTGTGCTTCTAACAGGATTCACCAGTAAGAGAAAGACATTAACTGTATTTATAGTGAGATTTGGCTGTGCTTCTAACAGGATTCACCAGTAAGAGAAGAACATTAACCGTATTTATAGTGAGATTTGGCTGTGCTTCTAACAGGATTCACCAGTAAGAGAAGAACATTAACCGTATTTATAGTGAGATTTGGCTGTGCTTCTAACAGGATTCACCAGTAAGAGAAGAACATTAACCGTATTTATAGTGAGATTTGGCTGTGCTTCTAACAGGATTCACCAGTAAGAGAAGAACATTAACCGTATTTATAGTGAGATTTGGCTGTGCTTCTAACAGGATTCACCAGTAAGAGAAAGACATTAACTGTATTTATAGTGAGATTTGGCTGTGCTTCTAACAGGATTCACCAGTAAGAGAAGAACATTAACCGTATTTATAGTGAGATTTGGCTGTGCTTCTAACAGGATTCACCAGTAAGAGAAAGACATTAACCGTATTTATAGTGAGATTTGGCTGTGCTTCTAACAGGATTCACCAGTAAGAGAAGAACATTAACCGTATTTATAGTGAGATTTGGCTGTGCTTCTAACAGGATTCACCAGTAAGAGAAGGACATTAACCGTATTTATAGTGAGATTTGGCTGTGCTTCTAACAGGATTCACCAGTAAGAGAAGGACATTAACCGTATTTATAGTGAGATTTGGCTGTGCTTCTAACAGGATTCACCAGTAAGAGAAGGACATTAACCGTATTTATAGTGAGATTTGACTGTGCTTCTAACAGGATTCACCAGTAAGAGAAGAACATTAACCGTATTTATAGTGAGATTTGGCTGTGCTTCTAACAGGATTCACCAGTAAGAGAAAGACATTAACTGTATTTATAATGAGATTTGGCTGTGCTTCTAACAGGATTCACCAGTTAGAGAAAGACATTAACCATATTTATAGTGAGATTTGGCTGTGCTTCTAACAGGATTCACCAGTAAGAGAAAGACATTAACTGTATTTATAGTGAGATTTGGCTGTGCTTCTAACAGGATTCACCAGTAAGAGAAGAACATTAACCGTATTTATAGTGAGATTTGGCTGTGCTTCTAACAGGATTCACCAGTAAGAGAAGGACATTAACCGTATTTATAGTGAGATTTGGCTGTGCTTCTAACAGGATTCACCAGTAAGAGAAAGACATTAACTGTATTTATAGTGAGATTTGGCTGTGCTTCTAACAGGATTCACCAGTAAGAGAAAGACATTAACCGTATTTATAGTGAGATTTGGCTGTGCTTCTAACAGGATTCACCAGTAAGAGAAGGACATTAACCGTATTTATAGTGAGATTTGGCTGTGCTTCTAACAGGATTCACCAGTAAGAGAAGGACAACCTCTTCCTCTCCTGGGTAAACTGTCTTATCTGTTTGCACAATCCATTTACTCTCTTTCTTAAACCAGGAAACTTTGTGTCAGCATTAAATTAGCATGTTCATATGCAGATACACACATGTATGCGCATGCACACACACACACGGTTAATCTTTTGCTGATTTCTGTAAACAACCCATTTCTTGTAAATTTCCACAACAGCCCAGTGCCACCCCAACACCACGACCCACCCCAACACCACAGCCCAGTGCCACCCCAACACAACGGCCCACCCCAACACCACAGCCCAGTGCCACCCCAACACAACAGCTGGTAAATGAGAAATACGAACTGAGAGAGAGAGATGGTGAGAGTGGGAGAGAGAGAGAGAGAGAGGGAGACGGTGATAGAGGGAGAAAGAGAGAGGGAAACGGTGATAGTGGGAGGAAGAGAGGGAGACGGTGATAGAGGGAGGAAGAGAGAGAGAGATGGTGATAGAGGGAGATGGTGATAGAGGGAGGAAGAGAGAGAGAGACAGTGATAGAGGGAGAAAGAGGGAGATGGTGATAGAGGGAGGAAGAGAGAGAGACGGTGATAGAGGGAGGAAGAGAGAGAGAGACAGTGATAGAGGGAGGAAGAGAGGGAGACGGTGATAGAGGGAGGAAGAGAGGGAGACGGTGATAGAGGGAGAAAGAGAGAGAGAGACAGTGATAGAGGGAGATGGTGATAGAGGGAGGAAGAGAGAGAGAGACAGTGATAGAGGTAGAAAGAGAGGGAGATGGTGATAGAGGGAGGAAGAGAGAGAGAGACAGTGATAGAGGGAGAAAGAGAGGGAGACGGTGAGAGAGGGAGGAAGAGAGAGAGAGACAGTGATAGAGGGAGAAAGAGAGGGAGACGGTGAGAGAGGGAGGAAGAGAGAGAGAGACAGTGATAGAGGGAGAAAGAGAGGGAGACGGTGAGAGAGGGAGGAAGAGAGAGAGAGACAGTGATAGAGGGAGAAAGAGAGGGAGACGGTGAGAGAGGGAGAAAGAGAGAGGGAAACGGTGATAGAGGGAGAAAGAGAGGGAGATGGTGAGAGAGGGAGGAAGAGAGAGAGAGACAGTGATAGAGGGAGAAAGAGAGAGAGAGACGGTGAGAGAGGGAGGAAGAGAGAGAGAGACAGTGAGAGAGGGAGGAAGAGAGAGAGAGACGGTGAGAGAGGGAGGAAGAGAGAGAGAGACAGTGATAGAGGGAGGAAGAGAGGGAGACGGTGAGAGAGGGAGGAAGAGAGAGAGAGACAGTGATAGAGGGAGAAAGAGAGAGAGAGACGGTGAGAGAGGGAGGAAGAGAGAGAGAGACAGTGAGAGAGGGAGGAAGAGAGAGAGAGACGGTGAGAGAGGGAGGAAGAGAGAGAGAGACAGTGATAGAGGGAGGAAGAGAGGGAGACGGTGAGAGAGGGAGGAAGAGAGAGAGAGACAGTGATAGAGGGAGGAAGAGAGGGAGACGGTGAGAGAGGGAGGAAGAGAGAGAGAGACAGTGATAGAGGGAGGAAGAGAGGGAGACGGTGAGAGAGGGAGGAAGAGAGAGAGAGACAGTGATAGAGGGAGAAAGAGAGGGAGATGGTGATAGAGGGAGGAAGAGAGAGAGAGACAGTGATAGAGGGAGAAAGAGAGGGAGATGGTGATAGAGGGAGGAAGAGAGAGAGAGACAGTGATAGAGGGAGAAAGAGAGAGAGAGACGGTGAGAGAGGGAGGAAGAGAGAGAGAGACAGTGAGAGAGGGAGGAAGAGAGAGAGAGACGGTGAGAGAGGGAGGAAGAGAGAGAGAGACAGTGATAGAGGGAGGAAGAGAGGGAGACGGTGAGAGAGGGAGGAAGAGAGAGAGAGACAGTGATAGAGGGAGAAAGAGAGGGAGAGACAGTGAGAGGGGGAGAAAGAGAGGGAGACGGTGAGAGAGGGAGGAAGAGAGAGGGAGACAGTGATAGAGGGAGAAAGAGAGAGAGACGGTGAGAGAGGGAGGAAGAGAGAGAGAGACAGTGATAGAGGGAGAAAGAGAGGGAGACGGTGAGAGAGGGAGGAAGAGAGAGAGAGACAGTGATAGAGGGAGGAAGAGAGAGAGAGACGGTGAGAGAGGGAGGAAGAGAGAGAGAGACAGTGAGAGAGGGAGTAAGAGAGAGAGAGACGGTGAGAGAGGGAGGAAGAGAGAGAGAGACAGTGATAGAGGGAGGAAGAGAGGGAGACGGTGAGAGAGGGAGGAAGAGAGAGAGAGACAGTGATAGAGGGAGGAAGAGAGGGAGACGGTGAGAGAGGGAGGAAGAGAGAGAGAGACAGTGATAGAGGGAGGAAGAGAGGGAGACGGTGAGAGAGGGAGGAAGAGAGAGAGAGACAGTGATAGAGGGAGAAAGAGAGGGAGACGGTGAGAGAGGGAGGAAGAGAGAGAGAGACAGTGATAGAGGGAGGAAGAGAGGGAGACGGTGAGAGAGGGAGGAAGAGAGAGAGAGACAGTGATAGAGGGAGAAAGAGAGGGAGACGGTGAGAGAGGGAGGAAGAGAGAGGGAGACAGTGATAGAGGGAGAAAGAGGGGGAGACGGTGAGAGAGGAAGAGAGAGAGAGACAGTGATAGAGGGAGAAAGAGAGGGAGATGGTGATAGAGGGAGGAAGAGAGAGAGAGACAGTGATAGAGGGAGAAAGAGAGGGAGATGGTGAGAGGGAGACAGCGATTGGAAAAAGAAGCGTGAGGAAGACAGAGAGAGGGGGAGTTATAAAAGACAAAAAGGAGAGCGAGAGAGAGATGGAACACTGTAATGTTCATTATAACATTACAGTGCATTACATATAACATTATATATATATCATAACATTATATATATATATCATGTTTGTAACAGACCTCCGCATGCTGGAGAGATGTGGGGCTCGTTCCAGCAGATATGGAGGTAAATTATGCGTGATGAGATCCTTTCACAGGGGGTGGGGGGGGGGGTCTGGGTAAAGCCTGGCCTAACCCTAACCCTAACCCATGAGTCCTAATCCTCACTGTTCTGCCTGGGGGGGTTCAACAGTCAACCAGTGAGTTATTCAAAAAAGCCTAAATCTGTCCCTAATCACTCAGAACAGCAATGGTTGCCTGATATAAGTAGGGAATAAAACATTGCATTTGCCAACTTCTCCTCTTAAGTATATACCAATTCGCCTGGAGTGCCAACATGGCCAGTCTTCTACAGGTCTTCAACAAGAAAGGAAAATAAGAAAAGTGATGGAAGATTGAGGCCATGACTGAATATGATCTCTTCATCCCTTTGAGGGCGCATAATTGAGTCAACTTTGTCAAAAAAAATTTGAGTGGTTGACTTTTTCTCGCAAATGGGGAACTTAAAAATCCCCGGATGAAACCCTTATTTCCGGGGTTTTGTTGAAGGAATTCAGGAGCACACTCATCTGCAGAACAGCGCACTCATCCGACAACTTCAGTAAGTAATTCTATCTTCACTCATAATCTACACTTTGTAACAGTCGTCATATGTTATTGATTGATTGATATTCTCAATACAAATAAACAGGAGCAAACAGGGGTCTGAGTGGATAGGGATCATATTCAAGCATGGCCTGGGACGTGGTGGTGCTATAATATCCCATCAGTAACACAGTGATTCTAACCTATTTTTGTTGGGTTTGTTTGATTGGCTTAAACAAATACATGACGGACAGCTTGTTGGAGCTCCGCCCATTAAACTCATCCTCTCATCACTAGAGATCAGGAGGCTTTGAGAGAAGGCCAGTGAATAAATCAGTGAAGCCGCCTTGGGATTTATTTAGTAAACAAAGTGTTTCACTAATTCTCTTTGGAGCTGTTTTTTATTTTTTTTATTTGAGTTTATGTGAATACATGGTTTTTTAAATAACAGGTTATTCTTCCACCACTTCTCGGAAGGTACTTTTAAATTAATTCATGAACGTATTTTTAGACGTATGAGTTTATATCGGGTACTTAGCTGACCTGTGTCCCTTTGTGGTACAAGTAGGAGAACTGCGGTGAGCGTACCTTATCTCAAAGCACGCCTCAAACACATGTGGGTTGTGCACTATCTACTGCGTCCTGTTTCCTGTGTACTAGCAGCTGTGTCCTGTTTACTGTTTAGAACGCGACGTGCAGTAAGCAAAAAAATATCCTCAATACTATTTTGCAACCATACTGTGGAAGTGTCCCACCCTTGCACGGTCATGTCTCGTGATGTTTTTGTTGTTATTGAAGGAAATTGCCGGCAAAGACGCATTTTGTTTTTAAAACGAAGCTGCGCATCATATTTATGAGACCAAAATGTTCTTGTATGTCTTGAAAAAGTATGCTCCGGAATATACTCAGCGAAACCCCGGAAGTAAGTATACTTACCGCATCCGGTCTACTCAACAAGCATACTCAATAGTATGGACGGGTGCTGATTCGGACACAGCCCAAGGATTTCCCCATCAGGGTCACAGCCCTGATAATAGGATTTAGAGAGTTGGATTTATTTTTCAATCAGCAACAGAATAAGTGTAATATGTCAGTGAGAGACAGAAAAATGGATCATGTCTGAATTCTCATTACGGCTCAGATATGAATTCTCATTACGGCTCAGATATGAATTCTCATTACGGCTCAGATATGAATTCTCATTACGACTCAGATATGAATTCTCATTACGGCTCAGATATGAATTCTCATTACGGCTCAGATATGAATTCTCATTACGGCTCAGATATGAATTCTCATTACGGCTCAGATATGAATTCTCATTACGGCTCAGATATGAATTCTCATTACGGCTCAGATATGAATTCTCATTACGGCTCAGATATGAATTCTCATTACGGCTCAGATATGAATTCTCATTACGGCTCAGATATGAATTCTCATTACGGCTCAGATATGAATTCTCATTACGGCTCAGATATGAATTCTCATTACGGCTCAGATATGAATTCTCATTACGGCTCAGATATGAATTCTCATTACGACTCAGATATGAATTCTCATTACGGCTCAGATATGAATTCTCATTACGGCTCAGATATGAATTCTCATTACGACTCAGATATGAATTCTCATTACGGCTCAGATATGAATTCTCATTACGGCTCAGATATGAATTCTCATTACGGCTCAGATATGAATTCTCATTACGGCTCAGATATGCGGGAAACGTTTTCGATTTTGGGCCTGGCGTATGCCTACTAATATTTAGAAAAAAAATAGATCTTTGGTCGCTTCATTTGTTCTAACCTGGAAGTCTGTTCATTTAGGATTACGTCGGGGAACATCCCTTAGAAATCTTTGTAGGTCTAACTAGAGTTCAAAACGGCTTACAGGTGGCGTGGCTATAAAAAACAAACCAGGTTCTAACAGAGTGTCATACAGGAGGAAGTGCAGTCTGACATAGACAACGGAACAGATAGTTTCCTGCACGGGCTTCAGATTATGTCCAAGGGCTGTGCCTCTTCTATCTCCGTTATGAACGGTGGAATTAGGGACCCAGTAGCAGGCAGGAGGACAGAAAAAACCGAAGTTTAATCTCAGGTAGGTATAAAGTCGAAATCCAAAGGAACGTCAAAAAGCAGGCAGAGGTCGATAACGGGAAGGCACGTGCCTCTTCTTTCTCTTTAAAAAGCAGGCAGAGTTCAGTAACGGGAAGGCACGTGCCTCTTCTATCTCTTTAAAAAGCAGGCAGAGGTCAATAACGGGAAGGCACGTGCCTCTTCTTTCTCTTTGTTCACATTTTCCTCGGGTGTGGTATATGTATTTTTTAACATCTTATAAAACAACGTGCTATTTCTTCCACAGTGCCAATTTGAGTGAGTTTGTGCTTTACCTTGCTGGATGTTCTCTCCAGTGGGTGTCAAATGGCTTCTCTTCTTCTCTTTCTTCTCGAGTTTTTAATAAAAATTTAAAAATTTAAAAAAGGGTGGCTGGCATCATGTTTTCTTGCCGTGCGCTTTTTCAACTTTTCAGTCAGGTCCCATCACCTTTCCCACTTGAACATCTGACTGACTATTTTCACCCTCAATGGTCAATTTTGAATGCATGTATGTGTCGTGTTTCATTGGTTGTAAAATATGCTTTTTTTCTGCTTCCCATTGGATGATTTTAGTTTGCTTTTTAATTGTTACTTTTCTATATATGAGCCTTGTTTTTTCTGTTTTGTTTAAACCCTCAGGAAGGATATTTCCGAAACGCGTCGGTTTTTAATGATAATTAAAGTTTTATTTTATTTTTTTTCATCCCACTTCAAGTATAGCTGGAAATTTTCCTTATTGCATTTAGGAGCGTGTGAAATTTATTGTAATATAACGATGTAGTAAAAAATGAAACAGTCCCATTTCTGTTTAATGGGATTACTTTTCAGCGACTGCGAGACCTGCGACAAAATACAAGCTTTTGAAATGTAGCTGGGACCTATTTGTTACGAAAAATGAGTAAACCTCGCCCTAAACGTAACCTTTACTAAAAGCGCCCGTGATGTCCCAGTAGTCACTGATTTATTTCTTTAAAAAAAAAGAAATAGCCTCTTATAGGAAAGGGCCGTTCACACAGCGGGCGGTAGACGGCAGGACGAAACGGGATGTCATTGTTTTCAATGAGACAACGATGGCAAGACGGCAGTCGACAGGACGAACATGCCGTCAGAATAGAAAATATTTTTATTTTTGCCGTCTACCGCGGCGGTAGGGTCACGTGACGATCGAACAGAAGTGGTCCGTTTCAAAATGAATAAGAAGTTTGTGCAACTTCGTGATAGAGGACGAGAGATGTGGGAGGAAATATCGAACCAAAAAGTAAAAAAAATACAGAGATCTTGACAAAAAGACTGCAGCAGGGAGTGTTGTAAGCACTGACATGCAGATTCCAGGTACAAATTATTATTAGCTGTATTTTCAGAAGCTTTATGATTTGAGGTGTAACTAACTAGCTAGCGAAGCTACCTAAACTAGCTGACATTATGATACATACACACACACACCGCCCATTTATGAAGACACAGACTGAAACAACGCAGTAATACACACACACAATGTATAAATACACTTTCGGTCGCGGTCCATTTCACAAAGGCGCTTTTTGGTACACCAGTAATCTGTTTCGCGCGGACCGTAAATATGGCAACGGATATAAACAATGTGTTACCGCGACGGACATTTCTGTACCGTCAACTACATCCTTGCCGTTGTACCGTCTACCGTCTTGCCGTCCGCTGTTTGAACGGTCCATTACAGTGAGACTGATTAATATGAGTTATTTCATATTATGGTAAGTTTCTAGGAGCCATGAGACCGGCAGGCAGACGGACGTCACTGCATTGTGCTCAGTATTATGCTTATGTGACTTAAGCTAGAAACGGTCATGCACGGTGCTGCCACGGCCACGCCCTGATCACCTGGACACTGGCTGACAGGTAAGTGAGCCTGACCACTGATGCTCATCCCTACGCCAATGGCTTGTTTCACCTGCAGTACTGCGAAGAAAACGGGACACAGTCTCTGATATTGATCCGATTAAATCCAACAAAAAAAACGAATGTCTTTTGTCTGTGGCTATGAAGCCATGTTCATCCAGAAAGTGCTTTGGCATGGATAATTATTTTGTTGATGTCGGTGTTTTTAGTGGTACGCCACACACAAGAGGCTCTTTTAAAAGCAGGTGTACATGCTTGATCGTCTGGAACTGAGTGGGTGTGTGAGTGTGTACGTGAGGGAGGGAGAGAGTGTGGCTGTGCTCACGACTGTCTATGTATAATAACATGTCAAGGTGAATTTTTCATGTGTGTTTATTATGTTTGCAAACAGAAACTACTCTTCAACCAAAACACAATCATCACGATATCTGCTGCAGTCTCCCCTCAACGTGATTGGTTATCTGCAGTTTCCCCTCAACGTGATTGGTTATCTGCAGTTTCCCCTCAACGTGATTGGTTATCTGCAGTTTCCCCTCAACATGATTGGTTATCTGCAGTTGCCCCTCAACGTGATTGGTTATCTGCAGTTTCCCCTCAACGTGATTGGTTATCTGCAGTTTCCCCTCAACGTGATTGGTTATCTGCAGTTTCCCCTCAACATGATTGGTTATCTGCAGTCTCCCCTCAACGTGATTGGTTATCTGCAGTTTTCCCTCAACGTGACTGGTTATCTGCAGTTTCCCCTCAACGTGATTGGTTATCTGCAGTCTCCCCTCAACGTGATTGGTTATCTGCAGTTTCCCCTCAACGTGATTGGTTATCTGCAGTTTCCCCTCAATGTGATTGGTTATCTGCAGTTTCCCCTCAACATGATTGGTTATCTGCAGTTGCCCCTCAACGTGATTGGTTATCTGCAGTTTCCCCTCAACGTGATTGGTTATCTGCAGTTTCCCCTCAACGTGATTGGTTATCTGCAGTTTCCCCTCAACATGATTGGTTATCTGCAGTCTCCCCTCAACGTGATTGGTTATCTGCAGTTTTCCCTCAACGTGACTGGTTATCTGCAGTTTCCCCTCAACGTGATTGGTTATCTGCAGTCTCCCCTCAACGTGATTGGTTATCTGCAGAAGACCTGTGTCAGGGTCAAACCGTGAGTGCTTCATATATGAAAAACTGTTTTTAATGTATTCTTTTAAAATGACTGTCTGCAGTCATGAGCTCAACTGAAATAAATGCAGCCCATTGTCTGTCAATGCACATTTTTCTATTGAATAGAAATAAAGTGGTAGCTCTCTCCGAGTGATGGTGCCGTTTCCATAGGTACGTCTTATTGTTATTTTGAAAGTGAAGGGTGGGGGATGGGAGGGGCTTCTATGAGGGTGTACTTTATCAGTCGAACGGAGCTGAATTCATGAATACGAATCGTGAACTCATGAACTCACAGCACGGCCGGGTGATATTTGGTGGCCGATTGAGCTTTGATCTTCGGAATATAATTTATTTTTGTCTGTGGGGGCTCAATGATAGACTGTGTGTGTGTGTGTGTGTGTGTGTGTGTGTGTGTGTACCACCTTATCACACTCCCCGCAGAGTGTAGGGTAATGCCATTGGATTGCCCATTGTGTGCTCAATATAAAAAAACAAGCAGACCAACTGAAAGTTAGGAATTATGGGAGCGCTGGGTGACTGGGGGTTCTTCACAATCCGTATGTGACACCAAACTCTCCAGCTGCCCGTTACAGAGGCTCCCAATTTAACTGATTTTTACGGCCGTTTATGGTTGACGTTTAAGAC
Source organism: Ilyophis sp. 1 JC-2022 (assembly GCA_022702515.1). Lineage (NCBI taxonomy): Eukaryota > Metazoa > Chordata > Actinopteri > Anguilliformes > Synaphobranchidae > Ilyophis > Ilyophis sp. 1 JC-2022. The sequence goes on from CM040406.1 coordinate 63,229,518, forward strand.
GTTTAGGACTAATCTAAAAACATTTTACTGCCTGTACACAGGCAAATAGCAAACATTAACCATATATATTGTTTGGAATTGAGATAAAGATAATATATTGAGTATTTCTGCATAAATATGCACGCTTTAAAATCCCAATAAAAACCAGGGTATATTTGACAACGGTTTCACTGGTGCTAATAAGTAAACAGAAAACAAAGGGTTAAGAATTGATTAAAAACAAAAATGGACAAACTGAAAAGATAAAACTCAGCTTCAGATCTCTTCTAGTGTGCAGCTTCAATAACATTTATATTGATAAGGATATAAATACTAACAGGAATAGCAGATCTGTTCCACACCATGTCATGAAGGATGTATTTACCTGGAAATAGCAGCACTTAAGATGGTAATACAGTAATAATAAACAAGAAAGGTAATTAATGAATAACGGATAGCATAGAATCTTTTTATTTAATGTCTGTGACATTCTTTGCTCACATACAACCATGTAGTATAATGGTTAAGGAACTGGCCTTGTGACCCAAAGGTTGCAGGTTCGATTCCCAGGTAGGACACTGCTGCTGTACCCTTGAGCAAGGTATTTAACCTGAATTGCTTCAGTATATATCCAGCTGTATGAATGGATAATATGTAAAAAAATGAAAATAAAAAAATAAAAATGCTGAAAAGTTGTGTAAGTCGCTCTGGATAAGAGCATCTGCTAAATGCCTGTAATGTAATGTATCATACATACAGGGTGAGATGGTAACAACTGCCATCTTGGCTCACAGCAGCCATTTTGGCTCAAAATCAAAATGGATAGATGGTTGTTAGGTCATAAACAGAGTGCAACCCTGGAGGACTGGAATGCACAAGCTGTATTATTGGTGCTTATTTTCTGAGTAAATATGAATTATACATGTGCTCTTTATCTTCGTTGTCTTGTTACAGGCGGACCATTATGTGTATGTGTGTGTGCATGCGTGTGTGCGCATTTATCTGTGTTTATGCGCCTTTGTGTGCGTGCATGTGCGTTTGTGTGTGTGCACATGCGTTTGTTTGTGTGTGCGTGCATTTGTGTGTGTGTGCATGCGTGTGTGCTCATTTATCTGTGTTTATGCGCCTTTGTGTGCGTGATGGCTATTTTCTGACCTAATTTGGCTCAAGAGGGTAAATAATCCATCAAAACATGAAAAGTGAAATTAAGAAAAATGAACAGCTTGTTAAAATTATTGGATCGCAATTGTAGTTGGAACGGAAAGAGCATACACAGGGGGGCCCCAGGACAGAGTTTGAGAACCACTGGGCTAAATAATAAACAGAACCTTTAGAAGCTTTAAACCTTTAGAAGCTCATAAAACTCCTGCAGATTACTAACAATAATTATTATTTGTCGTAGGATTGTACATTTTGGTTTGTAACATGTTCTGTGGAAATTCTCAGGGATGTGCCGGAATTACACCAACATCTAAACTATTTGGAATATATATGTTTTTGACCTTTGACCTGCGTCACATGAAGGTCAACTCAACAACCTCGTCTGTTGACCTGACCATCTGTAGACCGTGTTTAAGGCCTGGCACCCGTCCACACACAAGCAGCAGGCAGCAGGTGTGGTCACAGCTTCTCTGTGCGGCACGGAAATCACTTTTCTCCAGAAATGACTGAAATCAGGACAGGGCAATGAAGAGCCTGGCTCAAAAAAGCTATTATTTTTGGATTAATGAAAGGGTCATGAAATCTACTCTATCACTTTTTTTTTGGAAGTGTCGTAAATGCTAAGGAGTTGGCGTCTTTCAGCTAAAGCATCCGTTGACTGTGCAGTTCTTTGTCTCAAAGTCCAGAATAGATTCCTGGCCGTGTCAATGTTGAGTGTGTCAGGGCAGAGTGTGTCAATTCTGAGTGTGCAAGTAAGTCCCTGGCTTTATCTCCTAGGTAACGAGGTCCACCTTTTTTTTGGCAGGTACTGGAGCTACCCGTGCTGTTCCGCCGGTGGTTTTAACCTTTAGTCTGTTTTTTTCCTAACAAGCATAGTACACTCATATTTTTTTCTGCTCTTGATTTTGAAAGCAGATACACACACACACACACACTGGCTGGTGTATTTTGAGCCACGCTAAGTTAGGCATGTGTGAATGACGTGGAAGCGGGAGCTGTGGTGCAGTTTGGCAAACACCAAGGAGCGAGTGTGAACAGTGCTTAAACCTGTCCAAGTGTATGCGTTGAATATTCAGTGTGTTTTCTATAAAAAAAATAATAAATGAGGTGTCAGAACGGCAACAGAGAATGTTTTCTCCCTGTTCCATCTCACCCGACTTCACCGCAACGCGCGGCAAAAGTACCGGTTTGAAAACTCGCCCTCATTTTTCAGGGTTCATCAGTGTTTTTGAAGTCAATACCCCGACCGGTTTTCACCAGGTCACATGATCATAATTGTAAACTCACATTTTTCACAAAATGCATTAGCCAGGTCCTTACAGGGGCATACTACATTAGCCAAGTTCTTACAGGGACATAATACATTAGCCAGGTCCTTACAGGGGCATACTACATTAGCCAGGTCCTTACAGGGACATAATACATTAGCCAGGTTCTTACAGGGACATAATACATTAGCCAGGTCCTTACAGGAACATAATACATTAGCCAGGTTCTTACAGGGACATAATGCATTAGCCAGGTCCTTACAGGCACATATTACATTAGCCAGGTCCTTACAGGGACATAATACATTAGCCAGGTTCTTACAGGGACATAATATATTAGCCAGGTATTTACAGGGACATACTACATTAGCCAGGTCTTTACAGGGACATAATACATTAGCCAGGTCCTTACAGGGACATAATGCATTAGCCAGGTCCTTACAGAGACATAACATAATAGCCAGGTCTATACGGGGACGTAATGCATTAGTAGAGCTCTACCCATAAGGCCGTGCTTTAGCCAGGTCTATACGGGGACGTAATGCATTAGCTCGAGCTCTACCCATAAGGCCGTGCTTTAGCCAGGTCTTTACGGGGACGTAATGCATTAGTAGAGCTCTACCCATAAGGCCGTGCTTTAGCCAGGTCTATACGGGGACGTAATGCATTAGTAGAGCTCTACCCATAAGGCCGTGCTTTAGCCAGGTCTTTACGGGGACGTAATGCATTAGCTCGAGCTCTACCCATAAGGCTGTGCTTTAGCCAGGTCTTTACGGGGACGTAATGCATTAGCGAGAGCTCTACCCATAAGGCCGTGCTTTAACACGTTCATCCACAGAAGGTGCTGTCATCAGGCGCTGACAGATGAGAGGGAGCGTGAGATTCAAAAGCGTTACAGCGCGGTCTCACAAAATGCGTATTTCGTCTCTTGTTTAATCACCTCCTGACTAATCTCATCTAAACTCAAGCTTAGGCTGAACAATGGTGTTTGTCTGTGAAAAGGGAACAATAAATAACTCACTGCTGCCATTTTTCAAAAGATTTATAGAAATCAAATTATTTAGAAAATAGGATTTAAACCGAGATGAGTTAATGTGGGGGGTTCATTTTTGTTTCACAGCCATTATCTCTGTGTAGAAAAATGAGCCAGTATTAAACCAGGAAATTGTACGTTACACCTTAAAAATGACAAATGTGTTGAGTGTGTGGGTTCCGACCGAAGGGAAACAGTTATTTTCATGTTATTTAATGTTTTATAGTCTTTATTTTTAGATAGATTCACAAATGCATCACAGTGCAATAACTGATCAAAAGAGGTCCAGCCACGAGGCGGAGAACGACGAGTCCCCTCTTGTTTCATGTGCTAAACCAGACACCTTATTCTCAGGGGCTGTGAGTAACTATAATAATATCCACTAATAAGATGAGCACAAAAGTAACACAAATGCAGCGGTATTATTTCAAATACATCAGAGGGAAAATAAAAAGAACGTACAGAGTGACGTGTGTCCGGGCTTTTGGCCCCAGCTTTGACAGAAGCTTACAGCTCGTCGGCTTTGTGTGTTCTCACCTCATCAGAGACTAAACATGGCATCCCACTGGGCTGGAGCGCTAAACCTTTTATAAAGTGGAGAATCAAGAATGTTCTTTTTAATACATCTCTACTGTATCTTATAATTTAACTAAATGGGCAGCTACAGTGCCCTCCACAATTATTGGCACCCCTGGTAAAGATGAGTAAAAAGGGTTATAAAAAAATCACCTTTTAGTGAATTAGCTTAATCTCACACTGAAAAAATGAGAGAAATCTAACCTTTAATTGAAGTAAATAGAAAACAAATTCCATCATCAAAAAATGATTATTTTTCAAATTTTTTCAGTGTGAGATTACGCTAATTTGCCAAACGGGGAATTTTTTTTACTCATCTTTATCAGGGGTGCAAATAATTGTGGAGGGTACTGTATATTGGCAAGTCATTCACTGAAAATCACAGCTCTTTAAGGTCCCCTGCATGATTAAAACTATATGAAAAATGATTCACCCCCGAGCCAGACCCCTGACCCCACCCAAGCCCAGCCCAAACTTTCTCAGAGTTCACTTGTCATGCAAACTCTAACAAACTCTAACCTGCAATTTTATAGTTAAAGCCTTGTGCGTTCATTATCATGCTTTCTTTTGTTTTTATAAAAACATTTTTTGGGATATTTAATTTGTAATAAGGTTATTCAGAGCTGAATGTGTGTTGCTTTGTTCCATTGAAAACCAGACTGTGGAGGCCAAGCAGAAATTAGTTATAACTCACAAACACAATAGTGTCTTACAGACAAAGAGTGTCTGGGTTTTTAAAACAATTATATCTCACACACATAGAGTGTCTTAGTCTTTTTAATAATTATATCTCATAAAGTTGCTTTCATGTCATGGATCTTGCCTTCCTTCTCTTATCTCCGCGTCCTCTTTATTCTTTTTTTGTCGTTACCGGTAATCTATCGGATTTTCCTTTGTTCCGTGACGGGGTTTTGCTTTCGCCTCGTCATTAGTAAGTTCACCTGTTATTAATTTCCGTTGACTATTTATACTCCGCTTCCTGCCTCTCTCGTTGCTTCCATGTTATTCCACTTAACATTCGAGCCGGTAAAAAGGTATAGGAAATTAGTCAGAAAGCTAGTTTAAAAAGAAAGGGTTTAGAAAGACAGGGTTTAGAAAGAAAGCAAGTTTCTTTTCGCTCTCATTTCAGAGCAGAGGCTTTCTCGTTTCTTTCGTTTTACACTCTGATTTACGAGTGCTCTTACCCAAGAAGTTAGGGTCTTTTGAATTCTCGGTTTCCTTTCGTTTCGCTCCACAAACGGGAGTAAGATAAGCGTGTCTGCTTATTTCCTTTGTTCTTCTATGAGCGCTCTAACTGCTTTGGTCCCAGTGAAAGGGATCTTAATAGTTTTATTTTCTTTGTTCGTTCGCTCCACAAACGTTGTTAGATAAGCGTGTCTGCTTATTTCCTTTGTTCTTTTACGAGCGCTCTAACTGCTCTGATCCCAGTTAAAGGGATATTAATAGTTTTATTTGCTTTGTTTGTTCGCTCCACAAACGTTGTTAGATAAGCGTGTCCGCTTATTTCCTTTGTTCTTCTACGAGCGCTCTAACTGCTCTGATCCCAGTTAAAGGGATATTAATAGTTTTATTTTCTTTGTTTGTTCGCTCCACAAACGTTGTTAGATAAGCGTGTCCGCTTATTTCCTTTGTTCTTCTACGAGCGCTCTAACTGCTTTGGTCCCAGTGAAAGGGATCTTAAGTTTTATTTGTCTTTGTTAGTTCGCTCCACAAACGGAGTTAGATAAGCGTGTCTGCTTATTTCAGTTGTTTTGCTCGCATATCGAGTTCCTCGCCTTTTTCGTGAGGTTATTTTGTGTTCTCATTATTCTCCCTCCCCACTATGGATTATTGTCTGTTTCAGTGGTGTTCGTTGAACACTTAAAGAGTCCGTATCTGTCGCAACTGGACCTCCAATATTTCCTCTGTGTCTCTGGCACAGAGAACCCCCACATTTCATGCTTCCATATTAAAATGCATGGTCTTTTGAGAGGAGGGAAGTGTTTTAAAAGCAGAGTATAAAATCTAATCCTGAATACAATACTCTCCTCCTGTTTTAATATGAGAGTGTTTTTATAGTTTGCTGTTGTCTGCTCTCTCTGAATCTAAGATGTTTGCCAATAAAAAGGCCCCCAAAATAACCACCCTGCCCCGACTTTAATAAAAGCGATCACATTTAACCTCTTTATCCAGCACCCACTACAAGCTACAGTTCACAAGCTATTTAACACACTAATACAAGGGGCAAGACTCAATCAAGATGCCATTTTAATATGGATTTATAAGTATTTCATACTAGCAATGATCCGAATATTACCAATGGTGTGAAAAACAGTATTTATTTCATCTGAACTTATAAATTGTATTTTTATGAAATATGGGAATGTAAACAAAACAGCCATAACAAAAACAAAAGTGGAAATTAATTTAGCATATAAAATAAAACATGTTTTGGACTCCTTCTTGGACCTCCGTTTGGGGACTCCTGGCTTTTTCCCCCCAGAATGCACTGCTAAGCTTCCATTAGCACTGTTATCTCTGTAAACCTTGGTGGTGACAAGAGTTTTTTTTTTTTGCAATCTTGACCAGCCATTTGTTGGAATGGACGCAAGATGTGCTGTGCTTGGCTAAGCAGCTCCGGGGCTCAAGAGAGAAAGTAAAAGCCTGATTGCGGTAGCTCAGGACCAGGTGATAAGAACACCAGGTACCTCCAGAAAAAACCTCTTGAAGCAACACGTCGATAGCGAGTGCAGAATGTGCAGCAAGTCTTAAGCCATATTATATCTGCCTACATGGCTCTGGCTCTGACTGAGTGTATATGGGTGGCAGTGTAGTATAATGGGTAGGGACCTGGGCTTGGAAAGGTTGCAGGTTTGATTCCCAGGTAGGGCACTGCTGTTGTAACCTTGAGCAAGGTGCTTAACCTGCAGGTGTTTATCCAGCTGTATAAATATAAAGGTTGTGTAAGTGGCTCTGGTTAAGTGCCAGTAACAGTAATGTAGTGTAATGCACAGGTATAACAGGGTAACCAGTTATCTGCACTGGTCCATCTCTGGCAAACTGAATAGTGGTACGACCATGCCCGTAAGACAGACGTGAACATTGGAGACAACGGTTCGTTTTCATACACCCGGTACCTTCCCCACCGTATGACACCGCTTGGGGGCAGGTTGGCAGCCTCCCGCCAGGAGGGCCCAGTTTAAATCGAGTGAAAACTCGTTCTACGTTAGCCAATTAGCTTATTGGACGTGCTAATACAAACTGATCGCACACTCGACACAAACCGCCCTGACCTAGCGCTCCACATGAAGGAGGAGGAAGATGTGCCTCCTGAATGATGTAGCGATTCCGGGTGACGCTAACATTACGCTTAAAGAAGCCGAAAAAAATCCTCCTTAAATGACCTCTGACCTCTACAGTGTTAAGAGAATGAGTGCTTCCTTTGTGAGTCACCGTATGTGCACCAATTGTGGCTAATGATTTGAGAGAGAGAAAGAGAGAGAGAGAGGAGAGAGAGAATTTGACAGGGAGAGAGAGAAAAAGGGAAGAGTTTCACAAAGGGCAGGAATCAATGGAAAATGTTTTTAAGTATGACTCATAGACATAAAGTGCTTTTTTTCTCCCCAACAGCAACCAAAAAACGAACGCACCATAAACCTGACACTTACATTTACTTGTACGTCAAAGTGAAGGATGAAATTTGGATTGAATCCAGACGTTTTTAAAGTGTCTGTAGTTGAGAGAGTGTTGTCAACTAGTGTTTCACCCCGTACAGCTCCTGTAACAATGGATGGACAGTTTTGACATACTAGGGCTGCAGTGTAGTATAATGGGTACGGAACTGTGCTTGTAACCTAGAGTTCGCAGGTTCAATTCCCAGAATGCACACTGTCGTTGTACCCTTGAGCTAAAGGTACTTGCATTGTATATCCAGCTGTATACATGGATACTATGTAAAATAGGCAAAAGCTGTGTAAGTCACGCTGGAATACGAATGTCTGCTAAAAGCCTGTAACGAGGTGCGAGCCGCTGATGAAGACCCTCGTGTGTGTGCGAGTGTACATGTGCAGTTTGTTTGTGAGTGTGTGTGCATTTAAATACATTACATTTATCCCCACAGCACAAAAGCAGTGAGTGGACTTATATTATATTCCCCTGTTAGTCCTTACCAATCACGACACAGCACAACGAGTCATGTGACAGTGAGTGACAGCATCGCATTCGTCTGTTTGTTAAGCTGACACTTACGGTTCCTGGCCCTCTGGGGTCTCCCAGTGACTCACGCAGGGGCCCTCAGGGAGGAGCTCTGAAATATCCCACTATTAACTGCATCTGCTGCTGTTAATTAGTTGGGGTCTCCCCGTGACTTACGCAGGGGCCCTGAAGGGGTGGAGATCTACTGCTGTTAATTAGCTGTGGGCTCTGGGTCAAATATTAATAACCTCCCAAAATAGATTTATGAAAAGAAAAAAAATCACCTCATTGCTCAAAATGAACGGGCAGTTTTTTATTCTGAGAGACCCATCCAAACAGCTTCAGTGTCCATTTTTTAATGTTTCTTCTCCTGTGGGCTGATCTCATTGGCTCATTTGTGGTCCTCTCTAAGGCCCAGATTCAGAGTTGAGATAAGCACGCGCAAATGGGACTTACTCCCGAAATTCTGCGTAGCTTAAGCTATTTGTGATTCACACGTTTGACTTATCCGCTGTTTTAAGCGTCTCTCCAGTATATACACGGCATTCCGCGCGCGGGGTGGAGATTTGATGAAGATGAGGCGTGTATTCAGAATTTTCACTTAATAATGTTTTTCAGAGCAACTTTGTTCGGAAAAAAAGGTGGTTTATGTCTAGTGCCGCCAATAAATTATTATGAAAAATACAGCATCTTTCGCATAAATGGATATTAGAATGGGGCGGCTGTGGCTCAGGAGGTAGAGCAGGTTGTCCGGTGATCGCAGGGTTGGCGGTTCAATCCCCGGCTCCTCCTGTCCACATGTCGAAGTGTCCTTGAGCAAGACACTGAACCCCAAATTGCTCCCAATGAGCAGGCTAGCGTCTTGCATGGCAGCTGCCGCCATTGGTGTGTGCATGTGTGTGTGAACGGGTGAGTGAGAGGCCATTGTAAAGCGCTTTGGATAAAGGCGCTATATAAGTGCAGTCCATTTACCATTTACCATTTAGAATGAGCGCATTTTATTTGAACATAATATTGGTAATATTTTCCTTTGCATAGCTGTCATAAAAGGAAAAATATGTAAAAGTAGGCTATGATTGACCGTCTGCCATCTGGTATATCATACCAGACCGATATTAGATGGATTAATGGATAGACGGTGTCTGGATCATATTCGCTTTGACAGAGAGATGATTTGTGTCAGCACAGCTTCTCCAAAATTGTTAAGTTGAAGACATCGCATATAGGCTATTGTGTTCAACCACCGTAGGCTACATGACTTTATTTACGTAAGTCGTTAAAAAATTTTTTTGATTTTTAAATCTTTTATTTTTTTTCAGAAAATCCAACGATTTATTTGTTTACTTAATAATATTGCGTGCAACCTGTACAGCGATTATTTATTTTGATTGTGTGATGGGTATATCCAAGTCGTCAATAGGAGCTATGATCATTTTATCAGTGCAACGGATTCATACGTTCACTGCCTTCCACATCACGCAAGAGCAACTATGATGCAGGATTTTACAAAGGCAAATGCGGTTATTAAAGGCAATGTCACTGACACGTTGAAAATGTATACCCCCACACACATTCTCTAGTAGAAAGCTGGCAACCCAGGGGGCAGGTACAAGAAACAGGTCATTAGAATATCATGCCCTGTGCCACCCACATTTTGCGAAACACACTTGCATAGCGCAGGTTAGAATACGGCGTATCTCATCCCGCGTTAAATCCCGCGAGAGGCACTTAAGCGCATGAGTTAAGTTGGCAATCTGAATCTGGCCCTAAAAATATTATAATGTTGAGAGGAATCTCTCATTTAAACACGAATCCCGCTTGCCCCCATCGCTGCTGACGTTTCTCCAACTTCTCTGTCTTTCCTTTGAAATAAGAAGTTCTGAAATGTTTTTGTCTTTTATTTTTTATATTGGATGTCGCGTCTCTTTAGCCTCCCAAATTTATTTACATTAGACCCCCTTCCTCAGACTCACTGGGTTCAGAAAAGCAGGCCTACGAGGAGGAACAGGACGGACATTAGACCCCCTCAATCACACTCATTGGGTTCAGAAAAGCAGGCCTACGAGGAGGAACGGGACGGACATTAGACCCCCTCTCTCACACTCATTGGGTTCAGTCAGAATAGCAGGCCTACGAGGAGGAACGGGACGGACATTAGACCCCCTCTCTCACTCATTGGGTTCAGAAAAGCAGGCCTACGAGGAGGAACGGAACGGACATTAGACCCCCTCTCTCACTCATTGGGTTCAGAAAAGCAGGCCTACGAGGAGGAACGGGACGGACATTAGACCCCCTCTCTCACTCATTGGGTTCAGAAAAGCAGGCCTACGAGGAGGAACGGGACGGACATTAGACCCCCTCTCTCACTCATTGGGTTCAGAAAAGCAGGCCTACGAGGAGGAACGGGACAGACATTAGACCCCCTATCTCTCACTCATTGGGTTCAGAAAAGCAGGCCTACGAGGAGGAACGGGACAGACATTAGACCCCCTATCTCACACTCATTGGGTTCAGAAAAGCAGGCCTACGAGGAGGAACGGGACGGACATTAGACCCCCTCTCTCTCACTCATTGGGTTCAGAAAAGCAGGCCTACGAGGAGGAACGGGACAGACATTAGACCCCCTCTCTCACACTCATTGGGTTCAGAAAAGCAGGCCTACGAGGAGGAACGGGACAGACATTAGACCCCCTCTCTCACACTCATTGGGTTCAGAAAAGCAGGCCTACGAGGAGGAACGGGACGGACATTAGACCCCCTCTCTCACACTCATTGGGTTCAGAAAAGCAGGCCTACGAGGAGGAACGGGACGGACATTAGACCCCCTCTCTCACACTCATTGGGTTCAGAAAAGCAGGCCTACGAGGAGGAACGGGACAGACATTAGACCCCCTCTCTCACTCATTGGGTTCAGAAAAGCAGGCCTACGAGGAGGAACGGGACGGACATTAGACCCCCTCTCTCACTCATTGGGTTCAGAAAAGCAGGCCTACGAGCAGGAACGGGACGGTGTTTTAGGAGAAGAAAAAGGAAAAGGCCTGATGATCCTCCTAAACGTTTTTAAAGGTATCATACCTTTATAAAGAGCAGATGGATATGCAGTAGGGCATTTCACAAACCATTCACAATAACAATCATGTGATTACAATGTACAAATGCTTAGACAGGCAGGGGTTTCCCAGCATAGTCTCTTACTTTAAATGTAGCCTGTTTAAACTGGAGGTACCGACACTCTTTAAATGTAGCCTGTTTAAACTGGAGGTACCGACACTCTTACTTTAAATGTAGCCTGTTTAAACTGGGAGTACCGACACTCTTACTTTAAATGTAGCCTGTTTAAACTGGGGGTACCGACACTCTTTAAATGTAGCCTGTTTAAACTGGAGGTACCGACACTCTTTAAATGTAGCCTGTTTAAACTGGAGGTACCGACACTCTTTAAATGTAGCCTGTTTAAACTGGAGGTACCGACACTCTTTAAATGTAGCCTGTTTAAACTGGAGGTGCCGACACTCTTTAAATGTAGCCTGTTTAAACTGGAGGTACCGACACTCTTTAAATGTAGCCTGTTTAAACTGGAGGTACCGACACTCTTTAAATATAGCCTGTTTAAACTGGAGGTACCGACACTCTTTAAATGTAGCCTGTTTAAACTGGAGGTGCCGACACTCTTTAAATGTAGCCTGTTTAAACTGGAGGTATCGACACTCTTTAAATGTAGCCTGTTTAAACTGGAGGTACCGACACTCTTTAAATGTAGCCTGTTTAAACTGGAGGTACCGACACTCTTTAAATGTAGCCTGTTTAAACTGGAGGTACCGACACTCTTTAAATGTAGCCTGTTTAAACTGGAGGTACCGACACTCTTACTTTAAAAAGTAAGAAAGTGGAAATTGGAAGGAAAATAGTTTACAGCAACAAGCCGGCTGCTTCTGTCGTGGTTTCCAAGCGACAAGATTTTCAGAGTTCTCAAGAAAATTCAGAGTTCTCAACTTTTGCTCTCAAATTTCTCTAAGTGTTCAAATAAAGAGGATGAGGCAGCCATCTCAGAGAATGCCAGACTTTATTCCATACACCGCGCAATCAAAGTCCAGCGTAGCGCCCCTCTGTAGAGATGCTCGCCAATTCATTAGGTACTGTCCATCTTTATACAGTTTCTTATCAGATTGTCCGTCCCATTCTCCCGTCTTTCGCCAATCAGGTGTCTCTTCTCAAGCCACGATGGTTTCCTCAGTGCGCATGTCCGCGCATGGCCAGTCTCTGTCTGATCTCTTCTGTGGATGGAAACCTTGAACTCTGAAAAGCACCGAAAATTAATAATACCTTCATGTCATTATGATTGCTCTATTTTTGTAAACTTTCCTCATTATTTTGTATGTGTTTCTGTGTAACTGTGTGAGTGTATTTTAATTAGTCTGCCTTTGGAAAATACCAGGCGCTCCCACACCTTCCATCAGACCCTTAAAAAATACCAGGTGCTCCCGCGCTCCCACATCTCCCAAAAACAGAGTTGCGCTGCTGTGAAAGCATGCTTCCATTTGATCTAACATTATGTGCTTTTGTGCTCACATTATACCTGCTGTGAAAGTGTATTATGTGCTTCTAATTGATCTAACATTATACCTTATATACTTTATTGTGTTTTGGTGCACATGATACATTTCATAGATACATATTCAGATACTATCAATACATATTGTCACAGGTGATACAGTTTACAGGTGATACATATTCAAATATAATCAATACATATTGTCACAGGTGACCAATGGATTTAATGGAATTCCCAACAATAATTCCCAACACTTCTCTCTAATATCTGCTTCACCCCTCTCCCTCTCAATTTGTACAGAAGCAGAGATATATACGCACGCATGTACTGGATTCTGGAGACTTTTTAAATGTCAAAAAAAGAGAAAAAGGAATAATGAGTCACTGCTGACATTTGGAACTGTTCATTTCTGGTTTCAAATGCAAGACTTTGCCACTTTGCCACTTCCTGATGTGTTCTGTGTGGGACAGTGCTGAGTCCGTGGAGATAATTTGTCTGTTGAATCACATCATCATGACGATGACATTTAGGAAACATTTACCCGCTGGCATTTCGTTGTCACGCTTTTCTGAGAATCAACAAAAATGTGTGACGATGTGAACATCACATAAAATTGGGCCTTAGTTTGCATCTGACAACAGAAAGCAGAGATCATGGCGTCATGGTTTAGCTGGACTCACTGTCCAGGAAGTTCATACATTTTTTTGATGAGCTGTCATTTTTTTCCTGTCCAAAGTGCTTTGCGTATGGAATTCATATCTCAGGACAGACAGACGTACCTTCCTCATGCAACCAAAGGGCTGATATACACTGCCTGGCCAAAAAGAAAAAGTCGCCGTTGCACCCGTCATGCATAGTGCCCACTGTACAAGCCTCTGGAGGCAGTGTTATGATCTGGGGTTGCTTCAATTGGTCAGGTCTGGACTCAGCAACGTTATGCAGCAATAAAATGAAGTCAGCTGAGTACCTGAATGTATTGAATGACCAGGTACATCAATGGGGATATTCCAGGACAAAAATGCCAAGATTAATCAGGCTCAAATTGTGAAAGAGTGGTTCAGGGAGCATGAGGAATCATTTTCACACATGAATTGGCCACCATTGAAAGTCTTTGGGATGAGCTAGAGAAGACTTTACAGAGTGGTTCGACTCTCCCGTCGGCCAGAAATTAATGCAACTCTGGACGGAAATAAATGTGAGTTGCATAAGGTTGTCGAAACAAGGCGGTCCAAAAAAATATTAGAGTGTGCAACTTTTTTTTTTGGTCAGGCAGTGTAGTAAACGGCTGATATACAGTAAAGGGCTGATATACAGTAAACGGCTGATATACAGTAAAGGGCTGATATACAGTAAAGGGCTGATATACAGTAAAGGGCTGATATACAGTAAAGGGCTGATATACAGTAAAGGGTTGATATACAGTAAAGGGCTGATATACAGTAAAGGGCTGATATACAGTAAAGGGCTGATATACAGTAAACGGCTGATAGGGCTGATATACAGTAAAGGGCTGATATACAGTAAAGGGCTGATATACAGTAAAGGGCTGATATACAGTAAAGAGCTGATATACAGTAAAGGGCTGATATACAGTAAAGGGCTGATATACAGTAAACGGCTGATATACAGTAAAGGGCTGATATACAGTAAACGGCTGATATACAGTAAAGGGCTGATATACAGTAAACGGCTGATATACAGTAAAGGGCTGATATACAGTAAAGGGCTGATATACAGTAAACGGCTGATAGGGCTGATATACAGTAAAGGGCTGATATACAGTAAAGGGCTGATATACAGTAAAGGGCTGATATACAGTAAAGGGCTGATATACAGTAAAGGGCTGATATACAGTAAAGGGCTGATATACAGTAAAGGGTTGATATACAGTAAAGGGCTGATATACAGTAAAGGGCTGATATACAGTAAAGAGCTGATATACAGTAAAGGGCTGATATACAGTAAAGAGCTGATATACAGTAAAGGGCTGATATACAGTAAAGGGCTGATATACAGTAAAGAGCTGATATACAGTAAAGGGCTGATATACAGTAAAGAGCTGATATACAGTAAAGGGCTGATATACAGTAAAGAGCTGATATACAGTAAAGGGCTGATATACAGTAAAGGGCTGATATACAGTAAAGAGCTGATATACAGTAAAGGGCTGATATACAGTAAAGAGCTGATATACAGTAAAGGGCTGATATACAGTAAAGAGCTGATATACAGTAAAGAGCTGATATACAGTAAAGGGTTGATATACAGTAAAGGGCTGATATACAGTAAAGGGCTGATATACAGTAAAGGGCTGATATACAGTAAAGGGTTGATATACAGTAAAGGGCTGATATACAGTAAAGGGCTGATATACAGTAAAGGGTTGATAGACAGTAAAGGGCTGATATACAGTAAATGGCTGATATACAGTAAAGGGCTGATATACAGTAAACGGCTGATATACAGTAAAGGGCTGATATACAGTAAAGGGCTGATATACAGTAAATGGCTGATATACAGTAAATGGCTGATATACAGTAAAGGGCTGATATACAGTAAACGGCTGATATACAGTAAACGGCTGATATACAGTAAAGGGCTGATGATATACAGTAAAGGGCTGATATACAGTAAAGGGCTGATATACAGTAAAGGGCTGATATACAGTAAAGAGCTGATATACAGTAAAGGGCTGATATACAGTAAAGGGCTGATATACAGTAAAGAGCTGATATACAGTAAAGAGCTGATATACAGTAAAGGGCTGATATACAGTAAAGGGCTGATATACAGTAAAGAGCTGATATACAGTAAAGGGCTGATATACAGTAAAGGGCTGATATACAGTAAAGGGCTGATATACAGTAAAGGGTTGATATACAGTAAAGGGCTGATATACAGTAAAGGGCTGATATACAGTAAATGGCTGATATACAGTAAAGGGTTGATATACAGTAAAGGGCTGATATACAGTAAAGGGCTGATATACAGTAAAGAGCTGATATACAGTAAAGGGCTGATATACAGTAAAGGGTTGATATACAGTAAAGGGCTGATATACAGTAAAGAGCTGATAAAGTAAAGGGTTGCCTGGAAGAAGCGAATGCATTTTAGGGCTCTTTTATCTTTTTCTCATGGGGTGTCAGGATGAGGATGAAGATAAAATATTTTTCTCTCTTTATCAGCTCGGCTGCCCGGTTAGTTTTTAGATTTCTGGGAGATTTCCCCGAGCCGTAGCACCTCAGGCCTGAGCTGGAGAGGCAGATGACCACTTCCTGTGAATTCCCGAGTCAGAGGAACGCTGATAAACTGCAGGTATGCAGGTGAATAAAGACGGCATTTAGCTTTAATGATGAGCTTTATCTGTAAAGGGATTTTCAGGTCACAGGTTAAAAGGGATTTACAATAACACAGTAAAAACGGCCCAACAGGGATTAAATTTACTCTGTACAAGTTGCTTCCTGCTGGCCTTGCCCTGCTTCCTGTTGGCCCTGCTCTGCTTCCTGTTGGCCTTGCCCTGCTTCTTGTTGGCCCTGCTCTGTTTCCTGTTGGCCCTACTCTACTTCCTGTTGGCCCTGCTGTGCTTCCTGTTGGCTCTGTTCTGTTTCCTGTTGGCCATGCTCTGCTTCCTGTTGGCTCTGCTCTGCTTCCTGTTGGCCCTGCAAAGAGCTGTAAAGTGCTTTGCGTCGTTGATCCTTTGTACATACATTAAAATACAATTGAACTGAATTCCTACGTGCAAGATCTTCTGCCTGCGGAGGCAGAAAGCAGTGTTTTGTATGCAGTAAATTAAGTAAATGCAGAACTACAAATCCCAAACAGCCCCTCAACCTTGTCACAAATCAGATTCTTTCCACACAAACCCCAAACAGCCCCTAAACCTGGACACAAATCCGAACCTTTATGCTATAAAAAACACTGATGCTATAATCCCAGCCTCACCCTTTTTCTTTTTTAATCAGACCCCAGACCGGGGTAATAAAATACCCTGATTAATTGTGCACCAACAACAAAGCATTAGTCTGCTAATTACTTATCACATAATCTTTACTCAGTAAAGACTCTAATGACCCCAAAGCCCTTTATATTGACCCCTGTCTCTTTCCTTGAATGCAGACACACGGTGGAGGCTGCCATTCGGCAAGCCCCGGAGGGATTACTAATCCTAAAGGGCTTTTCCATACTGCCTACGACAGAAAGAGGAGATCTTTTCTGGCTAGGAGCCAAAGAGGAGATCTCTCTTTTCTGGCTAGGAGTGAAAGAGGAGATCTCTCTTTTCTGGTTAGAAGAGAAAGAGGAGAGCTCTCTTTTCTGGCTAGGAGCCAAAGAGGAGATCTCTCTTTTCTGGCTAGGAGCGAAAGAGGAGATCTCTCTTTTCTGGCTAGGAGCCAAAGAGGAGATCTCTCTTTTCTGGCTAGGAGTGAAAGAGGAGATCTCTCTTTTCTGGCTAGAAGAGAAAGAGGAGATCTCTCTTTTCTGGCTAGGAGCCAAAGAGGAGATCTCTCTTTTCTGGCTAGGAGCGAAAGAGGAGATCTCTCTTTTCTGGTTAGAAGAGAAAGAGGAGAGCTCTCTTTTCTGGCTAGGAGCCAAAGAGGAGATCTCTCTTTTCTGGCTAGGAGCGAAAGAGGAGATCTCTCTTTTCTGGCTAGGAGCCAAAGAGGAGATCTCTCTTTTCTGGCTAGGAGTGAAAGAGGAGATCTCTCTTTTCTGGCTAGAAGAGAAAGAGGAGAGCTCTCTTTTCTGGCTAGAAGAGAAAGAGGAGATCTCTCTTTTCTGGCTAAGAGCGAAAGAGGGAAGGAATAAGAGGAGATGTGGTAAAGGGAACAGACAGAGTGTAGCTCTGTTTCTCACATCGAAGAGGAACATTTTACTGAAAAATCTGTGGGAGGGTTAAGGTTAGAGATAACGTCTAGATAACGTTTCCTCTGTGTGAGGGTTAGGGTTAGAGATAACGTTTCCTCTGTGTGAGGGTTAGGGTTAGAGATAACGTCTAGATAACGTTTCCTCTGTGTGAGGGTTAGGGTTAGAGATAACGTTTAGATAACGTTTCCTCTGTGTGAGGGTTAGGGTTAGAGATAACGTTTCCTCTGTGTGAGGGTTAGGGTTAGAGATAACATTTAGATAACGTTTCCTCTGTGGAAGGGTTAGGGTTAGAGATAACGTTTAGATAACGTTTCCTCTGTGTGAGGGTTAGGGTTAGAGATAACGTCTAGATAACGTTTCCTCTGTGTGAGGGTTAGGGTTAGAGATAACGTCTAGATAACGTTTCCTCTGTGTGAGGGTTAGGGTTAGAGATAACGTTTCCTCTGTGTGAGGGTTAGGGTTAGAGATAACGTCTAGATAACGTTTCCTCTGTGTGAGGGTTAGGGTTAGAGATAACGTTTCCTCTGTGTGAGGGTTAGGGTTAGAGATAACATTTAGATAACGTTTCCTCTGTGGAAGGGTTAGGGTTAGAGATAACGTTTAGATAACGTTTCCTCTGTGGGAGGGTTAAGGTTAGAGATAACGTTTCCTCTGTGTGAGGGTTAGGGTTAGAGATAACGTTTCCTCTGTGTGAGGGTTAGGGTTAGAGATAACGTTTAGATAACGTTTCCTCTGTGTAAGGGTTAGGGTTAGAGATAACGTTTCCTCTGTGTGAGGGTTAGGGTTAGAGATAACGTTTCCTCTGTGTGAGGGTTAGGGTTAGAGATAACGTTTAGATAACGTTTACTCTGTGTGAGGGTTAGGGTTAGAGATAACGTTTCCTCTGTGTGAGGGTTAGGGTTAGAGATAACGTTTCCTCTGTGTGAGGGTTAGGGTTAGAGATAACGTTTAGATAACGTTTCCTCTGTGTAAGGGTTAGGGTTAGAGATAACGTTTCCTCTGTGTGAGGGTTAGGGTTAGAGATAACGTTTAGATAACGTTTCCTCTGTCGGAGGGTTAGGGTTAGACATAACGTTTCCTCTGTGTGAGGGTTAGGGTTAGAGATAACGTTTAGATAACGTTTCCTCTGTGTGAGGGTTAGGGTTAGAGATAACGTTTAGATAACGTTTCCTCTGTGTGAGGGTTAGGGTTAGAGATAACGTTTAGATAACGTTTCCTCTGTGTGAGGGTTAGGGTTAGAGATAACGTTTCCTCTGTGTGAGGGTTAGGGTTAGAGATAACGTTTAGATAACGTTTCCTCTGTGTGAGGGTTAGAGATAACGTTTCCTCTGTGGGAGGGTTAGGGTTAGAGCAGGGGTGGGCAACTCCAGGCCTCGCGGGCCGGTGTGTATGCAGGTTTTTGCTGCCGCCAGTTAACAATTATTGAATTAGCCCAATCGTTTACATGATCTGATATTTTAATCTACATATCCGCGATATGAACAGCAGCTGATGAATGTTATTGTGCCGGTATGCGTGTATTGTAGCGTTTTATCGTTCTGTAATTTACGAGTGAATCGGTGATTGTGTGTATGACTAATTAGCTGATTGAGCCGTGGTAACTGGTGGCAGTAAAAACATGCATACACACCGGCCCGCGAGGCCTGGAATTGCCCACCCCTGGGTTAGAGATAACGTTTCCTCTGTGGGAGGGTTAGGGCTAGAGATAACGTTTAGATAACGTTTCCTCTGTGTGAGGGTTAGAGATAACGTTTCCTCTGTGGGAGGGTTAGGGTTAGAGATAACGTTTCCTCTGTGGGAGGGTTAGGGCTAGAGATAACGTTTAGATAACGTTTCCTCTGTCGGAGGGTTAGGGTGTGGAAGAGTGCTGATTCGGACACGGCCATGGACTAAACAGGGCTCGGTTGCTAGAGGCTCAGCCTTGGGGTAAATCATTCCATAATGACTGTTCCAGTCTCCAAGGCTTGTATAAATTTCAAATAATCCTTTTCTTGAGGTAGCCAGACACTTACCATGTCCAAACAATGTAACTCTTGCTTTCTGCCCTTCTTCCTTACTCTCCTGTTCTATTTTATTACTTTAGGCATTCACTCGTTCACTCGTTCACTCGCTCCTCCATCCCTTCTACACTTCATCTGTGTGACTTTCACACAACTTATCAACCCTAACCCCAAGCCATACCACCAATTTTTTATTAATTACGCAATATTCTGGAAGGACAATCCCTGTGCATCGCAAGTCTCCTGACTCACATGATTCCAAGTTTATTATAACATATTAGTATATTGCTTTTATTATATTATATACAGTAGGGATGCACCGATACCATTTTTTTCAGACCGAGTACGAGTACGAGTACTCACTTTTGAGTACTCGCCGATACCGATACCGATACCATTTTTTGTGTGTTTTTTTAAGTATGAGTACTTTATAATAATACTGTATAATAATACCACAATAATGAGACGGCTGATTTTGAAGATACTGTGTTTATTTTCTCCTGTTGATGGAGCACAGTCTATCAATTTACTGATTATTTAAATCAAATGAGGTCCAATAAAAATAAATAAATAAACATAAATAATAACCAAAATAAAACTGTAGTCTTTTGTGCATCATTCTATTTATACTACTCGTGTCGAGTTTTGAGATGTTTTATCAAGTTACTAGTATTGAATGAACTAGCCTTCGTGCCACCTCTTGATATTTTCACTGAGCAGAGCTTGCATTTTGCTACAGTTTGGTCAGATTCGTCTACCTCAAAGTACTTCCAAACTTTCGCCATTTTGTCTTGATTTCTCGTGAAGGAGGGCGTGGCGTGAGCGTGAGCACGCAGGTCAGGATTAGGTGTTGCTAAGGTGATAGCATTAGCGTGCGGACGTTTGGACGTTGGTGTCATGGTTTCTCTGCCTGCTCTGTGTATATTGTCCACTTCCCTGGGGAGCGCTCATGTTGCGTCCCTTCTTTGTTTTCCTAGTCCGTTTCAGGTTTTGGTTTTCAGTTCAGTGTGTTCACCGGTCAGGGTTTCCTGGCAGTATTTAAACCACACGTCAGCATTATTTGACGCTTCCATATTGCCAATCTTTTTACGAAGATAGCCGGTATCCTTGGACCTTCGTCCTTTTCCAGCCCTGCTCTCTTCGTGTTTGGAAACTGTAAGCGTTATTTTGTTTTCATTTCTTTCACCATTTATCGGGCGTTATAGCCACGTACCGAGGGTGCAATTGTTTTCGCGTTGTCTTTCCTTTTACCATTATTGTTACTGCCCGTGTATTCAGGGCTATCTCTTTTTGCAAGAGAGTTTTTGGTTTCGGTTCTTTCGTTGTTAGCTATAGGGTTTTTTTCGTTGTTATTGCATTGCATAAAGTGTTAAGAGTTTTTTCGCCTTTAGGGTTGTTTTCAGTTGTTAGCGGTATCTCTCCTGGGGTGGAGAGTTATATTTTGTTTGTTTATTATTAGTCCCTGTTTGCGGGGTTTCGCTCCCGCTTTGAGGTGTTCAGTGAGCATCCTCTGAAACCCCTACTGTCGCGTCTGGTCCTTCGTTCCCACGCTAGCCCTGACAGTTGGTATCGGTTTTGGAGTATCGGTACATTTTTACGAGTACGAGTACGAGTACATGAGCATGGTATCGGCCCCGATACCCGATACTGGTATCGGTATCGGTGCATCCCTAATATACAGTATTATTCTAAAAAAAACACATCCACAGATTATACTACATTTTTGTTCTTCAATAAATGTACTTTAAATCCAGAAATGCACAATAGGCCTACAATAAACATTGATAAGTATTTTTTATACCAGTAAATTAACATTGGTAATTCATTTATGGCCTTGCTAAGATGATGTACATTATCACACTATTGTGCACAATTTCAACAGTGGGAAAAAAAGATAATTTTTTTAATGAAGATGATGTCTTTTTATTAGGGTTATTTCCTGTCACCCCTACTATAGAGTATCAGCTGTGCTCAGTGTGGGGTGTTCCCCTGCCATCTCCATCTACCAATTAAAGGAAATTTTTTCCTCTGTTACTCAGTGGATTGCTTCATTGGCTGTTGCCAGGATACCCTCTTCTGATTCCACTTGTGATGTCACTGTTAAATCATGAGTCTATTTGGCAACTAGGACTTGGAATCTGCACAAACAGATTATTTTGATAAAGAATAAAACACCCGTTTCATTGCTGCAGTAAATATACGAATCAAAAAAATTCCTCCTCGAGCTGACTAATGTTCATTAAACATGGTACCAGGCAGCAGATTTAATATTTTATAGATTTTAAAGATGAACCTCTGAGCCCAAAATACACCCTGCTGTAGGCAGTGGTTCATATCAGTGAAAAGTAATTTTTTTGGAACATACTGATGGATGTGGGAAGACAGGATGAAATACCCCTCATTTTGCAGAAAGGAAACTCCAACAGAGGAAATGATCACACTTTTATAAACACGTTGTGAAAAACACCAGCATAAGCAGCCAAACACCAGCATAAGCAGCCAAACACCAGCATAAACAGCCAAACACCAGCATAAGCAGCCAAACACCAGCATAAGCAGCCAAACACCAGCATAAACAGCCAAACACCAGCATAAGCAGCCAAACACCAGCATAAACAGCCAAACACCAGCATAAGCAGCCAAAAACCAGCATAAACAGCCAAACACCGGCATAAGCAGCCAAACACCAGCATAAGCAGCCAAACACCGGCATAAGCAGTCAAACACCAGTATAAGCAGCCAAACACCAGCATAAACAGCCAAACACCAGCATAAGCAGCCAAACACCAGCATAAACAGCCAAACACCAGCATAAACAGCCAAACACCAGCATAAGCAGCCAAACACCGGCATACGCAGTCAAACACCAGCATAAGCAGCCAAACACCAGCATAAGCAGCCAAACACCAGCATAAACAGCCAAACACCAGCATAAGCAGCCAAACACCAGCATAAACAGCCAAACACCAGCATAAACAGCCAAACACCAGCATAAGCAGCCAAACACCAGCATAAACAGCCAAACACCAGCATAAGCAGCCAACAACCAGCATAAACAGCCAAACACCGGCATAAGCAGCCAAACACCAGCATAAGCAGCCAAAAACCAGCATAAACAGCCAAACACCAGCATAAGCAGCCAAACACCAGCATAAGCAGCCAAACACCAGCATAAACAGCCAAACACCAGCATAAACAGCCAAACACCAGCATAAGCAGCCAAAAACCAGCATAAACAGCCAAACACCGGCATAAGCAGCCAAACACCAGCATAAGCAGCCAAAAACCAGCATAAACAGCCAAACACCGGCATAAGCAGCCAAACACCAGCATAAACAGCCAAACACCAGCATAAGCAGCCAAACACCAGCATAAACAGCCAAACACCAGCATAAGCAGCCAAACACCGGCATAAGCAGTCAAACACCAGTATAAGCAGCCAAACACCAGCATAAACAGCCAAACACCAGCATAAGCAGCCAAACACCAGCATAAGCAGCCAAACACCAGCATAAGCAGCCAAACACCAGCATAAACAGCCAAACACCAGCATAAGCAGCCAAACACCAGCATAAGCAGCCAAACACCAGCATAAGCAGCCAAACACCAGCATAAACAGCCAAACACCAGCATAAACAGCCAAACACCAGCATAAACAGTCAAACACCAGCATAAGCAGCCAAACACCAGCATAAGCAGCCAAACACCAGCATAAGCAGCCAAACACCAGCATAAGCAGTCAAACACCAGCATAAACAGCCAAACACCAGAATAAGCAGCCAAACACCAGCATAAGCAGCCAAACACCAGCATAAGCAGCCAAACACCAGCATAAGCAGCCAAACACCAGCATAAACAGCCAAACACCAGCATAAACAGCCAAACACCAGCATAAGCAGCCAAACACCAGCATAAGCAGTCAAACACCATCATATGCAGAAAAAATATAAGAATAAGGTGCGATCAGGGTGGATAAAGTGCGATCAGGGTGGATAAAGTGCGGTCAGGGTGGATAAGGTGCGGTCAGAGTGGATAAGGTCGGCCCAGGGCATCACCGCCTTCACTCTGTCACCTGAATTTACTCATTTCTGTAAATGTGTTAGATTAAGATTATGAGCAGCCTGGTCAGGTTTATAGTACTGTAAGGTTATGAGCAGCCTGGTCAGGCTCATAGTGCTGTAAGGTTATGAGCAGCCTGGTCAAGCTCATAGTACTATAAGATTATGAGCAGACTGGTCAGACTCATAGTGCTATAAGATTATGAGCAGACTGGTCAGACTCATAGTGCTATAAGGTTATGAGGAGCCTGGTCAGGCTCATAGTACTGTAAGGTTATGAGCAGCCTGGTCAGACTCATAGTGCTGTAAGGTTATGAGCAGCCTGGTCAGGCTCATAGTACTGTAAGGTTATGAGCAGCCTGGTCAGGCTCATAGTGCTGTAAGGTTATGAGCAGCCTGGTCAAGCTCATAGTACTATAAGATTATGAGCAGACTGGTCAGGCTCATAGTACTGTAAGGTTATGAGCAGCCTGGTCAGGCTCATAGTACTGTAAGGTTATGAGCAGCCTGGTCAGACTCATAGTACTGTAAGGTTATGAGCAGCCTGGTCAGGCTCATAGTGCTGTAAGGTTATGAGCAGTCTGGTCAGGCTCATAGTGCTGTAAGGTTATGAGCAGCCTGGTCAGGCTCATAGTGCTGTAAGGTTATGAGCAGCCTGGTCAGGCTCATAGTGCTGTAAGGTTATGAGCAGTCTGGTCAGGCTCATAGTGCTGTAAGGTTATGAGCAGCCTGGTCAGGCTCATCGTACTCTAAGGTTATAAACCTGACAAGGTGAACCAGCCGATCTGACTGCCTGATATCTAGATAAAAATTCTAAATTAGGTTGCACAACATGGGACATGTGACAGTTATAGATGCACTTACTCAGCAAACCGACAGGTGATAAAACTGCAAACGGCAAACAATCGATACGTAAATCCTTCACATTTCACAACACATTTTCCACGGCACTCCAGTTCAAATGAGTTGAATCTGTAATTAAAAAGAAAATACTTTTTAATTGTAAGGGGGCTTTGCCTCACAAATACTCTCCAAATGAGGCAATGCCCAAAAAAAGAAAGAAAATCTTGAAGGTCTTGGGGGAATAAAATGAATTAAAAGTAGAAGTGTAATTGAACTCATGGAGCTATAAACTGCAGTGTTTCTTTTTATTTGCTTACTGTATTTAACATTTATTTCCTGTCAGACTGAAGGCTATTGTTGGATTTCTGTGACATCCGGACTAGTGTAGCATAATGGTTAGAGAACTGGGCTTGAGAACTGATCTGCTTCAATATCCAGCTGTATGTAAAAATGCTAATACGTTGTGTAAGTTGCTCTGGATATATTTATATAATGTGAATTATGTTCATTGCTAACGTTCATCTCTTTTACAGAGTACTGGAGAGGACCTGCGTAACTAAAGAGGCCATTTGCAGCATTTTGTGAAACAGACAAAGTCAAATGTGCATATTTGTGCTATTCCGGCATAGGAGAGTTAGCATAGCGCTCATTGCTGCCTCTGCTGGTGATTCAGGAGAGTGCAGACAAGCATACAGTGCTCCTCCAGCATAGGAGAGTTAGCATAGCGCTCATTGCTGCCTCCGCTGGTGATTCAGGAGAATGCATACAAGCATACAGTGCTCCTCCAGCATAGGAGAGTTAGCATAGCGCTCATTGCTGCCTCTGCTGGTGATTCAGGAGAATGCAGACAAGCATACAGTGCTCCTCCAGCATAGGAGAGTTAGCATAGCGCTCATTGCTGCCTCCGCTGGTGATTCAGGAGAATGCAGACAAGCATACAGTGCTCCTCCAGCATAGGAGAGTTAGCATAGCGCTCATTGCTGCCTCTGCTGGTGATTCAGGAGAGTGCAGACAAGCATACAGTGCTCCTCCAGCATAGGAGAGTTAGCATAGTGCTCATTGCTGCCTCTGCTGGCGATTCAGGAGAGTGCAGACAAGCATACAGTGCTCCTCCAGCATAGGAGAGTTAGCATAGCGCTCATTGCTGCCTCTGCTGGTGATTCAGGAGAGTGCAGACAAGCATACAGTGCTCCTCCAGCATAGGAGAGTTAGCATAGCGCTCATTGCTGCCTCTGCTGGTGATTCAGGAGAGTGCAGACAAGCATACAGTGCTCCTCCAGCATAGGAGAGTTAGCATAGCGCTCATTGCTGCCTCTGCTGGTGATTCAGGAGAGTGCAGACAAGCATACAGTGCTCCTCCAGCATAGGAGAGTTAGCATAGCGCTCATTGCTGCCTCTGCTGGTGATTCAGGAGAGTGCAGACAAGCATACAGTGCTTCTCCAGCATAGGAGAGTTAGCATAGCGCTCATTGCTGCCTCTGCTGGTGATTCAGGAGAGTGCAGACAAGCATACAGTGCTCCTCCAGCATAGGGGAGTTAGCATAGCGCTCATTGCTGCCTCTGCTGGTGATTCAGGAGAGTGCAGACAAGCATACAGTGCTTCTCCAGCATAGGAGAGTTAGCATAGCGCTCATTGCTGCCTCTGCTGGTGATTCAGGAGAGTGCAGACAAGCATACAGTGCTCCTCCAGCATAGGAGAGTTAGCATAGCGCTCATTGCTGCCTCTGCTGGTGATTCAGGAGAGTGCAGACAAGCATACAGTGCTCCTCCAGCATAGGAGAGTTAGCATAGCGCTCATTGCTGCCTCTGCTGGTGATTCAGGAGAGTGCAGACAAGCATACAGTGCTCCTCCAGCATAGGAGAGTTAGCATAGTGCTCATTGCTGCCTCTGCTGGTGATTCAGGAGAGTGCAGACAAGCATACAGTGCTCCTCCAGCATAGGAGAGTTAGCATAGCGCTCATTGCTGCCTCTGCTGGTGATTCAGGAGAGTGCAGACAAGCATACAGTGCTCCTCCAGCATAGGAGAGTTAGCATAGCGCTCATTGCTGCCTCTGCTGGTGATTCAGGAGAGTGCAGACAAGCATACAGTGCTCCTCCAGCATAGGAGAGTTAGCATAGCGCTCATTGCTGCCTCTGCTGGTGATTCAGGAGAGTGCAGACAAGCATACAGTGCTCCTCCAGCATAGGAGAGTTAGCATAGCGCTCATTGCTGCCTCTGCTGGTGATTCAGGAGAGTGCAGACAAGCATACAGTGCTCCTCCAGCATAGGAGAGTTAGCATAGCGCTCATTGCTGCCTCTGCTGGTGATTCAGGAGAGTGCAGACAAGCATACAGTGCTCCTCCAGCATAGGGGAGTTAGCATAGCGCTCATTGCTGCCTCTGCTGGTGATTCAGGAGAGTGCAGACAAGCATACAGTGCTCCTCCAGCATAGGAGAGTTAGCATAGCGCTCATTGCTGCCTCTGCTGGTGATTCAGGAGAGTGCAGACAAGCATACAGTGCTCCTCCAGCATAGGAGAGTTAGCATAGCGCTCATTGCTGCCTCTGCTGGTGATTCAGGAGAGTGCAGACAAGCATACAGTGCTTCTCCAGCATAGGAGAGTTAGCATAGCGCTCATTGCTGCCTCTGCTGGTGATTCAGGAGAGTGCAGACAAGCATACAGTGCTCCTCCAGCATAGGGGAGTTAGCATAGCGCTCATTGCTGCCTCTGCTGGTGATTCAGGAGAGTGCAGACAAGCATACAGTGCTCCTCCAGCATAGGAGAGTTAGCATAGCGCTCATTGCTGCCTCTGCTGGTGATTCAGGAGAGTGCAGACAAGCATACAGTGCTCCTCCAGCATAGGAGAGTTAGCATAGCGCTTCTTCAATGCTCTTTCTCATTTCTCTCCCCACCTCTGTCGATTCAGCAGAGACAAATGTTTGCTCTCCTCTGAAGCGCTCATTGCTGCCCCTGCTGGTGATTCAGGAGAGTGCAGACAAGCATACAGCGCTCTCCTCTGAAGCAGGTGAAGTCAGCCACCACTTCTTAACACAATGCAGTTTTGCAAGTCGGGCTCACAAAGATACTTCATGTGCAGCTCAACAGGTGGACTTATGAGCATCCAATTGACCAGAGGGGGGCGGTCACTGGTGCACGGTGACCCCCGGCCCCCCCCTCCTCGCTAAATTCTGGAGCCCGCTGTGCTTTGCAGATTTCTGCATGCCCTGGCCGCAGCTAGCACTGTGATGGACCAGATTGGATACCAGAATCACTATCTCATTTTAATCCTGTGCAATCTCCATTCTCTGTTAGCTCTGATGTGGGACAGTTTCTTCCATGACATCACACGTCCCAAACCGGCCTCTCAACCGGCCCTAACTGCACCCACCACAGCTACAATTTCTCAGTATGTTATTGCTGACGAAATAATCAGCACTTAAGTTGTTACTTAAGGTTCCCCTCGACTTGATTCTGTCCTGTTCTACGCAGTCACTATCCAATCAGAATCTGATCACTCCCAGATCTGAATAAAACAGTGTAATGGTGCTCACAGATTATAGCTGGGCACTTTGCAACACTCTGAAATAGAGTGTTATTGATTTTATGGGCCTTGTGAACCCATTAGTATGACATGAGTAGATTATTAAATACTGCAAGCCTGTATGCGCAGACTGATGTATTTATAATATATCAGTCTGCGCATGGACTTATTATAATTACATCAGTGCAGGCAGTCCGTATGCGCAGACGTGTGCAGTGATGTAGTTATAATAGGTCTGTATGAGCAGATGTGTGCAGTGATGTAGTTATAATAGGTCTGTATGAGCAGACGTGTGCAGTGATGTAGTTATAATAGGTCTGTATGAGCAGACGTGTGCAGTGATGTAGTTATAATAGGTCTGTATGAGCAGACGTGTGCAGTGATGTAATTATAATAGGTCCGTATGAGCAGACGTGTGCAGTGATGTAGTTATAATAGGTCTGTATGAGCAGACGTGTGCAGTGATGTAGTTATAATAGGTCTGTATGAGCAGACGTGTGCAGTGATGTAGTTATAATAGGTCTGTATGAGCAGACGTGTGCAGTGATGTAGTTATAATAGGTCTGTATGTGCAGACGTGTACAGTGATGTAGTTATAATAGGTCCGTGATGGAGGATGGAGGATGGAGGATGGATGATGGATGATGGAGGATGGATGATGGATGATGATGGATGATTGATGATTGATGCTGATGGTGATGATGATGATGGATGATTGATGATGATATTGGGGACTCCAGCTGACAGCCGCACTCTGCTTCCCAAAGCTAATCATGTAAAGTTAATGGAGGTCAAATGAGACCACAGAGGCGTCCACTAAGATCCTCCTGTGCTGAGATAAATTCACTCCACACCAATTTACCCCTTCAAAGGGAGGGGTCTGCCTTGTGCCTGTTTGCTACTCTTTCCAAGGGCAGATTTACCATCAGTCACAACACTGATGTATTCTCTATATATGGGGATGTAGTTCAGTGGTAGAGCACATGCTTTGCATGTATGAGGTCCTGGGTTCAATCCCCAGCATCTCCAAGCAACCTTTTGGGTGGCAGTTTAATCTAAAGGGTTGCAGGTTTGATTCCCAAGTAAGACACTGTTGTTGTACCCTTGAGCAAGATACTTCACACAAATTGCTTCAGTAAATATCCAGCTGTATAAACGGATAGTATGTTAAAACATATATATATTTTAAAGTGTAAATGCTGTTCAAGTCGCTCTGGATATGAGGGTCTGCTAAATGCCTGTGATGTAATCATTCACAAGAGCGGGGGCTTAGAGGGGCGACTGTTCCACCCACCAGAGAGTTTTCTCATCAGGCTAAAGATCCCATCAGTGTCCTGCAGAGCAACTATCTCAACAGGCTTCACACAGGTGGTTCCACCCCTCTTCCAGACACACTGCACGCTGTCATTTAAACCATCGCCCTGGGAAACCCTAAGTCTACTAGGCATTCACTCTTTTCTGATTCCAACAAACTCACATTGATGGTAAATGGTAAATGGACTTAAGTGCTTTACAATGGCCTCTCACTCACCCGTTCACACACATTCACACACCAATGGCGGCAGCCACCATGCAAGGCGCTAGCCTGCTCATTGGGAGCAATTTGGGGTTCAGTGTCTTGCCCAAGGACACTTCGACACGTGGACAGGAGGAGCCAGGGATCGAACCGCCGACCCTGCGATCAGCGGACGACCCGCTCTACCTCCTGAGCCACAGCCGCCCCATGATATGACTCTCTCTCTCTTTCCAACCTCTGAGGGACTGAAATACTCAAGGAAGGGAAGTAATTTTAAAAGCCCTAGTGAGTTATAATTTTCAATTTGATTCCAACCATGAGATGCAAGCACACTAAGGCAGAGTTTAGAGACTCTAATGGAGGATGTAGAGATAAACCTGCCCTGTAGCAGATGTGCTTTGCTCGTTCTGTGTGAACTGGCTTGAAGACGATTCAACATGTCTTAGATCGCAGTGACGCCCCCCCCAATGTCACCTTCAACACCGTCTACAATTATAGCTTTTAACAATGCAACACCGTGACACAGAACTCCATCAGATTAACTCTCCACAGACGACTAGTGGCATTTAAATAGGCTGCATTGGCTTCGCTGGGGTGAAAAGGAAGGAATTAGGCCAAGGACTTGCGTGCAAAATAGCTACAGCGCCGCGGATGGCCTGGATCAGACTGGACCTTCGGGAGAAGAACGAGGTTAGCCAGAAACTTGGAAAGTTAGCTCTGTTTCTGCCGAGAAGCAATTTCCTGCACAGAACGTCTGTGTGCAAGAGAGAGAGAGAGGGGAAGAAGGGAGAGAGAGAGGGGAAGAAGGGAGAGAGACCACCTACAGATCTCTCAGACACAGCCCACCTCCGACCACAACCACATCCTCCGGACTGTAACAGAGCGGACTTGGCAACCCGCTCTAAAACACAGTCAGCAGTTTGTAAATACTTTTCTCTGTTCATTTGTGGTAGTTAAAAAAAAAAACTCTGGTCGGTTAAACAGAAATAGGGCTGTCCCTGGCACTACGTCCAATGATGTTTTCTGAATTATCAGAAGAAAAAAAAAACCGACAGATATTATATGACAGCATTGTGGTCTTTTCTGGTACCTCTGTATTATCTTTGCTCTGGGTTCGGTTATAGGCTACAGGAAGTATTAAAGTGATACGGGTCCAATTTCCCCACATAGATTTGATAAAGATTCCAGCAGAGCAGATCATGCTGCTTTTTGTGACGAAACATGAACAAAAATAAACAACCCTGCCCCCTAGAGGACGTTTAAACCACTTCCTCCAGTGGAATTAGTTTAACTGAAGCTGTGGAATTTTATTTGAGTTAGACGATGGGGCTTCTCTTGGGGTTAGCAGCGTACTCCAACGCACATTAACATTTTGTAGTGGACTTCTTACATGAATCTCTGCTATAGAATGTGATGTAACCCCCATGAGAAGCTACAAGAAAGAGATTAGGCTACTTCCCTTTGCTAGAGACCTTCAGCATGATTACATTACATTACATTATAGACATTTAGCAGACGCTCTTATCCAGAGCGACGTACATAGTGCATTTCCGAACAAGTAACAAGTGCGTTAAAACAATCCTAAAAAGGCAAACACGAATCTAAGCGCTAGGCGAGAGTCAGTATGATTGGGAATTTATTTATTTATTTATTTTTTTGGGGGGGGAATACACAATTCTGATAACAATAGTCACAAGGAGGTAGGGAGGGGTGGAGAGAGGTGCAGCTTGAAGAGGTGAGTCTTCAATCTGCGCTTGAAAGCGGTCAGACTTTCTGCTGTTCTGACCTCCACGGGGAGCTCATTCCACCACCGTGGGGCCAGGACAGACAGACGTCGAGACCGGGTGCTAGTATGAAGAGGGGGGGGTACCAGTCGTCCTGAGGAGGCGGAACGCAGAGATCTGGCAGGTGTGTAGGGTCTGATGAGCTTTTGGAGGTATGGGGGGGCAGATCCTCGGACTGCCTGGAAGGCGAGCACCAATGTTTTGAATTTGATGCGGGCCATCACCGGTAGCCAGTGGAGGTCAATGAGCAGGGGGGTGACATGGGAGTATCGGGGGAGGTTGAAGACCAGGCGCGCTGCTGCGTTCTGGATAAGCTGAAGGGGTCTAATGGCCGATGCTGGCAAGCCAGCCAGGAGAGAGTTGCAATAGTCCAGGCGGGACAGCACCATCGCTTGGACCAGGAGCTGGGTTGAGTGGGTGGTGAGGAAGGGGCGGATTCTCCTGATGTTGTACAGGAAGAACCTGCATGCCCGGGTTACCACTGCGATGTTCTCGGAGAGGGACAGCCTGTTGTCCATCACGACTCCGAGGTTCCTGGCACAGGACGTTGGGGTCAGTGGAATGTCTCCTAGGGAAATAGAGAGATTGAGAGGGGGAGAGGTTAGAGCAGGAATGTAGATGAGCTCAGTCTTGCCTGGATTGAGCTTGAGATGGTGGTTGTCCATCCAGCTCTGGATGTCTCTCAGGCAAGCGGAGATGCGGGCTGACACCTGAGTGTCAGAGGGTGAGAAGGAGAGAAAGAGTTGAGTATCGTCAGCATAGCAGTGGTAAGAAAGACCATGAGCAGTGATAACAGGGCCAAGGGATTTGGTGTAGGTGGAGAAGAGGAGGGGACCAAGAACTGAGCCCTGGGGGACTGATTGACTGATAAGGGGACGGGGTGCCGATACTTTACCAGCCCAGGCAACCTGGGAGGAGCGTTCGGAGAGGTAGGACTTAATCCAGGCCAGGGCCGAGCCGCCGATCCCCGCTGCAGACAGGGACGACAGGAGGATGGAATGATCTACGGTGTCGAAGGCGGCAGAGAGGTCTAGAAGTAGTAGCACAGAGGAGAGGGAGGCTGCACGAGCTGCATGAAGCATCTCGCTGACGGAGAGGAGTGCGGTCTCCGTTGAGTGGCCAGGTTTGAAGCCGGACTGGTGGGGGTCTAGCAGGTTGTTCTGGGTAAGGAAAGACGACAGTTGGTTAGAAACAGCACGTTCAATTGTTTTGGAAAGAAAAGGAAGAAGAGATACCGGTCTGTAGTTTTGGATGTTGGAGGGGTCCAGCGTCGGTTTTTTAAGGATCGGGGTGATGTGGGCTCTCTTGAAGGATGAGGGGAAGCAGCCAGAGGTCAGGGAGGAGTTCACCAGGGAGGTCACAAACGGGAGGATATCTGGGGTGATTGCCTGGAGGAGAGATGAAGGGATAGGGTCGAGGGCACAAGTAGTGGGACGATGGGAGAGTAGGAGATGGGATACGTCGGTCTCAGAAAGGGGAGAAAAGGTGGAGAAACAGGGTGGGGACACATAAGGGGTAGAGAGAGGAAGAGAGTGGGAAGCAGTGTCTGTGAGGGGAGGGGGAGCGGGGCTGAAGGAGCTGCGGATGTCTACGATCTTCTCATCGAAGAAATCTGCGAAGTCGTCTGCAGTGAACGAGGAATGAGGAGCAGGAGGGGGTTTGCTGAGGAGGGAGGAGAAGATAGAGAACAATTGACGGGGGTTAGAACTGTGTTTGCAAATTTTTGTGTGATAGTACGTTACCTTGGCAGCAGTGATTGCTGTAGAGAATGTCGCTAGGAGGGACTGGTAGGAGGAGAGGTCTGATGTGTCTCTGGATTTCTTCCACTTCCTCTCTGCTGCGCGGAGACCGGCCCTCGAGGTGCGCAGGGCGTCGGACATCCATGGGCAGGGAGGAGATGGGCGTGTGGGCCTAGAGACAAGAGGGCAGAGAGAGTCAAGTGATGTGGAGAGAGCTGTGAGCAGGGCGTCAGATGCAGAGTCGATAGAGAGTTGAGAGAAGGGTTTGAGAGGGGGGAGGGAAGCAGTGACACAGGGAGCAAGAGATGAGGGCGAGAGGGAGCAGAGGTTACGGCGGACAGAGACAGTGGGGGTGTGGGGAGGGGAGGGACGGTGTGGGACAAGAGGAAGAGAGAAAGAAATGAAGTGGTGATCAGAGGCATGCAGAGGGGTAACAGTGAGATCAGAGCAGGGGCTGTTCCTCTGGAAGACCAGGTCTAGGAGGTTGCCAGCCTTGTGGGTGGGGGGGGAGGGTTGGAGGGAGAGGTCAAAGGAGCAGAGAAGTGGGAGGAAGGCCGCAGACTGGGAGGCATCTAGATGGATGTTGAAGTCTCCCAGGAGGATCAGCGGGATGCCGTCCTCTGGGAAGGAGCCGAGCAGGGTGTCAAGCTCATCGAGGAAGCACCCCAGGGGACCTGGAGGGCGATAAACAACTATAATGTACAGGTTAATAGGGTTGTTAATAAACACAGAGTGGTATTCAAAGCTAGTAATAGATAGATCAGCGAGGGGGAAAACAGAGAATGACCATGAGGGGGAGAGTAGCAAACCAGTACCACCTCCGCGACCAGACGGCCGGGGGGTGTGAGAGAAGG
This sequence comes from Ilyophis sp. 1 JC-2022, assembly GCA_022702515.1. Classification (NCBI taxonomy): domain Eukaryota; kingdom Metazoa; phylum Chordata; class Actinopteri; order Anguilliformes; family Synaphobranchidae; genus Ilyophis; species Ilyophis sp. 1 JC-2022. Next base: position 63,263,439 of record CM040406.1, read on the forward strand.
AGAAGGAGGAGGAGAGGGCAGCGGGAGTTGCCGTATTGTCCGGTGTGATCCATGTTTCAGTGAGGGCGAGAAACTGGAGGGACAGGAAGGAGGCATAGCCGGAGATGAAGTCTGCTTTCCGTGTGGCAGACTGGCAGTTCCAGAGCCCCCCTGCGACAGTGAAGTTCTCGCAGGGAGTCAGCGAGGGGTAGCGGAGGTTGGATGGGTTGCGTCGTCGTGGAGGGCCACGCCGTTGGAAGCGGGTTCTGTATGGAAGAGAGCAGACAGGGATAGGGAGGGAGGGAGGGAGAACACACATAAACTGGGACGGAGCGCTCAGACACTCGTCTTTTGAAGTGCACACGGGTGATTTGCAATTGGCAACAGCCGTGTGAGGCACTTCCTAAGCGCGGTTAAATAATTATTACCACTTAAAAGGCACGCAAAGCTGAAACTAACAGTCTATCCAATCTAACAATATAGCAAACAGCCAAAACGCAGAACATAGAAACTAGTAAGCAATTGGTAAGATCAACAAGCTCCAATTAAAGTCAAAATAAAATCATACAAACAGCGGCTAGTACGCATAAAATCGTCACTACCTCTCACGGGACGGTTAAAACAGCTCTTGTCACACAGGAAGGCGGATGCACACTGAGCGGATGCACACTGAGCGGGCTAATAATATCTCTTGCTGTGTGTGGAGCAGCTGAAGAGAAAAACACTGTGGACCCAACCTTTACAGTTGTGCCGTTACTCAGATAATACTTATCAGTTGGCTGTAGTGGCAGGAGTTCAGAAAGGAATAATGTAACCATAAGAGTGTGATTTTTTTTCCGGCTGGGGGCCTAAAAACAGTGACGTTATATAAAGTTGGTTACCTTCATTTTTTAGCTTGGTGGTTCAAATCGTGTCTTTTCTTACTTCTCCAGGGATGACGTGACATCAAATTCCATAGTGGAATTCGTACAGTCTTTGGTCGGGTCTTGAACCCACAGCCTTATTGTAGTTTAAGAGATTGTTGTTTTTTTTGGTCAGGCTCATAGTGTTGTAAGGTTATGAGCAGCCTGGTCAGGCTCATAGTACTGTAAGGTTATGAGCAGCCTGGTCAGGCTCATAGTACTGTAAGGTTATGAGCAGCCTGGTCAGGCTCATAGTACTGTATAGTTATGAGCAGCTTGGTCAGGTTCATAGTACTGTAAGGTTATAAGCAGCTTGGTCAGGTTCATAGTACTGTAAGGTTATAAGCAGCCTGGTCAGGCTCATAGTACTGTAAGGTTATAAGCAGCCTGGTCAGGTTCATAGTACTGTAAGACTATGAGCAGCCTGGTGAAATGAAGCTGCATTTCCAGGTCATTAAAAGCTGTCGTGTGTGTGTGTGCAAACAGCTGTGTCTTTTTCGAACATCCCTCGGGTGCAACAGTCATAAACAATTTGTACCCGAGTCCCGGCTCAGTGAGGAAATGGCAGAATACACGAGGGGCGAGACAGAGACATTGGCCTCATTAGGGTCGGGGAGCTGCGGTCCTGACAGTACAGACTCAGGGGGATTGTGATCCGATTTCAGGTGAAATGTTCTCCCCACGAACAGTAACTCTGAAAGTTTTCATCATTAGCATGAAGTGTTAGCGAAGTCGCTGGCAGAAGTGATACAGGCCGTCAGTCAGCCAGCGCTAACTTTAGCTGAAGGTGCAGAACACATTACTGCATTGTACAGCAAATAATTTCCACAAACAATATTTACCAGCACTGCTCACCTCAGACATTCTCTTGACAGAATCCGGTGTTACGCTGCCATCTTGTGGTCATTTGGTGACATCACACTCCAAAAAAACACATAAAACGCTCTTGTCTTTGCTTTTACAAATTTATCGTATTCAAAAGATTTTTATGCAATCTTGTTTCAGCCAATACGTGCAATACAGATTATCAGCAGCCAATTAAATCTCTACCCTGTAACACTGAGGGTGCATCCCAATACTCGAAAAATACCCCCTCCTTTCCTCCACTACCACCTCCTCTCCTCCCTTCCTCCACGACCACCTCCTCTCCTCCTTTCCTCCACTACCACCTCCTCTCCTCCCTTCCTCCACGACCGCCTCCTCTCCTCCTTTCCTCCACGACCACCTCCTCTCCTCCTTTCCGCCACTACCACTTACTCTCCTCCCTTCCTCCACTACCACCTCCTCGCCTCCTTTCCTCCACAACCACCTCCTCTCCTCCTTTCCTCCACTACCACCTCCTCTCCTCCCTTCCTCCACGACCACCTCCTCGCCTCCTTTCCTCCACGACCACCTCCTCTCCTCCTTTCCTCCACGACCACCTCCTCTCCTCCTTTCCGCCACTACCACCTCCTCCCCTCCACTACCACTTACTCTCCTCCCTTCCTCCACTACCACCTCCTCGCCTCCTTTCCTCCACGACCACCTCCTCTCCTCCTTTCCTCCACGACCACCTCCTCTCCGTGCCCTGGAAACAGATCTTTGTGTTTTAATCTAATGTTTCTGATTACAGCATGTACCAATAGCAGCGTGCTTAGCTGGAGATTAAAAACCTCAGGTTAAACAGAACAGCATTACAACTGGAACAGCTAATCCTTACTGCACATATTTGGATAACTGTAACCGTTGTAATGCAGCTCTGTGGTCTATGGGGTTTAAACCTGAGGATCAAACTCCAGAGGCCTGTATTATGAAGCAGGATTACCGAGTTAGCTGGATAACTGCACTGAGTAAAACCCAGAACAGCTTTTTTTTACTTCAGTCCATGTTTCATATATGGGAGGGTTCCTTCCCTCCGTGTCAACGGCTCTCGCTCGTCCCGACTGCGGAGCTTCGCCACCCGAGCTCCCCAGTGCTGGAACAAACTCCTCATTCCCCTACATTGCACTCAAACACTGCCTGCTTTCCGTCATAGTCTGTAGACACACCTCTTCAGACTCCACCTTGACTGACCCACCAATCTAGTGCCATTTTCATATCGTACTTCTTGTTTGATTCTATCAACGTTAGTTCAATAAACTCTCTGCAAAATATAGAGTAAACACACATATATATGCCCTTTATAGTTCTGGTAACATCACCCTGGTAATTAAAATAAACGGCCTCCACAGCGGCCTATTCCTCCCGCCATGCCATGTCTCACAGCCACACGCAAGTCAGGCCTGGCACAGCCACACGCAAGTCAGGCCTGGCACAGCCACACGCAAGTCAGGCCTGGCACAGCCACACGCAAGTCAGGCCTGGCACAGCCACACGCAAGTCAGGCCTGGCACAGCCACACGCAAGTCATTACATTAGTCATTTAGCAGAAGCTTTTATTCAAAGCGACATACAGTACGTGCATACAGAAACGTAATCGAAGTAACTACAGAACAGATAAGACAAAGCACATTCTTCCCATAACGCAGCAGCTGAGTGGCTGTGTTATCAGGAGTGATCCAGGTCTCAGTGAGAGCCAGGAAGTGGAGGGACTTCACCTTGGCATAGGCAGTGATGAAGTCAGCTTTCTGGACAACTGACCGGCAGTTCCACAGTCCACCCACCACTGAGAGTTCCTTATGAGAGGACAGGGGGGGGGGCAGACCAGGTTAGCCGGGCAGCGCCTGCGATGGTTGGATCTCCAGGCGCGAGGCATACAGCACAGAGGAATGTGGGTTAGACACATGGTAGGGGGTGATAAGCCAAGTTAGGTAGTGAAAGATAAGGACAAACAGACAAGTCATACAAATTGCTGATGAGGCTGCCGTATTTACTGCTTTAACTTATTCACTATTTGCTAATTTACCGATTACATTCAGCTGCTTGCAGGGCTAATACACTCAGGTGAAGCTAGTTGAGATTAGCAACACAAAAGGGCAGTTGTTGCCTTAATAATAGGTACAAATCAACTTAAACAGATCGCTAACTACTGCAATTTACCTCAGCTACACAATGACTACAAAGCTGTTCAATTACCTAATGCAGCTAAAACCGAATGTAAAAAAGATACTTAACCAATCCGACGGCAGAAAATCAACAAACGCTGTCTAGATGCACTCTGTGCCAAGTCAGGCCTGGCTCAGCCACACGCAAGTCAGGCCTGGCCCAGCCACACGCAAGTCAGGCCTGGCACAGCCACACGCAAGTCAGGCCTGGCACAGCCACACGCAAGTCAGGCCTGGCACAGACACACGCAAGTCAGGCCTGGCACAGACACACGCAAGTCAGAGGAATGCACTTAATTTCCTGTGCAGCTAAACAGTCACTCCTGCGTGTGCCTGAATGACCAGCGGGAGGCGCTAGAGCAGGAATGAGCAGGTCTCACGGGCCAGTGCGTATGCAGGTTTAACTCCAGGTCTCACGGGCCAGTGTGTATGCAGGTTTAACTTCAGGTCTCACGGGCCAGTGCGTATGCAGGTTTAACTCCAGGTCTCACGGGCCAGTGTGTATGCAGGTTTAACTCCAGGTCTCACGGGCCGGTGTGTATGCAGGTTTAACTTCAGGTCTCACGGGCCAGTGCGTATGCAGGTTTAACTCCAGGTCTCACGGGCCAGTGCGTATGCAGGTTTAACTCCAGGTCTCACGGGCCAGTGCGTATGCAGGTTTAACTCCAGGTCTCACGGGCCAGTGTGTATGCAGGTTTAACTCTAGGCCTCGCGGGCCGGTGTGTATGCAGGTTTAACTTCAGGTCTCACGGGCCGGTGTGTATGCAGGTTTAACTCCAGGTCTCGCGGGCCAGTGTGTATGCAGGTTTAACTCCAGGCCTGGCGGGTCGGTGTGTATGCAGGTTTAACTCCAGGTCTCACGGGTCGGTGTGTATGCAGGTTTAACTCCAGGTCTCACGGGCCGGTGTGTATGCAGGTTTAACTCCAGGCCTGGCGGGTCGGTGTGTATGCAGGTTTAACTCCAGGTCTCACGGGTCGGTGTGTATGCAGGTTTAACTCCAGGTCTCACGGGCCGGTGTGTATGCAGGTTTAACTTCAGGTCTCGCTGGGAGGTGTGTAAGAAGGTTTAACTCAAGGACTGGCGGGTCGGTGTGTGTATGCAGGTTTAACTCCAGGTCTCACGGGTCGGTGTGTATGCAGGTTTAACTCCAGGTCTCACGGGCCGGTGTGTATGCAGGTTTAACTTCAGGTCTCACGGGTCGGTGTGTATGCAGGTTTAACTCCAGGTCTCACGGGCCGGTGTGTATGCAGGTTTAACTTCAGGTCTCACGGGCCGGTGTGTATGCAGGTTTAACTCCAGGCCTGGCGGGTCGGTGTGTATGCAGGTTTAACTCCAGGTCTCACGGGCCGGTGTGTATGCAGGTTTAACTCCAGGTCTCACGGGCCGGTGTGTATGCAGGTTTAACTTCAGGTCTCACGGGCCGGTGTGTATGCAGGTTTAACTCCAGGTCTCACGGGCCAGTGTGTATGCAGGTTTAACTCCAGGTCTCACGGGCCGGTGTGTATGCAGGTTTAACTCCAGGTCTCACGGGCCGGTGTGTATGCAGGTTTAACTCCAGGTCTCACGGGCCAGTGTGTATGCAGGTTTAACTCCAGGTCTCACGGGCCAGTGTGTATGCAGGTTTAACTTCAGGTCTCACGGGCCCGTGTGTATGCAGGTTTTATTTCTGCTGCCACCAGTTCCCCTGGCTCAATCCAGCCAATTAGTCATATACACCAACACCACTAGTAAACTACACCACAATAAAACTCTACAATACCTGCATACAGGCACAAAAACATTCAGCAGCTGCTGTTCATATGGTGGAATGTAGCCAAAATATCAGATCATGTAAATTATTGGGCTAATTAAATAATTAAGAGCAGAAGTTAGTCTGAAATCCAGCAACATACGGCCCTCCTTGCCCATCCCTGCGCTAGAGAGTGACGAGGCTCTCCATCTAAAATGCACCCATATCACACAAGGAGGGGGGTGGGGGTGGGCACGGCACTGAAATTTACCAGGATGAGCCACACAGCAGCCCCACATAATATATTCTATTAACACAGACCAGCATTCCCTCAAGCAAGATTTTACCCCGCACAGGCTCATAAAGCTGGCTAAATTAAACATAAATTATTAGATTTTTGCCTTTGCTCCGAGCTACTTACCTTGTTAACTGCACAACAACAACCCCCCCCCCCCCTCCCCAGTCCCATGACACAGAGAAGAGTTTTTGTGGCTTAAAGCACCAAGTCCACTTTTAATTTTATTTTAAATGCAAGACATACAAAGAGATCGCTCTCCATTCAGCAAAAAACCAAGCATATACAAACGACAGCTTTCCTGCGGTTTAGACGGATAAGAGGCTCCACTCCTCTTCGTCACCTTTGACCTTTAGACCCCAGACGATGGCGGAGAGTCGAGAGACGGAGGACGGAAGTGTTAGCGCGTCGCCGACTGATTTACAAGGGAAAACTACTCCCGCTTTGCTTAAGGGATCAAAACACGCAGTGTACTGGTAAATCCTACCAATAACTAGACCTATACTCCCATCTCACAGGGGCTATAGAAACCTAGGTAGCCATGCAATCCTGCCCCACCCACCCCTAAAATAAAATAAAATAAAATAAAATAATGTAGTACAGTACAAACGAAGCACAATTTGTTGAGCACTTCATGTCCCTTTAGTCTCAAGTAGGTTTTTTGTAGTGATTGACAGTGAGGTTCCATAAGAAGGTGGAGCCAACATATGCTATAACCGGCTCACCAATTTCAGCCAATCACTGTTTTTTCTGTGGAGAGCCAAGCCTTTCAATTTGTCAGCATCTATGATTGACGGCTCCGTGCATCTCCGCCCATTACAGGGTTCAGAAAACCTCAATGTCCCATTGCAAGTTTATATATTTATATATGTATTTATTTTACTGTAGACGAGTGCAGGTTGCGGATAAAAAAAATAGGACACGTAACTGGAGAAGCTCCCATGATTGGCTGAGGATTGGAGAGGGTGAATGTGACCGACAGAGGAACAGACAGGACAGCAAACGACCACATTAACAGTGAAACGAATGAGTCTCTCCCACAGCAAAAAAAAAGGCAATAAGTCATACAACCTATTTTCCTATCTAACTAGCTAAATATGCTATTCACAGAGAGCAGTAAGAGCAATGTCCCTCTCTCTCGCTCGCTTGCTCTCTCTCATACACACACACACACACACACACTTGCACACACAAACCCACAAGAACAGAGTAAGAATCAACAGCCACCCAACCCCAAAGAAAACATTTTAAAAAACTGGTGAGCAGCATTTCTTCTACATAAGGCGGGGCTTAGAGCGACAGCTGGTTGGTGGGCTGGCCTGTCCAATGCTATGTCTCCATCTAGACAGAGCCAGATACGATTGGCTGACGGTGTTTGGGTTTGTGGGGTGGAATGCAGCTGGGATGACTGGAGAATGGAGCGATGAAGGCTGCCAGGAGGCATGAGGTTTCTACCAAGGCATCGACAGGGAGGCAGCTCAGATTCCACACCATCCTTTTTCCACTCTCTCTTTCTCTCTCACACACACGCACGCACTCTTCTTACACTCTTGCCCTCATAGTTTCACTCTTCCAACATTTCTCTCTGCGCTACTCTATTTAACCTCCACGCACATGCAGAGCAGACAGGATATTCTCTTCAGGAAACATGCAACCAACATGTGGACATGAGGAAGGAGAAACAGGGATCTCTACGTCAAACACGGCACCTTAAATCTTAAACAGGCAGCTATAGCACAGCATCAGAGCTCTCTCTCTCCCTCACGCACACAAATTACAGCAGGTCCATTAGTCAGCCACCATTCTCCCCACATCTTTATTTTCTTCATCTTGTCATTTCCTGGAAAAACACATTACGTGCACATTTTTCCTGGAATTTAACACAACTAGCGGTCTCGTCTGAGAATTAGCGGTATCGTCTGAGAACTAGCGGTATCGCCCAAGCTCTGCAGGTGCCTGGCATTAGAACAATCTGACAGTTCGACCTGTGTAGTGGTCGATCAACCCGCCAACCTTCCTGATCGCTCTTGGAAACTCACAGCTCAAACAGAAAAAAAGTTTTAAAAAAAATAATTAAATAAAAGTTTCAGGAGCGTGCGAGACGGGAACAGCGATGCCGTTTACCCAGAATCCTTTACAGCCGACACATCGTGCTGTGCAAAAACAACACACCTGCATGCCAGAAGGGCCACGCCCCTTTTATATTTCACACAACTACAGCGCATGAGGGGGTAGTCCGAGCTGTGATGTCACACTGTACAGTGACCGTGCGATTTGAAAGTACGCACATTCCGCTTTTACGGAAACAATAACAGGCAGGAGAGAAAAAAATAAAGGCTACAGCAAAAAAATAATAATAATAATCATATAATAAAAATTATTAAACAATCTGTTCTCCACCACCTCCCATGTGCTCAGACAAACAGTTCATAACTTAGGCAAGAAAAACAAACCTCCTCTACCCTAAAATTTTTTTTAAAAACACACCCCCACAATGTTCAAGCATCGGGATTGGTCAGTTTTTGTTTGTAAGTCAGCTGTTACAATCAAGTCAGGTTGGGGCAGGCAGAAGGGGGGTACAGATGTCTGAGTAGGGGGGTACGGTGGAGTAAAACCCTTTTACAGGTACTTGAGAACAACAGTGTGGGAGAGACAGGAAACAGGAAGTTCTGGGGAGTGGGGCGGTGTATCCCTGGGTGACCCTCCTCCCCCCGGCCCTGCTTGATCAGGGGGTTAGAGGGGGGAGCGGGGAGGTGGAGGTTCCAGGGCACGGTTGTCCTTTGATGATGTGATGTCAGATGCGGCTGGAGTCTCCATGGGAATGTGGTACTGAGGAAAATGCCTGGCAACAGAGGAGGGAATGAGAGAGCAGCCAACAAACATGCAGACACCGTGCAAGTGTGTGTGTGTGTGTGTGTGTGTGTGTGTGTGTGTGTGTGTGTGTGTGTGTGTGTGTGTGTGCTCGTGTGTGAGAGAGTGGGGGTGAGTGTGTGTGTGTGTGTGTGTGTGTGTGTGTGAGAGAGAGTGGGGGTGAGTGTGTGTGTGTGAGTGAGACAGTCCATATGCGTGTCTGTGTATGCACGAGAGAGTGAGTGTTAGAGGAGAGAGGGTGGGTGTCTGTGTGTGAGAGACAGTGTGTGTTGTGTGTGTGCCTGTGTGAGAGTGGGGGTGTGTGTGTGTGTGTGTGTGTGTGAGAGAGAGTGGGGGTGTATGTGCGCGCGTGCGTGTGTGAGAGAGACAGAGTGGGGGTGTGTGTGTGTGTGTGTGAGAGAGAGAGACAGTGTGAGTATGTGTGTGTGTGTGTGGGTGTGTGTGTGTGTGTGTGAGAGAGACAGAGTGTGAGTATGTGTGTGTGTGCGTGTGTGTGTGTGTATGTATGTGTGAGAGAGACAGAGTGTGTGTGTGTTCCCCAATAACAACATCATTACTGTACATCAGCTCATGCAGACCAAAGACCTGCTCCACTTTCTACAACTCCTGTATACACAGGTCCTCATTTACCACAGAACCACGGTACTTCACACCATTAATACAACCACAACAACACTGGCAGTGTAGTATAATGCTTAAGGAACTGGCCTTGTAACCGAAAGGTTGCAGGTTCGATTCCCAGGTAGGTCACTGCCGTTGTACCCTTGAGCAAGGTACTTAACCTGAATTGCTTCAGTATACCGGTGAGGTCGGAAGTTTACATACACTTAGGTTGAAGTCATTAAAACTTATTTTTAACCACTCCACAGATTTTATGTTCGCAAACTATAGTGTTGGCAAGTCAGTTAGGAAATCTACTTTGTGCATGACAAGTCATTTTTCCAACAATTGTTTACAGACAGATTATTTCACTTTTAATTCACTATATCAAAATTCCAGTGGGTCAGAAGTTTACATACATTAAGTTGACTGTGCCTTTAAATTTTTAATTTTTAAATATTTGGTTGCATATCCTTTGCATGCCATGACTTCCTGATGTCTGTGACCCAACATCATCAAAAAACTCTTGATATCTTATTTTTTGGTACACTTACAAGCGATACTATAACTTCTCTGCATTTAAATGGATCTCTATGGGAATTGGGGGTGGGACTAGATTTAGCTGTAAATTATGCTGGAACAGTATGGAATACATGGTTGGTAAAATGGCTGCAAGTCATCAAGGGTCTGAGGTATCAAACGAGCCTCAAACCATCACTCTGCTGCCAGATATGCAGTAGATATGGATGGATCACTTTAAGGGTTGTTTCTCCTGGCAAATTTTCCTATTAAACTCTATGGAAAAATAAGTCAGGAGAAAGAACCCTTCAAGTTATCCATCCATATCTACTGTATTTCTGGCAACAGAGTGATGATTTAAGGCTCGTTTGATACGTCAGACTCTTGATGACTTGGAGCCATTTAGCCAACCATGTGTTCCATACTGTTCCAGTGTAATTTACAGCTAAATCTAGTCCCACCTCCCCAATTCCCATAGAGATCCATTCAAATGCAGAGACATTATAGTATCGCTTGTAAGAGTACCTGAAAATAAGATATCAAGAGTCTTTTGATGTTGATGGGTCACAGACGTCAGAAAGTCATGGCATGCAAAGGATATGCAACCAAATATTGAAAATGTAAAAATTGAAATGCAGTCAACTTAGTGCATGTAAACTTCTGACCCACTGGAATTGTGATATAGTGAATTAAAAGTGAAATAATCTGTCTGTAAACAATTGTTGGAAAAATTGCTTGTGTCATGGACAAAGTAGATGTCCTAACTGATGTGCCAACACTATAGTTACTAACATGAAATCTGTGGAGTGGATAAAAATTTGTTTTAATTACTTCAACCTAAGTGTATGTAAACTTCAGACTTCAACTGTATATCTAGCTGTATAAATGGATAATATGTAAAAAGAATTATAATAAAATGTTGTGTACGTCGCGCTGGATAAGTGTGCTAACTGCCTGTAATGTAATTACAAAGGCAGAGTCCTTTTACAGACCAAAAGCAATCAGCTGGCTTTAGCACACTTTTAGAACAAATTCAGTTGTGATTAAACTTACTGAGTTTTAATAGAACTGCTGTAGTCTGATTCAACGGCAGCCCCGAATTTAGAGACGGGACAGATCTTTAGCAAGCAAATGTATAGTTTATAGCAATGTTTTCTATAATATAGCACAATCTGTGAAAGCTTACATAACGTCCATATTTGCCCATATACAGTATTCCAAAGTTCTCATCGTGACAAAACATCATACACTTCCCAGAGAACTGGAGAACAGATAATGCAGTGGTGATGTCACCTTACTGAGAGGAGCTCCACCAATCACAGAGTATGTTGCTAACAACCAAAGAAACAAGGTCAGTGATGATTGGTGGTTATTTTCCGGCTTCTTCCTGGCAATTCCCACATGGATCCCGGAAATAAACTAAGCCAGAATGCATTAACCAATCACCATTTGTGTCGTTCCGTTAGTCGTTACCAAATTAGTCTCTGAATGGTGCAGCCATTTTGTTTCTAGCAGCAAGGTGATGTCACCACTGGCTCCTGTGGAAGTAGAACAGGTTGTAAGTGAGTGTGGTCAGGCTTACAATGAGGGCGGAGTTGGGTGGCAGGAGGACCGATGGGGGCGGGTTACTTGTCCTTCACGATGACGTCATCATCCTTCAAGGTAAACTTCTTCCTCAGCGCCTCTGAAATGAGAGAGGCGGAGTCTTCCTCCTTCAGGGAGGTGCAGCCGCGGTTGTACCTGAACAAAGGGGACCCCAAAATTACCTCCCCGGTACTCCATTACACACCCCTCCCCCACTTCATGAATCCTTTCCCAACAGAGAAACTCAGACAGCAGACAGGACTAAACGATCCTGGCACACCAGCAGGCATTGAGCTCCAGTTCGGCGGATTCAGACTGTGAGGCCATCGCACGGGTGCGCTCCCCGGTTGCCGTGGAGAGGGGTTTCCAGGGCTACGCTTTCACAAGCCAGGAATAATACAAATAATAAGCTCCCTGGAGTAGTCTCTAAACTGATCTGGGATCAGCCTCCATCTGCTGCCCAACCAGGCTGGGTTTAGGATCTGGGTTGGGTTAGGTCAGGTGATGCCAGACAAGTTGTTAACTTACAGGCAAATTAAAACATTTTTGAATATTAATATAAAATGTTCCCCCCCCTATATCTCACATAATGTACCTCTTCCCTAGAGACCCGCTATCTTTGGTGAACCACTTTTTACATCAAATATTTGATAGCATTTCAAGGTTTTATTAATTTTAGCAAGAAGCTTGTTAAGATGTAATTCCAGTTTTTATTCCCAGTTTCGTTGGCCAGATAGTCAGTAACTCTTGAGGTTTGCATCTCTGAAGATCAACAATAAAATTGCACTAAAAAGTCTGGATGAGTTTTGGAGGGAAACTCCAGGCCTGTCAGGGAGCTGATAGCTGGGGGCTTTGGAGGGAACTCCAAACTGCCCGTTAATATATAACCCTCTGTACTTTGATGTCACATGAATTATCCGGCTCAGTGTCCGTTTTTCCTCCAGGGAATTTTCCTTTCCGTTGTCGCCCCTGGCCTGCTCTTGGGGGCTTTGAATGACTGCATGGTACTTTTAGATGTTGGTTCTTTGTTAAAAGTGCTACAGCAGGGCTGGCCAACCCTGATCCTGGAGAGCCACAGGGTCTACTGGTTTTCTTTATTACTCTGCCATTAATTAATCAATAAAGCAGTTGATTACACAGTTAACGCACTTCATCTGGTTACTTGGGTCTTAATTGGGTGCTGATTTTGAGGTGAAAACAAAAACCAGCCGACCCTGCGGCTCTCCAGGACCAGGGTCGGCCACTCCTGTGCTACACAAATAAAACTGAAGTAAATTAAAATGAGTGAAATTAAATGAGCAGTGCAGTAAAGTCTGGCCAAGTGAGCCCCGCCCAGCCCAGCCCAGCCCCGCCCCGCCCCATACCTGTCCTTGCTCATCTTCATACGGTTCATGTCCTTCAGGATGTCCATGACGTCGGCGAAGCTGGTGGATTTCGACAGGGACACCGTGTCTTCCTCCGCCTCCCTGAACTCCATGGCGGGCCGGTCCAGGTCAAAGGTCGCCGAGGCCGTCATGGAGATGGGAGGGAGGGGGTCGGGCATCAGCTCGGACACCTCCTCCACGTCCTCCACCTCCTCCTCGTCTTCCTCCTCCTCCTCCTCAGTCACGTCACTGATGACGAAGGAGGCGGCGCTCGGCTGGTAGGGCGGGGCCTCGAAGGGCGCCATGGAGAATCCCATGCTGGTGTCGTCCGGGGACAGCAGGTCAGGGGTGAGAGGGTTGGAGTCTGAGGACCAATAGGAAGAGAGCAATGAGATTGAGAACCAATAGAAACAGAGCAGTGAAATGGAGAACCAATACGAACAGAACAGTGAGCAAGAACCAATTGGAAAAGAGCAAAAAGTGAGAACTGATAGGCATGTGCTTGTCTGTGCTCTCCCTAACTGATTGGTTGAATGTGACAGCCATGTGACAGCCATGAGACGGACCGAGGATTATGACTGAGAAAACTTGGAAGACAGTTAGAGCCAGGTACAGCCTGCTGGTATAAACGGAGCCTGTTCTACTTGGGTAATGGTTGGCAGTCACTCCCATTTCACGTAAGCCAGTACATGCACCTGCACCATTCCCCATACCCGTCTGTTTACCTGTGCCCTCCCCAGAGTCCATACCTGTCTGTTTACCTGTGCCCTCCCCAGAGCCCGTACCTGTCTGTTTACCTGCGCCCTCCCCAGAGTCCGTACCTGTCTGTTTACCTGCGCCCTCCCCAGAGTCCGTACCTGTCTGTTTACCTGCGCCCTCCCCAGAGTCCATACCTGTCCGTTTACCTGCACCCTCCCCAGAGTCCGTACCTGTCTGTTTACCTGCGCCCTCCGAAGAGCCCGTACCTGTCTGTTTACCTGTGCCCTCCCCAGAGCCCGTACCTGTCTGTTTACCTGTGCCCTCCCCAGAGCCCGTACCTGTCTGTTTACCTGCGCCCTCCCCAGAGCCCGTACCTGTCTGTTTACCTGCGCCCTCCCCAGAGTCCATACCTGTCCGTTTACCTGCACCCTCCCCAGAGTCCGTACCTGTCTGTTTACCTGCGCCCTCCGAAGAGCCCGTACCTGTCTGTTTACCTGCGCCCTCCCCAGAGCCCGTACCTGTCTGTTTACCTGCGCCCTCCCCAGAGCCCGTACCTGTCTGTTTACCTGTGCCCTCCCCAGAGCCCGTACCTGTCTGTTTACCTGCGCCCTCCCCAGCGCCCGTACCTGTCTGTTTACCTGTGCCCTCCCCAGCGTCCGTACCTGACTCGGAGGAGACGATCTTGGCGATCTGGGCACGCAGTCGGCTGAGCTCGTCCTGCAGGGCGGTGGTGCGGTTCATCGCCGTCACGCCCGGCTTCTTCAGACCCTCCACCTTCTTCCCCTCACGCCGGAAGTTGGGCACAGACGAGTTCCTGTGCAGCACCAGCAGCGGCGTCGGACGCCACTCGTGCCTGAGCGGGCGTGTGTCACTCCTGGGGAAGAGAGAGGGGGAGAGAGAGGGAGATACTTTTTAAAATTTAAAACCAGCTTTGTCACATCTCAACAACATGAACAAGTGATACTCAAAATATAATCACAAGAACAAAGAAAAAAAAGAGTCACAGTTCCACAACATATACGTGTACTTTTGCAAGGAGCAACCAAATAACAAAACACAACACTAAAAGTTTATGTCCCGCTGAGAGGGAGAGAGAGCGAGAGAGAGCGAGAGAGAGAGGGAGAGAATGCATGATAGTCATAAGAGGGTGAGAAAGTGAGAGTGAGAAAAAGCAAATGTTTTAGAGAGAGAAAGCAAGAGCAAGATAAAATCTAAAGAGAGGAATTACAGCAATGCAGTATGGGAATGTAAGTGTAAGAATGTAAGACTCTCGGGGGGGGGGGGACTGCTTGCTCGTAGGGGGGGGTGGGGGGGGGCAGAAGCTCACCGCACTCTGGCGTACGTCTCCTCTTCATCGGCGGCGATCCAGGCGATGTCGGCCAGAGTGGGCACCATGGGGCCGTCTGTAGGCCTCAGAGGGGGCAGCCCGGGGAGAGCCTGTTCCGGAGGGAGAGAGCCGTCAATCAAGGGCGTTGCCACAGCGACGGAGATGAGGTACAGGGTTGGTTAGCATACAGATGCCCAACTTTCATTTCGTCTGGGAACTAGAAGCGCTTCCTCATTTATCTAAACCACAGGCCCTTCCTCTGATAAAGCCTGTGTATTTTCAAGCAAATACAACAACAAAAAATCGATATGATCTGTAGCATTCGAAATGCATAGAATTTTGGTACAACAACACACCTTTGTTTTCCAAAGCCAGTGTCCTAATGTGAGCGGGGTTGGGGGGGGCGGTCTTACTTGAAAACATGCCCGTTGGCAAGGTTTGAGCGGCAGCGTGGAGCCGATTCTTCTCACAACGCTGCGTGTGGATCCGTGCGGTTTGTTCTGCCAAATTGGAATGACCTTCGGGAGAGCAGGCAACAAATTCGGATTTCTTAAACGCGACTCACCAATACATGCAGCGGTACTCGCAATCCAGTTGCTTTTCACAAAATTACCTTTTTATGGACATGTCATGTACTTTATTATTATTTTTTATTTATTTACTTTGTGCATGTTAGGTTCATAATTACCCTTACCGTGTCTGTTTCCATGTCCAACGGTACAGTTTCCCCACAGATTACACAAAATCTGTGTTTACTTTTGAATTTATATCAGGAATGCTTGCTTAGTAAGCAAACGACATGGTGGAGGACTTTTCAGTTGATGACAGAAAGATCACGGAGCATCTAAAATAAAAAACAAAACGGAATGTAGCAAATTAATAGAAACATGTTTATCTTAATTGCAAATACCGGTACGCTTGCAATACAAGTCTTACCCAATATTAAAACCTTACCTGGCACTGCCATTACGTGCGGCTGCTTTGACCAAAACATAGCCATCCGTGCTCATGCAAATAATAACATTTAAATAACAGTTGTCTTTTTATTAATCTATTTTATCCAGACAATTTGCTTGGCATAGGATTATTTAAGATTAGCACCACAATAAACTAACCAGCCTGCGGGATGAGACAGCCTAACGCTGCAGCGAGTTAAGTTGCTGGGCAGCAAGCCGTCTAACAATAAATAAATAACAGTAGCTCTGGCATACCTCGATCAGCAGGAAAGCGAGCTACTACAGGAGCGGAACTTACCGTTATTATGAGATCGCTAGCGCACACGCTAACAAAAAGGTTTTTAATTAGACTGCTTGCCGGACTAGCTAAATAGACCTGGTAAAAACAAAACGAACGAATATTAGCCAGTGAACGTTAACATCAGCTCATTTGCGCGCAAGGTATTTACAGTCAGTTGGTCTCTGGAGTAGGCTACGCTGGCTTGACCCTCAATTTCACACGGATTGCATTTACCACTGATCTAACTGCACAATCTGAAACAAATATTAACTGTGCAACTGTGAGAGGCGACTAAGAGAACTTACAGTTTCGATGCAATGTTTTGAAGCCTTTATCGTAAAGATTTATAACTGAAATCGTCCGTTTTAGCTTTTCGTGTTTTGCAAACCCCCTCCTCTACCTTTGTATGTGCCGAGTTTGCATTGTAGCTGTACTAGGCCCGGAAACAATGTCTTGTATACCATCCTTCCCGATTGGCTAAACGTTTGCACGGCTACACTTGAATGGCCAATAGGATGCGAGCAACAACAAGCGCCGCTTCCATTGCGATTAGAGCGGTTGCAAGACTCATAGATATCTACGGAAAGACCTTTAAACCCTGGAAGTGTTTTCTTTTGTAACACTGCCCCCTCTCCGTGACAAACAGTACTGCAGTATGTGCTGATTTATTTACACCTTTGTACCTAATTAGAATCTCAACAAACGTGTTTCAAAACATATTTAATAGTTAATCTCACTTTGCTACGGTGTGGTGGGACCCATATATTTTATTAACCTGCATTGATGTGCAGTGTACGTAAACGGACATACTTGTATAATGACTTGAAGGCACTTACCTTATTCTAATTTACATGTCAGTTTGAATATCCTTTAAATATGAACGTTATGGCCGAGTAGAAACAATATTTGGCTTTGATTTTGTAAAATTATTTGCTACGTTAGTAGCCTGGAGCACTGAAACTCCTGCAGGCTGGCGTTCTTGCCTGTGGTAACAGTCCCGTTTCAGCTCAGTCAGGAAGGGGTGATGTTCTTCATGCTAAAACATGCCATATGCCTTAATCTCTCCCACCCATTTGGTTAGTGAAATCAGTCCCCATCAAACGCAATATACTCTATGTAAATAATAAAAATAATAATAATAATAATAATAAATAACATTTATTTACATTGTAATTTTTCATTGTACTGTAACAATCTTAAATCGCTTTACATGGGGAATTAGGTGAATTATAAATCATTAAAACCCGATTACATATATACGCACGTACGCTATTTTAACAAGTACTGTGCAGCTTGTCCATACGTGCAGACTGCTCCCCCGTGCAAAGGCTCGAGATTTCGTCATCTTGAGGTGTTACCACGGCCGTTAGGTTACCTGTGTTGTGTTCATCTTGAGGTGTTACCACGGCCGTTAGGTTACCTGTGTTGTGTTCATCTTGAGGTGTTAACACGGCCGTTAGGTTACCTGTGTTGTGTTCATCTTGAGGCGTTACCACGGCCGTTAGGTTACCTGTGTTGTGTTCATCTTGAGGCGTTACCACGGCCGTTAGGTTACCTGTGTTGTGTTCTTTGAGCATTTATGACGTGTATGTAAAGCAAATCTTGCCATGATAAGATTATAACTGCTGGATAATAATTAAATACACGCATTATTAATTGTGACAATTATTAAGAGTAATTATAATTCACAGCAACATCGTTATTATGTATAATAACACAAATAATGTTGATTGTTGTTTACTAGAATAGGCTATGTAAAGTAAGCACCACCGCTAGTTTTTTTTAGCATGTAGAAAATTGTAAAAATGTAAATCCGCAGGAAGCGAGAGACAATTATGTTCCATTTATTTTCTAAATCAAATAAATCTAAAATGCAGACTAACTGTTCGCCGGGAAGTGATTGCGCAGATTTGCTTTGGATTTCTGCGCATTTAATGTGCGCATGTGCCTTTAAGAGCGGAGGAAAGGGGCGGGACCAAGGCTGAACTTGTTACTGTTGTCTGCAGTGATATGAAAAACATAACGCCGCAACATGAAGTACGCCCGTCGCTTCGGTCTGGATATCTGTGAGTCAGGTTCGTTTGCACAATCCTACGGCTGTCAAATGTTGCTGTGTGAAGTGTTTTCCCCCAAAGATTTTCGATAAAGAGCGACAGCTCGGGCACTGTAAAGGTGTGACCGGAGGAACACTGACCGTACTTGCACGGGTGCAGAATGCAGTGGACATTTATATCATTCCTACACTAAAAGGTGTGCTTGCACACCTAACTCTCCTCCTGAACCCAGGGACTCAATTAAGTGAGTATGTTTCAGAGGCTAGGTAGCTGGGGGTCTAATACATTGACCCAGAAATACAGTGCTGTCATTTGTATTTTTCTAGCATCTTCTACCAAAATAGATGAATTTGCACCTCAGGAATTACAAATGCGACACAGACATACAATTGTGTGTATCGAACCGTGGGCCTATGTTTGAAAGAAAATCTGGACGAAATTTAGATAGAAGAAAACCTTTAAATTTTTTATTATTTTTGTACAGTCCAGTTGTGCATTATGTGTCATATGCGAGCTCGGTGCGCTGTACGGCTAAGTAGTTAATATTTTACCTTTTGTCACTCCTTTCTCACGTGCCTGAAATTGTCTGAAATTGTGCACGTCACCTACCGAGTCGGACAAGATAAGTCAGGGAATGCGGTCTGACATTATGGTTGCGTTTTTAACTTTGGCATGCTCGGCGCGTGCCTGTGGTGGGGTTTTTTTCTCTCCTGTTTTTAACACACAATGATCGGATGCTGTTTATCTTCTTCATGGTTATAATTCCAGAATGATCTGCCGCTCTCTCTCTATCTCTTTCTCTCCATATATGCATACCATAAGATTAAATTAATTTCAGAGAGTATTGATGAGTTAAGTCGTTATCGTTGTTAGTGTGGTAAAAAAGAGAGAAAGTTGATGCTTGGCAGTGCCCTGATGTGGATGTGGCAGTGCCCTCTTTGAATGCAGTGGTGGTGGCAGTGCCCTCTTTGAATGCAGTGGTGGTGGCAGTGCCCTCTTTGAATGCAGTGGTGGTGGCAGTGCCCTCTTTGAATGCAGTGGTGATGGCAGTGCCCTCTTTGAATGCAGTGGTGGTGGCAGTGCCCTCTTTGAATGCAGTGGTGGTGGCAGTGCCCTCTTTGAATGCAGTGGTGATGGCAGTGCCCTCTTTGAATGCAGTGGTGGTGGCAGTGCCCTCTTTGAATGCAGTGGTGATGGCAGTGCCCTCTTTGAATGCAGTGGTGGTGGCAGTGCCCTCTTTGAATGCAGTGGTGGTGGCAGTGCCCTCTTTGAATGCAGTGGTGGTGGCAGTGCCCTCTTTGAATGCAGTGGTGATGGCAGTGCCCTCTTTGAATGCAGTGGTGATGGCAGTGCCCTCTTTGAATGCAGTGGTGATGGCAGTGCCCTCTTTGAATGCAGTGGTGATGGCAGTGCCCTCTTTGAATGCAGTGGTGATGGCAGGGCCCTCTTTTGCTCGACACTGTTTGTGTTGAGGGAGAGAGATAGAAAAAAGAAAAGAAAGGACTGTCTGGCAGGGGGCGGGCAGCAGCTGTGTTTGAATGGACAAAGAGCAGAGTGTCCTTCCTAGGAAGGTAGCTGGGAGGGGGGGGAGAATTGTGGGGCACTGAGCCCCTCTCCTGTTTTTTTGTATTTTATTTATTCTTTGTTTTACCAAGAGAGTCCCATTGAGACTAATATCTCTTTTACGAGGGAAAAAATCTCTTTTTGCAGTGACTCTGTTAGCAGGATTCCCCACGGCTGAACATTCAAATGTTTAGCGGTTTAGTGCAGCACGTTACCTGTATAAGACGAAGCAGGATTACTGCACTGAGTAAAACCCAGAACAGCTCTTCTTACGTCAGTCCATGTTCCAGATTTGGGAGGGTTCTGAGTTTTACCCAGTGCAGTTATCCAGCTAACTCAGTAATCCTGCTTTGTAGTATACTTATGACCAGAGTGTAATTAACCAACAGCTCTGTGAAGGGCTCAGGGCCTCAATCTGACACGCGCACAGTCTGCAGCTTCAACAACACGCGCACAGAGTTTAAAGTTTATTTTAAAAATGTCAGATCAAATAAACAACAGGATAATTCATTAACAGAGCAGAGTTTGGCATGAAATAACGTGTTCCACACCCCAGCCTTCTCTTACCCCTTCACCTCCATAGGAAACTGGGGCAAACAGCTGATGCATTCAGGGCAAATGGAGGGGGGGGGGGGGTAATTTCTGCCAGCATTGCTGCTTGTGTATAATAGTGTCTAGCCTGAATGGTGCGAGTTAACCAGGGCCCTGTTTGTCCTCCTTACTGAAAACAGTTGAGCCACTGACGATGATACGAGTGTTACACAGTCAGGGTACTGGCCCCTGTCTGAAACTATTTCTCCAGATACCATCAGCATCAGCACTCTCAGAGAGACTGCATACAGATAAAAAAGCAGCTTTTCATTTACTCATCATCTTTCATTTGGAAGTAAAAAGGGTCCACCCCCGCCCAGACCCCAAAAAGCTGTCATCTCACGGGGCCGTTCTCCGCCAGTCCTGCAGGGTCTGCTGGGAGCTCGCAGACAGGAGTGACAGCGTCACTTTTCCAAAACAACCTCAAACGCACACGCAGGGAAAACATGAACGAAGGCTCTGAAAGAATCACAGCTTTGGAAGGATACTAACAGACAAGAGCGTCGGTGTGTTTCTTTTCACTGCAAATAACACTGTTTTTGGAAAGTGGGTCGATTTCCTGTGTGAATGGAAAGCAGAGACCTGGGCCGGTTGCAGTTGTGTTTATGTTAGGAGTTTTTTTGGGGAGGGGGTGTGTTGTCGTCGTTGTTGTTGTTGCCGTATCAGCGATGTGTTGCGGTTGCAGGTGTGTGAAATGCATGATGGGAAGAGAGAGGAGGAGCAGTGGCAGCTGAGGACCCAGAGCCTTTATCTCCGTCACCACCACCCTTGCTGCCCTCGTCGTCGTCAGAAGCGGGCCTGGACTGCCCCCTAGTGTACCCCGATTACTCTTCTCCCCCTCCTGCCCCCCCCCCCCCCATTCTCTGTTGCCATGGATTCCAAATCTGGAGGGGAGAAGGCTCGGCCCAGGTACTTCAGCAACGTAAAAACCAGGTACTGGTGCCCGTCCACCCCCAAAACAAGAATATACACTAACCACACCCCCATATAACAAGAATATACACTAACCACACCCCCAAAACAAGAATATACACTAACCACACCCCCAAAACAAGAATATACACTAACCACACCCCCAAAACAAGAATATACACTAACCACACCCCCTAAACAAGAAGATACACTAACCACACCCCCAAAACAAGAATATACTAGAAAA